>JARBJD010000046.1:0-346183 GCA_033064195.1 Blattamonas nauphoetae
TGCGAACTTCGATCTTCCTGTGATCATGAATGCACTTCACTTCTAATGCAATGGAGCATCTATGAACACCACTTGTCTACCGAAGTGTCCGAAACAGCTCGTGGTTCATCATAAGAAACTCCAGGTGTCATTGAGATTCCTTGATGCAATGAATTTTGTATCGCCACAGTCATTGAAATCATTTGTGCAGGATTTTGGTGATGGAACTGATTCAAAGGCATATTTCCGCTGAAGCAATCAATGTCACTAATGTTGAAGAAGAATTGAATAAATCAGAACCGTTTCCAGAAGAAGTGTTCTATTCACGTGTGAAAAATGAATCATTGTTGAAAGATCTACCGTATTCTGATTATGTTGAAGATGCCAAGAGATTCAGTACAAGAAGAGAATACCTGAAGAACTATAACATCAATGATACTCTCATTATGATTGATCCAATTCAGAGATTGATTCAATGGTTTGCAGCAGGGAGAGTCGATATGTTGCAGTTTGTCTCATGTCCAGCAGCAGCAGTGAATTTGAGAAATATGTCAACATACTTTCCGACACTCTATTCTGATTCACCACCATATGCTGACTTCGATATCAATGCCACTTATGTAGTCAAAACTTGTGAGAAAGCATATGATTTGACACCAGCGAAATGGAAATATATGGTGAAGAATTATGAATACCAAGATGAGAGAGCCGATCGTGATTCTTCTAAAAATGTGAATGACAATGACTATGAATGGATGACTGAACTTATCAAGAAAGGATGTGCCATTTGTGGAGCTTCATTTACGTTTCAGAATCAACCAACACTTGATCGAATTGACTGCTCACTATCTCACACAAAAGAGAATTGTCAACCATGCTGCGTGTACTGTAATGTTGTTAAATCCAATCGAGATGAACACCTGACGAAACTCAAGATTAAACTGCGCCAATTTGCTCAAATCCACAAGCTTCAGATGACATTGACTGATGAACGAGTGTATAAGCTATTGAGGAGTGGAATCACTGGTGGTTTGTCTAATGTGATGCACAGATTGAATCGATCAGGAATTGACACCATTCATCGTTTTGAATTCGATAGCGAAAATAAAAAAGTGATTGACACAGATACAGGAAATGAAATGACTCACATCCTCTGTCTTGACAATAATTCACTCTATCCAAGTGTTTCAGCATCAGTGCCACACAAGGCTGTTAAATATACAAACAACAGAATGTATATGCCAGGAAGCGTCAAATTCTACACAACAAAGAAGGAAGTAATGTTGAAGATCATTAAAGAAAGGAAAGATCTGTTCGCTGTCAAAGTGAAGGGACACATTCGAGAGGACAGAATCAATGATTTCATTAATATGCCTCCCATTGTTCAGACAATCAATATAAAACCATATCAGATGTGCTCAGAAGACACTCTTGAAGCAATGAGGAATTGTGGTGTTCCAGAAGGAAAATCAGAGAAGAAAGTCACGCAACTGTTGTCAACTTTTGGTGAGTGTAGAGTGTTCAATTCATACTACTTGTGGTTCCTTCTTGATGATTGTGCTTTTGAAATCGATGATGTGTCTGAGATGGCTGTTTTCGAGAAGAATACTGCATTCAATGGATTCATAACATCAATGATTCAACGTCGAATCGCTGCAATCGAAGCTGGAAACACTGGGATGGAAAAGTTCTGTAAACTAATCCTCAATTCATGTTACGGTTACGATTCTCTCAATACTGAAAAGTACAAAAGATCATATTTGTTGAATCGAGAACAGACGTTTCTGAAGCACTTGTATCCTGATTTTCTGTCGACTGATCAGATTGGAAAAGATTTGTATTTAGTCGATGTAAAACCCAAGAAATTCAAATGCAAAACTGCTCTTCAATCAGCGTTCTTCACACTGGAGAATGCCAAGTATTGGTACTTCAATTTCTACTACAATTTCATCACTAAGTGTTGTGACGAACAGAAGTTTCATTTCATCTATTGTGACACAGATTCGTTGTCTATCGCGATTGCAGGTGATCCAAATCAAGACTGTCATCAAGGTTTATCCGCTATTGTCTCAGATCAGCAGTTCTACGATAAGAATGTGTTTCAATGGTTGCCAAATCCAAAGTGTGGAATCAAATCAAGGAAGAAACTACTGGGATTGTCAGTGGAGAAAGAAGGTGATTTCATGATTGCTCTGTCACCAAAATGTTACTTCATCAGTGAGAAAAATACTCAAGTGCACAAAGCCATTAAAGGTATCTCACTAGCACGGAATTCACATCTGGATCAATCACAATTCATCAAAGCAAACGAGACTAAACAACCGATTGAAGGAGAGAATGTTAGCTTTCAAATGAAGGAAGATTCAATGGTGACAGTACTGGTGAAAAAGAATGCATTGACATCAATTCACACAAAGATGATGGTACTTCCGAACGGATCATGTGCTCCATTCATTAATGGATTAAACAGAGAGGACTATCTCTACTGAGTATAAGTTATTTTTATGTCCATTAAATGCCAACTGTCGATTCAATATTCAAAAATGTTCCTTCATGGGAAGTAGCCAAGCAGAAGCGACATGCCACAAGGATTATTCAACAATGTTCAGAAGAGAATGGACTCAAGACAAATCTGCAACTTTACTCTCGTATTCTTCATCAGTATCAGTTTACACAACAGCAATTGTCAGATATAGCAAAACAAGATCGGATTCTCAAGTTTGGAGGGAAGACATTATCTGAGTTGTACAATTCCTACTTTGATTTGTTTCGTGTCAATCATCCAGATCAAGTGTTTGAAGCAGATTTGCGAAGAATGAGAGTGTTCAATCCAGCACCAAGAATCAATGCGCCAGCTCCACGGATTCCAGAACAAATTGACTATCCATTCAAGTCAAAAACAAAAGTGTTTCATCAAGTGAATCCAACAGTTCCAGTTCCAGATCAGAATACGTTTGTGACAGATCATAATCCAAAGAATCGATTGTTTCTTCAACGTCCGTCATTCTCTCCATATCGACATTCGTGGGAAATTGACATCATGGTTCTCAAGACTAATCCACAATCAATTCCGCAGTACTATCTCGTGTGTGTGAACATTAATACCAAGTATCTTGTGATGATCAAAATAGCGTCGAGGAATGATGTAGTAATCCAAAATGCTCTTCAGCAATTGATTCAAACCGTGGAAGTTGATCACATTCGTGGAGATGCAGAGTCGGGATGGAATAACAATCGCATTAGAGATTTCCTCGAAAGGAATGATATCCAGTACTTCTTTTCATCATCTCCATTCACAAATAAAAACAGAGTTGTTGATCGAATGATTCGGACAATCAGAGATGCTTTTCGTGGTAATGTAACTCAGATGTGTGACAATAATGCAATGCAGCAGTTTGTGGATTATTACAATCTGACTCCTCACAAGGCATTTAGAAATATAGTGACTCCAGTTGAGGTTGAAAGAGATGCTGAACTCGAATGGGCATATATCTAACGAAAGCAAGACAAGTTGAAGCAAGTCAAGAGAACTCAGACCAGAAAAGGACTATGGGATTATCAACCAGGCAATGTTCTTCAGATTCATTTGGATTTATCAAAGACTCAACACGCTTTCGAGAAACGCAGACGACAGTTCAATAAATTGGCGACATTTCTGTCTTATGTCAATGGGAATGTTCGCTGTCAATTGCTTCAACCATATCAAGACATTCGTGTTGTTGACATTCCTATTCACTTCACAGAAAAGATAGCAGATTCTGTCAATACACTAACGCCTCAGGTCAGGAATAAGTTCAATCTCCGTTGAGTTCGAATCAAAAATGCAAATTCACAAGTGTCTCAGTTATTAATGATTATATACAATTCAACAATAATCTCAGTCTCTTCTTTTTTCATTATTTTTGATAAATCCAAGGATGATGAAGCTCATTAATGACGTCGTCAAGGGCATTCTCTTTCATTTTTGTTTCTCCATTCCAATGAAGTGCCCCAGGTGCCCCAGGTCGCATTTTAGAAATATTTGACGAATCTCAATAGCGCAAAGTTTTAATGTCAATTCTCCATTCCGATTAGGTGCCCCAGGTGCCCCAGGTCGATCGCCAAAAAAATTTCATTTGAGATTTCAAAAGTCCACGTACGATCATTTTTGGGCATTCTTTTTCCGAGACAATTGAGAGCGTTCATTAATGCCAAGCAGTAGTGTCTATTCATCAATGCTATTGAGTCATCAAGTCAATATTCATAAAACAGAGATGTTTGATAGTCAGAGTAGCTCAGAAATGCCATCTCATAAATGATTTATTACAATTTCACAACAACTTTCTTTAATTGACCTGGGTCATATCTCACTATTTGAGTCATCTTTAATGCCCTGTGACCCGAGTAAATCATTAAAAATTGTTCCATTAAAGTCAAATTCCAATTATATTTTATGAAGAATGTAATATATCATCAGTGAGCCAACATCAGAGCATATCTCATGAAAGACAAAGTCAATATTCCTCATCTCTAATGCCCTGTGACCCGAGTAAATCATTAAAAATTGTTCCATCAAAGTCCAAATCCACAAAGATTCTTCTCAATGTAAATTCTCGCCAACAGCTAGAAAATCATTAATGACATCAAATAATGAAATATCATCGAAAATATCACTAACATTGAGGTTCTCAGCAACTTGGAAAAATCACTAATTTTGACCACAATTGTGCCTTAGATCACCCATAACTCCTCACAGAGATGTCAGATTCCAATAATTCTTGCACCAATGAATTCAGAAGATCAATATTGACTTTATCAGAACGAATGAAGACGATCTGGAACACTTCACTTTTTTCGAACATTTCAGGTCCATAACCTTAGACCACAAAAATGAAAAAATTCTAATACCCAAGAAAAGACGAAACAATCATTTATTTGTAATATACCATCAATGATAAACACTTATTTCTGGGAGACAGACGCGTTGGAGCAGTATTAAAAGAATCGAAAAATTAAGCTTAATTCCAAAGTACTTTTCCAATTTTTTAATTTCTATATATAGGGAGCTCCAAAAATGTCAAAAACGACCATTGCCCAGAAAAACCTATAAACGTCAGTGATGCATGGGGGTAGTGTCTACATCCTCCAGGTGCATTCCGAAGGGTCCTACTCACTCGTGGAGCTCTGGAGATAATGATCAAGGCATCAATGTTTTGAACTAATGTCAATCGTCTCGGAGAATCAATGCGGAAAAAAGATCGTACGTGGACTTTTCAAAAAAGAAATCCAAAAATTTTCTGACGATCGACCTGGGGCACCTGGGGCACTCAATAGCACCGGAGAACAGCCACGACTTCCATTTGCTAGTGAGCACTTTCAATTGTCCCGAGAAAAGAAAGCCCAAAAATGATCGTACGTGGACTTTCCAAAAATGAAAAGAAAATTTTTAGGCGATCGACCTGGGGCACCTGGGGCACCTAATCGGAATGGAGATCAACGATGACTTCTCTGCGCTAATGAGATTCGTCAAATATTTCTAAAATGCGACCTGGGGCACCTGGGGCACTCAATAGCAATAATGAATAATCACTAATTCCTCGCACTAATGAGCTCTGTCAATTGTGTCGGATAATGACTCCATTTTGGACTACTGTCAATCGAGAACACAGATAATTATGGGTCTCAGAAAAAATAAACGCAGAACTTTTTTATAAATCGAATTTTTTATCTCCTTAGAAAGAATGGCATTACAAATTTCAAGAATTGAATTCAAGAAAAATGATGACACTCTCAACGACGATTTCGATAATGATTTCGACGCAATGTTCAATAATCTTCCTGACGAAATTCATTCATTGTCTGATCGTTTGAGACCACACAAAGTCCCATTGTTCGACTATAAGAAATACAACGATGGTATATCATCTGAGAGTGCTGGTCATAAACGAACAGGAACAGCAATAAACATTGCACATGTGACCAACCTAGCAGTCGTGGATATTGACATCTTGGATAAGGATGCTGATGAAGAAACCAAGAACCAAATCCGAACATCTGTGTTAAATGTATTACCCAATGATGTCGGATTAGTAGTGACTGGATCAGGGGGTCTTCATATATACTGCGATATTCATGGCTACAAACTGGAGAAAAACTCAATGGTGAAGGTGAAGAAAACTGACCAATACGATGTAGATTTATTCGCCTGTGTAGACTCATCTCTGCGCTGGATAGTGCAACCGAAATCCAAAGTCCAAAGGAAAGTGGAAGGCACTAATAAAATCCAATCATATAAGACCATTAATGACTTTGACGAACTCTTCATCCTATCATCATTGTCAGATGTATTATCTAGTCTATGTATTTCATTAAAGCCCACTCCAACAGAGAAGAAGCCATCAGTGAAGTCATCAGTGAACCAGACCAAAATTGAAAGTCCAATAGCTCCTTCTTTCGACGAGGATTCCATTCAACAGTACACTTTAGCCCAAGCTGATTTAATCAGAAATGGACTGAAAGGACTAGTGATTCACAACGATTCTGGATCGAGATCAATTGAAGAGGAAGTCTCCTTGTTGCCATTATTTGCAGGCATTAATTCCTTAAGACACATCAATGGATTTACAGACGAGATGCTCGAACAAACATACAAAGACATCTATGACAATAACACATTGACTGAGAATGCAGAGAAGAATTGGGAAGCTCAGAGAATACGGTACGCTTCGAATGTTACCCATCCTGGAGTCCTCATTAAAATCATTAGAATCCATAATGAAAAGTACTACAATGATGAACTCCTTATTCCTCTCACTGACTACGATGTCTCTGATTTCTTTGACAGTCTTGAAGTTGATTCTCATGATGAACCAGTCAATGATAATCTCTCCAATGAACCCACTAATGAACAATCAAGAACGAAGGATTCATTCGATGAAAAGATCGATCTACTGTCTCCATTTGACTTCTCTACAATAAGGAAAAAGGCAACCAACAAAGAATACAAATCAGAGACAGAAGTGCTAAGAGATCTATTGAAAGTTCTTCGCCGTATTGAAGTCTCATTGTTATGCATTGTGAAAGAGTACAGTTCTCTTGATCTCTGCTATCGTGTCAATGTTCAGAAAGAAGGTAACGTCTTGAGATTATTGAAATCAATCAAAGTGACCATCCCAAGCGAAGATCCAAAGAAGTGTAGAACGATCACGTGCCAATCAACATTCGAGAATTATCGCAATCTATTCATGGTCAATGGCATTCGATTCATGAGCGATAATCCACAGATGTTCTCGCTATTCCAAGGATACAAATATCCATTCGTTAGTGAACCAAACACTGATCTGATTCAACCATTCTTAGATTTCACCAAAGAGATAATTTCAGACAATAATGAAGAATTGTATAACTTCATTATCAACTGGATATCATTCGTGATTCAGAATCCTGGTCAGAAAACAGCGTCAGTCATTATCTTGAAGGGAATGCAAGGAATTGGCAAAAATGTCTGGACTAATGTGCTCTGTGAAATAATGCGAGGATACTCTGCTCCAAATATCACTGACATTCAGGAACTCTGCGGTACATTCAACACAGTAATTGAAGGCAAAATGCTGATCGTCTGTAATGAATTGAAGAACGCTGGTGAAGAAAGAATGTCGAACTTTGATGCCCTCAAATCAATAATTTCCGACACTAGCTTCAGGAGCTAATGAAAGGGAATCGCTCGTCGTGACGCTGAGAATGTTGCCAATCTGATCTTCTGCACAAACAACGCATATCCAGTCAAGATTGAAGTCGATGATAGACGCTATTGTGTCTGCAAAGTCTCCAATAAACGCAAGGATGATGCCAGCTATTTCCTAAACCTCATCCGCTCCTTCACTCCTGATTTTTACTCGCACCTATTGACATACTTCAATCAGAGACCCATCACCGACTTCAACCCAAGGCAATTACCAAACACTAATGCTAGATGTATTCTCCAAGAAGTGTCTCGATCAGTAATAGGAGACTTCTGTCTACAGCACATCGATGAATTAGAACAAGGAATGCCATGTTCCTATGCCGCTGAACTAATGCCAGATCACTATAAGAAACTCAAGACATTCCAGATGGACCTCCATGAGCACTGCACTAGAAAAAAGGTCACCATAAATAAACAACGAATATGGTGCTATGTCATCGATCCCAAGTATGCCGATCTACTTAAGAAATCCTCCATCAATGACCAAGACACTAATGACCAATACACCGATGACTAATCCACCAATGTCTATATATTTTTGCCTATCCACAAACACCCCCATTTTCCATCAATGTCTCTTCACAAATACCTCTCCATCAACGCCCCATTCAACAATGCCTCACACAACAATGACTCTCCACCAATACTATTCCATTAATGCCACTCTATATATTATTATCATTATCGACATGTAATATCCCACCAATGTCTCATCATCAATGACTTCATCAATCACTCTCCACCATTATCCCTCCACCAATGCCTCTCCACCAATCTCTCTCCACCAATACCACACACCAATCACATCCACCAATATCTCCACACCAATACCTCTCCACCAATGTCCCCCACTATCCACCTAATATCTCTCCACCAATCTCTATCCACCTATGCCCATACACCTATCTATATCCACCTATATCCCCACACCAACCTATATCCACCTATCTCAATCATCCTTGACATCTCCATCTATGTCTATACACTTATTGCCTCTCACCTCCCTATCCACTACCCCTTATCTCTGTTCTCGTCATAACTTCACAACCTGTGAACCGATTTTGATGATCCACCGTGTATCCAGTTTCGAGGAGAGATATTGCGACGTGTCGTGAGCCGAATGTGCGGGCGCCCCGTCTTGTTGAAACCATGTCGTTCCTGCCGGGTCGATCCTACTTCTCTCAGGGAAAAATTGTGAATTGAGCATTTCTCGGTACTTGTCAGAAGTCATTGTCCCTTCGTAAAACACAGGCCCAATAATTCCTTGCGAAGAAATAGCGCACCATACGTTCACCCCTTGTTTCGAGTGGGGTACCTCAACATGGAAGTGAGGATTCTACCGGGAGCGATAACAAGAGTTGTGAGTGTTTATGGTTTGATCGAGAGTGTATCTTGACTCATCCGAAAACCATATTTTATCGAGAAAAGATGGACCGTGTTGGATGATTACTAAAATGTCGATCAACGGCTCGACAGTTCTCCGGGGTCGATGTGGTAGCGTTGCGACCAGATCGAGGAAGATCTGCAACCGTTCCAGTCGCTTCGAAGCGACTGATGATATTTTTGATGGTTTGAGAACACGGTGGATCGGGTCGATTCCAGCACCTAATCGCTGCAAAAGCGCTCCGAAAACGATAGTAGTCTTGCACAATCCGGATCCTGTCTTTGGTTGAGCGTCTCATTAAGTTGCGGAGTTCGTATGCTGTAGTCATGTCTGTAGTGTTTTACAAGCGACGGGGGATGTTCCTAAAATCATCATCATAATCATTCAGGAAAAAGAAATACATCAACGAACCGTATTTGAGATTGACAAGAAGTGCTGATCAAACCCATTGAGTTCGACAACTTCTGAGACACCCTGTACAGGTGGACTTTTTGTCCGATGTTGGGGAAAGACAGAATGACTCAGGGACTCTTGAACCACGACCTCAGAAACTTTAATTTTGTGAATAATGTGATGAACAAATTGTAGGGATGTTGTGAATCAAAAATGAGAAAAAAGTGAAAAATAAAGGGACTGGTGGGATTCGATCCCACGTCCGGGGAGCAAAAAGCTTTCGTGCTCCCACTCTACAAAAAGGGCACTTTTATTTCTCCTCCTTTTCGAAACTGACGAATGAAGACAGACAAACGAATGTTGGATGGAGCGATGTGAAATGGCCGAGTCACAAGCCTGGAGGAACGCTTGCATGAAAGATTGCCGATTGGCGGCTGCTCCGATGGTGATGTGATCTTGAATGTGCTGGGAGAGGATGTTTCGGAAGACAGCATTGATGCTTTGATCGACAGGTTGTGTGTATCTTGAGGTGTTTGGTGGAATGAAAATTAGGTCTATCAGGTTGTCTTTTGCTGTTCTCATCACTTCTTCGTGGTTGTGGTAGGGGGCACCGTCCAATAGAAGGATAGCGTGAGAGAGAGGCGTGGCCGGTATTTTCTTTTTGGAGTCAATTGCTGGCACAATGTGTGCGAGGAAGTAGATTTGAAGGTTTCTTGAGTGAGGTGGCGCTGTCCGATTGCGTGAAATGACAGAGTTGGAGAGGTGAAGGGGACGAGATCGGCGGGGACGTTCACTGTTGAGAGGATGATCGACTTTTGGGTTGCTTCTCCATCAGCCGCAACAAGAAAGACAATGGTTGCCCCGGGTATCGTTGGAGCGAGAGGAAGAATAGCATCAATATCAGGGGTGTTGTTGGCGACGGTTGGAGTGAGAGGTGTGACTGTGTGGAAGTGGGTCTAATCCAAGTTGAAGAGAAGATGTGGTTGGTTGGGCATGGTTGAATGTATTGTTTTGGACAGCTGCATGCGTGGTAGACGTTGAATCTTGTTGCTGTTACTCTCTCCACATTTTCTTGTCGATCGACGAAATGATAGCCAAATCTTCTATTGAGCTGAGGATGAGCATCCGTTTCTTGATGGTGCTCTCGAAGTATGGTATTGGCCTAACTAGTTGAATGAAGAAGTTTGGCATACCTGGGCTGTCACATCGTTGGCAGTGGGATTCCGACCTGCGTTGCATCTCTCTTCGACCAACTCCCTCAAAAGTCGATCCTCCTCGTCCCGTAGCTTGGAGTGAACTCCCCTCCTCCCAGGTCTGTATCCCTTTCTCAGAGACATTAATCCATCGTAGAATGTCGACTTTGGGATGTGAAGAGCTGTGATCACATCTTTCGCTTTGAATTCGTGCTCTACGAAGAATCTGCAGATCATTTCTGTTATATTCGCTCCATTGTGGCCTTCCTGTGTAGCAAACAAACGAACAATCTCGGCAAGTACTTCCCTGTTCATAAATTTTCACATTACGAAACTTCCTCTCTACAGTTACTAGTCCGGCGATCCGCATCATTCCGACTTTTCGCAGTCACTATAGTGAGTCATTAGGCCGGGACACGGCAAGAGGGTATGTTTTTATGCTGATTTTTTGCGCAGATTTCGATTCTATCGCATCTCGCTCGAACACTCTCCATGAAACAGACGAAAATCGATTCAAACCACACCAAGATCAAAAATCTCCTCTCACTCCGTCGCATCGGAGAGGCGAATTTCACATCAATTTTCGCCAAGAATGGGTGAAAAAGTGTCACTGGTTTTGACTGACTATTTAGTAGGGGCAGGAAGCCGGACTTGTGCGGGAAGTCGGACTCGCAACTGTAGAGGAGATAGTTCATATTTTCAGTTTTCATGAACAGAGACTTGGACGCTGAGATTGTTCGAATACGATCCAGACATACGTATATCTGCGAGCGAAGCCCTCCTCCATCCTTTCTTCACAGCACCTCCACTTCCGTCTCCTCTTGACCTTCTCCCAGACCCTGCGATGTATCCCAAACTTTTGGTATCCTTTTGTTGATCCTGATTACTTTTCCGGAAAAACTGGGCCAAGACTCACAACATTCGACCTGATGTCGAGACAGATGATGTTGAGATCTCTCCTGTCAAGTATTTAGATTTGAATGCCGAAGACGATGATGATTGGGTGAGGATTTTTGATGTCATCAAAAAGTTCGAATACCCTACTTCGAATCTCGTCTCATCACACAGGCGAGACATACATTGTCTACTATCAATGATTTGTTGGAAACACCATTCGATGTCATTCTCGTGCAATTCGACAAAAACCTGACAAGATAGATTCATCTTGTTTTCTGATTTGGCTTCTCGAAATCTTTGTTGATCTCTTAAAAGTCTCACCCATTTGTTGTATACCTAACACATCAACTTCTGATTCGTTCTTTCGTTCAAGTCCAATTCTGAGACAATTGTCATGTTAATATCGATATTGAGAATCTTTTCTCATATTTTGAACAACTTCCTCGCACCACGTGTTGGTTGATATCTTCAACAGTTTCATAAATCAAGTGATCACAAACCCACAAACTATAACATCCGTCAGAACATCGAGCTTTTCGCCATTGACGTTCAGACATTCTGTTAATTTCAATGTCGGAAACAGTTCAGTCGACTTTTCCTCCTCCTCCACCCTGGTATCGTCTTTACGGAAGCGAGTCAAGTCATCCCCCACCTCCTCCTGAGCCACCTGCAGTCGGAAGTAACTATTCGAGTTTTGGAGTGCAGTATACGGTTTATCAACTTTTGTTTCATGATTCCTTTTGTATTACCTTTCTTTTAGCATGGTCAGCCTAATCTTTCACTCAAAGACTTTGGTGTCCCTGAACTGTTCACATCAACGAAACTCACTGGCATGACCTTTTCTTCTGTTTCAGTATTCTCTGTAGAGATTCCGGGCCAACTCAAGGAACTGAAAACTCTTTTAATCGCTCTGCATGTCAAGTTCATACAACATTCACCGGATTCGCCAGAAATCGTTTTTTCTGCTCACTTTGTTACTCTTTTCATGAGTCCGAAGTGCTCTTGAAGGTATTTTTTGATCGTTTGTTTTGCAAATCCCGTTTGATTTGACATTTGACGGAGAGACAATGTTCGATCAACGTCTGCAATTGACTGGAGTCTGTTTATGATACGGTTTTTGAACCTGGGAAGGTGTGGTCTCCCAGGCTCATATGAGAATTCGCCATTTTCGAGATCCGTAGATATTACGAATTGTTTGAATTCAGGGAGCATCAGGGCCGTGAAGAGTCGTGCACCATTCGAAATTTTTGGCAGGTGTCTTTCTACCAATCCAACAAGCTTCGATGAGTGTACGATCCCGGATGATTAAGTACGAGAAGCCATTTAAGGGCGAGATCAAGGTTCCCACTCCACGAGAAACCATTTTTTTGGAAATTTGCAAAACCATGAAGAGGACAACGGTACATGGTGAAATGAAGGTTATAGTGCTGTCACCAAAGCGCCGAAATTCAATAAACCGCTTAAAATCGAGATTTTTTCTGAGAAATGTTGTTTTGGTGAGAAAATAATTCTGCAAAAAATTTGGAGCTAAAGACCCATTATTCGCCGAGAAAACCCAATATTCGTCATTTTGGCTATTTCAAAAAAGTGTATTTTTGCAATATCTCAACAACCAGTGGATCAATTGTCTTGATTTTTCTTCCAGATTCTTTTTTTGATGATTTGAACATTTTGAAAAAAAATCGAAAAAAAATTATGGGTATCTGGAAAGATTCAAAAAAACCCATCTTTTCTCGAGAAAAAATTCTTAGACAAAAAAATGGTTTCTTTTTTGAGCATCTTTTGTCGAGATCGATACGAACAATATGCAATTTGTTTGGTGAAAAACGGATGGCTGGTTGTGGAGATATGACGTCGAAAAGTTGAAAAAAAAGGTGTGTATCCTACTGTATGAGGCTACAGAGCCCAATAATGGGTCTTTAGCTCCAATTTTTTTTCAGGATTATTTTCTCACCAAAACTACATTTCCCAGAAAAAATCTCGATTTTAGGCGGTTTATTGAAAACCGGCGGTTTGGTGACAGCACTATTAAAACGACAACAGACTCGACGCGTCCAATCGTGAAGACACCACACGAATGTGAGTGAACAGCGCCAGTGCGTCTCTGCCTTTCCGTCTAGACGGCCGACGTTTCCCCGACGAAGAGCATCATTCGTTATGCTTTGCGTCTGGTTTTGTCAGGGACGACCTTATCCGCCTGAACGAACAGGAACTCCATGGCATCCTGCCAGCCTTCCTCCAGAAAGTTCGGAACAGTTTTCCGGATCGTGATCAGATCGGCTTTTCCAATGCGATAATACTCGCCCCTACCGACGATCATTTCGAAGTAGACGGCACTTGTGTGGAAGCACTCGTCGAACAAGCCAGCCACAAACGGAATGAAGAACCCAGTCCTTTCGAGACGCCATTCCCACTTTGAGTGAACTACAGGTAGACAAATTTCAACTTGCCACTCAATTTTCTCGGTCAGCATCGGTCTGTTGTCGTTGTAACCTTCATTTCACCATTTACCGTTGTCCTCTTCATGGTTTTGCAAATGTCCAAGAAAATGGTTTCTCGTGAAGTGGGAACCTTGATCTCGCCCTGAGAAGAAGTCTCCCCCAGCATCAATCACCTTCTGGCAGTGTTCCATCATCTTTCTGAACACCGATCGGCCAATATCAGGTGTTTGTTGACGTAAAAATGCCATAATAGTCTGATTAACCTCTTCATCCGACTCCATGATCTGACCCTTAAGAAAAGATTTCATGTGTCCGAACAACCAGAAGTCATAAGGAGCAAAATCAGGACTCCAGGCATGATGTTCTTATTTGGAGAAGACCGATTGAGGGAGATAATCCTGATTCCAACTTATTGTAATGATGATTGGGGAAGAAGAGAGTCCATCAGTACTGCTTCATCAGACACAAATGAGTGGTGTGAGAAAAATGAACATGATCTTGGGCCGATCTCTGTTTGTTCTGGTTTATGCAATATATGCTGAAGAATTTTGACAAAAAAACGGTATTACAACACAAAACACTTCATCAAAGAGAGAATAGAGTCCAACGAAGATCAAAGAGAAAAAATGGGCCAAGACTCACAACATTCGACCTGATGTCGGGACAGATGATATTGAGATCTCTCCTGTCAAGTATTTGGACCTGAACGTCGAAGACGATGACTGTCTGAATTGTACCAAATCGAAGAGAAATCATTCAAACTCAAAGTAAAATAAAATAAAACCGAATTGAAATCTTCACAACTTGAGAACCGATTTTAATGAGATTTTGCGAAGAATGATTCTTTTCGTGAAAAGAATTTGTTGAATGAAATTGTAAAAAAAAGTTGGGGATTTGGGAATTTGAAAAAAAAAGTATTTGTCTTGACAAAAAAGTTTTAAGGAAAAAATGGATTTCTTTTTTGAGTCTTTTTTCGATATATTTCCGAAAACTGTTTTTTTCTGGTTCAAAACGGATTTCTGGTTGTCTATAGTGGCGTCACCAATTTGTTCCATGTCAACAATTCGTGTTTTTTCTGGAAAAAGCACTTTCTATTAAACTAAGAAAAGAACAAAATAGTTGAATTTTCCTCTCACGCCATCCCGAGAAAACCTCAAAATACGTTATCCAGTGAAACTACACACATTTTCCAAACTTTCGACGATCATTTTTCCATAACCAGAAATCCGTTTGAGACCGAAGAAAAAGCATTATTTTCGTAAACATATCGATAAAAGATGCTCAAAACAATAATTGTTTTTTCCCATGAAATTTTTCTGGGCGAAAAACAGCCTTTTTTCATATCTTCCCAGATACCCATTTTTTTAAATCCAATTTTTTTGCAAAATACTCATTTCAGCAAACAAACGTGTCTGTGGAAAGTGTCATCAAAATCGGTTCACAGGTTGTGAAGTTATGACGAGAACACATGAAAAAAGTGGTTGAAAAGAGCTATTGTGAGGATATTTTGGGATCCAGTGGAAGGAAAATTCTAAAATTTTAGTTTTTTCTTAGTTTGACCAAAAGTGATAATTCCAGAAAAAAGCACTAATTGTTGACATGGAACTATTTGGTGACGCCACTATTAACTGAAAGAAGGATGATGCAACACAACATGGGAATCCACAGAATGATGTAACTCAACATCGCGTCCTATACAGGGAAATTGCTCCTCATCAAAACTAATTCTTCGGCACCATTTCATCCAATTTCATTCCCACTCTTTCCCTCATTTCACATCTTTCTGACTTTACTATTTTCTTTTCCAACCAACTTCTAACTATTGCTGGCCCCATCATGTGAAAAATCACTGTGTCGAGATCTATACGATAACAATGCATTTTATTTGATTCAAAACGGATGGCTGGTTGTGGAGAAATGAGGAAAAAAGTATCATGAAATGTGAAACTTGTCGTTGAATTAGATTCGATGCGAGGAATAATGCAAAAATAACGTCACTTATGATAGTGGTGACACCAAACCGTCCGGTGTCACCAATCCGGCCTTTTTTCTGTGAGGGACCATTTTGGTCAAACTTAGAAAACAATCACATTTTAGATGTATTCTCCCACGTGATCCCGAGAAATCCTCAACATACGTTTAACGTTACGAATGGATACGTTTTTTCGACATTTTTGACCTTATTTCTCCACAACCAGCTCCCCGTTTTAAGTCCAATAAAATGCATTATAGTCGGAGAGATCTCGACAGAAGATGTTCAACAAATACATGGTTTTTTCTTAGAATTTTTGGTCTAGAAAAATATGTGTTTTTGTTGCTTTTTTCAGTTCCACAGAATTTTGTCTCCAATTTTTTGAAAAAAGTTCGTTTCACTAAAAAAAAATGTTTCAATACAAAAATTTCATCGAAATCGGTTCATGGGTTGTGAAGCTATTGCCGAAACGCAAGTAGTGGAATGGATGAGTGTGCTTCTCATAGTTTATTCACACTTCACCCGATCCTCTTTCCCCGGCACTTTTTCACAATGTCTGGTCGTCTTAACAGCCCCCCTGCTCAAGAGCAGGGGGGGCTGCGAAGACTATAAGAGAATTATCAAAAGAAACATGGAAAAAAGGCTCTTTGTGAAGCGAAAATACAAAAGTGTCACTGTCATGATCAAATGGGCACTAAAGCTAACTCATACCCCATCTCGCCTGTTTTTCATCTCCTGAATCGTTTTTGAATGTGCATTCGGCAGATTGAGAAACGAGATCCTGACCCAAATTTTAACTCACAAACACTTTATTACCAAGTGAATTGAAAATAAATTTTTCTTTCTGGTTTGATCTTGATTGAATTCTTCAAAAGTTGGTAAATTGTTTGGCAATGGTGTTTGAAATGATGAAACAATGGTGAAAGGAAATATTCAATGTGTTATTTTCATATATAGGTGTTTCTGAATGATCTCTTGCTCCGCTTTGTCACACACAAGATCGATGTTCTCCTCCGCCACTGCTCCGCCACGTCAATTTGCACGATGTTCCCAGCGATGAATAGGTCAATGGAACGAACTAGAGTGACGATGTTGTCAATTCTCCCGTAGCGATGGTGAAGATTATCTTATTTCCGTTTGAAGTCCATGCTCGTCTTCATCTGAGTTGGTACAGTGGGTGAGCAGCGACGATGCCAGCGCTGACCGCGACACGTCCGAACTGCTGTTCTGTTCATCGAAGCTCGTGAGTCGAAGCGAAAGTGTCCTGAGGCAGGAGAGAGAAGAATAGTGTGGAAGATAAGATGAAGGGACAGAGAAGAGGGAAGTGAACGAGATGGAATGAGAGAAGAATAGTGGAGAGGGAGTATGCACAGACTTTGAAGACTCCGGATCGGCAATCCCAGCAGCTGAATCCGCCAAGTGCTACTGCCATCCCTGTTGGCGTAATTTTCTTCGAAAGTGACGCAAGGAAAGGGAAGAGAGAAACGAGCTGACAGTCTGAGGAAGAAGACAAAATAGAGAGATGAGAGCATAGAGATCACAGGACATGGAATGACAGAAACAGATAGAGGGCGTGAAGAAAGAGGAGGAACGAGAGAAGAAACAAACGGCGACATTCACGGCTTCGCTTTGAGTGAACTCCATCTCCACGACACGAGCACGATGTGTAGGTGACAGACTTCGATTCTGTCCCTATCTCCACTTTCTGGTCGTTTCCAACTGACAACGTCAGAACGCAAGCTGTCTCTGGTTTCGATGATGATGATGTCAAGTCGACGAGAGAAGAGTGCGATGTATCAACGATGGAAAGAGATCCGCTTTTTCGAATGTCAACAACTCCATCTCCAGCTGCCTTCCATCCACTGCGGCAAATGATCCAATAGCTATGTGAAATCTTTGTTTCGACGCGGAAGGATGATTGTTCGAAATACAGTCTGAATAGTTCAAAGTCGAACAGAAATAATTCAAAGTCGAAGTAAATAATTCAAAGTCGAAGGACCTAATTTTTGGACCAATTTATTCAAGTGAACCTCTTAATCCACTCTTTCGTGATCACAAAAACAGAATCAATGATCATGGTACTGGCTAGTCAAATATCGTCCGACACCATTCATCACTTTCTCGGCTATAGTTCACATTTTTGAGCTCATTTCACAGTAATTCTTCGTCCAAGCCCAGAAAAACCAACAAATCAGATCCTCCAGAAGTAGAACAAGGCCAAAAGTTTCCCTAACTAGTCACACCGATGACTCCTTCCGGCCTCTCAAACGTCAGTTCAATCCTTTCAACCTTTTGTGTGTCACAAGCTGTTTTTTCTCAGACCAATGTAGTGACTTTTTTCATCTAAAAAGCTAAAAATCCCTTCATATGGCATGAGTGCATTGTTTTCAATCCTGACATACATGTTCACCCGATAAAGCACATTGGTACAAAAAGTTCACAGCAGATGTAGTGTATAATGTGCTGATTTCGGAAGCTAAAGACAAAAAATCTGAATTGCGACTTTGAATTATTTCACTTCGACTTTGAATTATTTCATTTCGACTTTGAATTATTTTCTTCGACTTTGAATTATTTCATTTCGACTTTGAATTATTTTCTTCGACTTTGAATTATTTCATTTCGACTTTGAATTATTTTCTTCGACTTTGAATTATTTTCTTCGACTTTGAATTTTTTATGTTCGACTTTGAACTATTCAGACTGTACGTCCATCAGAGGAAAATATGCCAGATCACTTTCATTGGTCACACTTTCGAGGGTATTGTTGTTTTAAAGGAGGTAGAGGGAATGGACAATACAGACAGAATAATTCAAAGTCGAAATGAAATAATTCAAAGTCGAAGTGAAATAATTCAAAGTCGAAAAACAGATTTTTTTCCTGTAGCTTCCATATGCACCACACAATTCACTCTATTCTCCTGTAACCTTTTTGTACCAATGTGCTTTATCTGGTGAATAAGTTTTTCAGGATTGACAGGAATGCATTCATGCTTTCTGAAGTGATTTTGAGCTTTTTAGATGAAAAAAGTCACTACATTGGTCTGAGAAAAAACAGCTTGTGACACACAAAAGGTTGAAAGGATTGAACTGACGTTTGAGAGGCCGGAAGGAGTCATCGGTGTGACTAGTTAGGGAAACTTTTGGCCTTGTTCTACTTCTGGAGGATCTGATTTGTTGGTTTTTCTGGGCTTGGACGAAGAATTACTGTGAAATGAGCTCAAAAATGTGAACTATAGCCGAGAAAGTGATGAATGGTGTCTGATAATACTTGACTAGCCAGTATCATGATAATTGAGTCAGGTTTTGTGAGCATGAAAGAGTGGTGTGTGAGGTTCACGAGAACAAATTGTTCGAAAAAATTGGTCCTTCGACTTTGAATTATTTCACTTCGACTTTGAATTATTTAATTCGACTTTGAACTATTCAGACTGTAAATGAATGCAACACAAATCAATTACCAAAGACGTCGAACGAATGCAAAGCAAGCGTTGATCGAGTCGATGAAAGAGGAGAATTGTGAACTCGTTTCTGATTACATTCACGGGTCACAACCGGTCATTTATGTCTTCGAAGGTGTTGACTGGAGAGAAATGCATAACATTAATACTCCAGCAAGAGATCAACAAGGAATTCATTATACTCTTTGATTATTTTTCCATTGATAGTTTCTGAAGTGTTCATTTCAACTGATTCACCTGAACTGTCTTTGAACCAGATCTTCACAATTGATTGTCGAGTGCTTAATTCCCACTTCGTACGTTTCGAAATTTGTTCGTTACAGAAAGCACATATGAATCAGTCCATGCATCTGTCTGAATCCAGTCAGCATGAATGGTGAAATTCTGAGGAATATCTTTGGAGAGAATCGTTGATACATCATCACTTTCCTCTTTCACGTGAATAAGTTTGCAGTCAAGAAAGTAGATGTATTTTTGTTTTCGAGAATTGGTAAAATCTGGAGGGAGTTGAGCAGTTTGAGAATTCTGAATTGAGAAGTATCGTTTAACCATTTGTGTTTTCTACAAAAATAAAATATAATATTTGTTCTATTCAATAACCTCTCTTCACTTCTTCATACGCTTCTTGGAGTCGACGATCAATGACATATCGCACTCGCGGTTGTCCATTTTCAATCCAGAACAACCAGTACGTAGCTTGATGTAATGCCAAAATTGGTGGAGGAGGACCTTCTGGAGTTGATGTGAAATAGGGATCCAGAGCACCCTGATTAATTGGTGTTTCTCTGAAGACAATGTTGACTGATTCAGTTGTCGAAATACCTTCCTCTCCACCAGCGATTTCACTTCGATCTGTTGGAACCATAAATGGGTCGTTCCCACTCAGAATCGACACCCCATTTTTATTGGATTTATTTACTCCTTTTTTCAAAATCAACATAAAAATTGGGGCAAAACCTTATTTGAGTTGTATTTCTCCGATTCTGAAGAAAAGTGCGGCAATGGGTTGATCACACCGATGGAGTTGATTTCACGAGTTCAGGAAACAATGGTCACTATAAGGTACATAGCTCAAATTACGAGGTAAAATGGAAGAGATGCCGATGGCTCAATGATGAGAAATTAAAGGACAGATACAGCGGAAAGTGTAAAACTGCAAGGACGAGATGAGATGGCACTGAAGTTCAAACATGGTTTATTCTCTTCTTTGGGGAGTATGCTAGTGTTCTTTTAGACGCTCACAACCAAAACGGCCTTATTGGTTTGTTTGTGAGACATTGGTCCACTTGGGGGATTGATCGGATCTCAATTATTAAGACAAGGTTCACTTGCCTAATTGGAATTTCACGAACAAATTTGGAGACAAAACAGAGAAATGTGGAATCATTATTAAAATGGAACGATGAACGGAGAAAAGAGTGAAAAGTGAATTGTGACAATCCACAGCGGCCCGGCTCTTTCGAATTGATTGAAAATCAGAAACCGACAAATGTGAATCGGTATCTTAATCACAAATCTCGTCATGTTTTTCTTCTTCCTTCAAGTTTAAGAGTGAGAGATTGTTGCATTCTTGCTCGAGTTGCACATCTTGCTTGAACAATGGAGTTTGAGCATTTTCCGACTGAGACATCTCAGAAAAGGTCTGGTTGGGTCAGAAATCAGAGTTGGAAGAATAATGGATGAAAGGAAGGAGACATTCATTGCTTTCAAAGACTCACAGAAATCACTTCCATTTCGCAGGCGGTGATCCTCCAAATTTTCGTATCCGACCGAATTTCTGCATTCAACAGAATACATCTTGATCTTTGTCTGTGAATACACAATTTCAGCGAAAGTGGACGGAATGAGAGAAAGCAGTGCAAGAGAACGGCGAGATATCATCATACAGTCTGAAATAGTTGAGTAAAATGGAGGACACACAGTATATTTGTGGATATTTGCATGGTTTCATCGAAGTGCAATTTGACAAATGGTTTCGAAAAGAGTCGTTTTCACTGAAGATTGACTGCTATACTTGTATTTTGGGAGAGTGTTGCCAAAAATGTCGGAAGATTTAGAGACTGTACAAAAGAAAGCTGAATAAAAATACAATATACACCGTTGATGTGCAGAAAAGTTTCATCTGTCGTATCAAGTTGAAATACTTTTTAGATGT
Organism: Blattamonas nauphoetae; assembly: GCA_033064195.1. NCBI lineage: Eukaryota > Preaxostyla > Oxymonadida > Blattamonas > Blattamonas nauphoetae. The sequence goes on from JARBJD010000046.1 coordinate 21,599, forward strand.
GATCAGAAACGCATTTTGAAGTACGAAAGGACAAATGATGCATGCGGTGATAATGACAGTCGGATGGGCTCGATGGATGGAGAAAGAGAAGACGATCATCCCATGTTGTTTGTTTTTCTCGACACTTCGCCACGATTGTTACTCTGCGTCTATTTTAGGAAAACTACAGATGAATCCAAAGTGGATAATGAATCAGATTCAAGATAATTATTCTTCCGTTAGACTTGCAGTTTTGCATCTTCCGCTGTAATGTTAACAAGTTCGACAAGAAAACAACACCCAACGCGATGGCAACTCCTTCAGTGTGCCTCTCTAGTGTAGTTCTCGGCACAGCTTGAGAACCGTGAATGTGTCGGTGTTGGCTGTGTAAGAGTGGGTTCTGGCTGTGCAGATCGTCTGTCGAGGGTTGGGCACAGATCACTCCTGTTTTTTCTTGAGTCTGACGATCAGACGACGCGCCGTTTGAAGGTGACGGTCGTGGACTTGGTGTCAGAGCGATGAGAGAGGCATACGAGAGGAGTCGCGATTGACGAGACACTTTCACTGGTTTGTTGTTGGCAGTTGGTTTGAGGAGAGAAGTCGAGACACTGCCTTCCTTCGGAGCAGCTCGAATACCATGCCGTTGTGTCTGATGACGAAGAGACGAGGGAGGATGAACGGCGATGTCTGGAGCGATGCGAGTGATGTCTGCCCGATCTGTGTCGACGTCGTGATGAGTGTGTCCACTGCGAGCTGGATTTGGGGCGCGTGGAGAGCAGACAGACGAGTAATCCAGCGCTGAGTGGAGATTTATAGTTCCGAAGTGATTGCTTAAGTCTGGGAAGGAGTGACGGACGAAGCTCGTGCGAGTTGTGCTGCTTTTCACTTTGCCTTTCTCGCTTCGTCAATCTCCTGCTCCGCAATCCGCTCCTTCTTCAGCTTCTTCTCCTTCAGCTTCTTCTCCATGAACTCCAATTCCTTTCTGTCCGAAGAGCGAAGGGAAGAACGCGCCAGGTACCCGTTTTGGAGGTGTCGCATTCTTCATCGTGCGTGCTGTCACCCAACACGCTGTCCCATCCAACGCGGTGAAGAACACCCGGCGGGCAGTGTGTGGGCGTTTCGAGGAATACGCTTCGGTCACTTCGGTGACGACAGGTGCGACTGGAATGGACGACGATGCTTTCAAAACAGGCGAGAGGAGAAGCGAGGCGTGTGACGAACTTGAAGACGTCGCACTGGACTGTCGCTGTTCGTTGCTCGACGTGGACGAGTTCGAGGGATTCGTCATACCTGACAGAATTGGGGTGGTTCGCATTGAAGGTCTGACAGTAATCGACCCGTCTGTTGTCTTGAAGAAGAGGATAGGCAGGCGTATGGGAGGACCGAACTTGGCTGCTGGCTTCTTCGTCGAGTGCTCGCAGTCGACAGTCACGTTGCCGACGGGAGTGAAGTGGATGTGCTTGTTGTCTGGTTCGGTGATCACAATCTTCTTCTTCTTCTCAGCCGAGTTCCCTGGATCGACAATGCGATGTCCTCTGACCTGTTGAACTGGTTGAGGAACGACCAGATCTTCTTCTGGACGAGTGAGATGAGGATGCGCGGCGAGTTGGGGTGCTCCACACACAATATCGCCTTCATCGGCGCGAGGGACTCGGTTTCTTGTTCGTACTTCTCAACCAGCTTCGGGCTGTCTCCGAATGCGAAAGAGTGGAAGACTCGAGTCCCATCCGCGTGATGGACAACCCGCTCTCCGGTGTTGTGCTGCACAATTGAGACTCTGTCTACACGCGTGCGGACACTCGTTGTCTCGTCGCTGTTGATGGCCTCGACAGATCGAATCGGAGGAAGAGCGGACGGATTGAGTGTGGAGGAGGCGGGGAGCAGGAAGAACGCTGGAAGGTGCTGAGTGATGGCGTTGAGATTGTGAGGAAGCGTCTGGAGCGATCGTTCTCTTCTCTGAGTTGTGGTTTCGCGATGGCGCAGCTCTCTTCCGCTGCTTGGTCGATCGGAAGATGAGACGGGAGGGAGACATCTTTGAAGCAGTCGCGAAGGAGGATTATGTCAGGATCGTCGCAGTCAGCAAAGTCGATGTCGGGTGGGAGGAGAGGGGATGGCTGGGTTGTGGTCGACACTCCTTTGTGAAGAGTGTTCGATGAGGACGTCTTTGAGATTGAGGCAGGGTCCGCAGAATGGAGAAGGCGAGTGAAGTGTGCAGTGAAGACACGACGAACCACTTCCTGCGCTTCTTCTGTAGTTGTCTCGAACGGATTGTCAATTGTCTCTTCCACGGTCGCTCTGTTCCTTCCTTTTCTCGATGTTTTTGTTGTTTTGTGGAGCGATCGGTGATGGTTCAGTTTTCTTCGCTTTCGCCTTCTTTCCTTTCATCGCCTTGGGATCGTCGTCTTCAGCTTCTTCCTCAATAGGAATCTGCATCCAACACACCTTCTCTCCATTTCGATACCGCAGAATCCCATCCTTCCCCTGCTCGTTCGAAAACACTCTTGCAGCCTCGATAAACGCTTGACACGATTTGTGACGGTGGTCGAGGAGAGTCTGTGTCGAGATCGCTGTTCTGTCTGGCATCAGAAGATGTCCGAATCCTCTCCCCGTCTGCTCCGTCCCTTCCCCAGCGATGGGCGCGGCTGTCACTCGAACTGTTCCTGTCTCGCTGTCGATCGACACAACTTGACCGCCGACTGTGGAGGATGTGACGTCGTACGGAATTGAATCTGAATTGTCTGATTTGTGTGTCTTCATCGACACTGTTGTCTTGTCTGAGATTGAGGATGTGAAGGACGGTGTGGAGACGTAGTCAAAGTGGACTGGCGCTGTTGGTGATGGGAGGGTGTCTTCGTGGAATGCATTTCCATTGATGATCGAGGCAGGCGACGAGCTGTTCAAAGAATACGAAGGTATATCAGAGATGACGGATTGCCCCACAGTGAGTGAGTGAGAGGCAGGCAGAATGGCATCTCTGAACACAGGCATGAACAGCGAGCGGAGAGGGTTCCGTATCAATCGCGTGTGGAGATACTGCACGTCAGCCGTGACAACCAATTTCGCGATGTGCGATGGGTGCAGTTGAGACGACGCATACTGACTTCGGAAAATGTCCTCGCCAGCGGCGGGATTCTTTGGTTGGTGATGGTCTGCTTGACTTGGGCGAGGGCTGGCAACACGTCAAAAGCATAATTTTGGATGGATGTCATTTGGTAGGCGAGGGACTTGATCTGCGAGGAGATGTCGGGGAGGAGGTGGGAGGAGACAGTCTCCTGTTTGAAGTATGAGTGGACGGAGGAGAGGAGAGGCGAGAGAAACACGTTGAGTGGAGAAGTGTTGTCGATGGGCGAAGGAGCCATCTTAAATGGGATTCCAAATCGATGGAATTCGCTGACGAGTCTGTCTTTGTGCGGTCCTCTGAGCGAAACGGCGAGATATTCCCGATTTGGCATGAAACGAGTCTGAGCTGATGACTTGACTTGTTCAAGTTGGTCTCCCTGCGAAGGATTTGCTTGTTCCATTTCTTTGTTCTGGCCGAGCTCCCTTTCAGCTCGTCGGAGGTCGTTGACAGCAATTTGATATGCTGTTCCAACCGATGCGAGTGGGACTGATTCGAGGATCTCGCGGAGTGAGAGAGCAAACGACAAGAGAGTTGGAGAGATCGATGCAGTTTGCTGTCCCTCGTCAGGATTGGAGAACATGGCGAGTGTGTCTGCTGAGAGTGGGATATTCGTTTGCGGTTGAAGGCCGATCTGAAGACGAGCTCGTCGTCTCATGGAGAAAGTGTGGCCTCTCCGATGGAAGGCACTCACCGACGTCTCAATTGACGCTCAGACTCGCTCGACTGTCCGTTTTCCTGTTCCTTTCACTTTCTCATTCCCATTCGCCATGTTCCGCCTTCCTCGCTGGAATGTTTGGTTTGTTAGATCAACAACGATTATTCCCCCAATCACTGCATAACATCCAGCAAACGGTGTGATAGAATCATCTGTAAAGGTTTCTGTTGTCTGTGCAACTGAAATATCTCCTCCATTTCCACTGGATGAGCATGGGTTCATTTGTATTCATCGGCAATGCTAATCGAATGTCAGCTGTGCAGAATGATGTTTCCAGTTGTTTCGTTGAAGTGCTAGACATCTTTTTTCATGCTTTTCGTGTTCGTTCTGTTGTCTTGAAGTCCTTCTTGGCTTTCTTTATCCTGATCTCCAGACTCGTCCTCCATCATGATAGCGGAATAATCTGGCTCCAGAAAGGATGTAGTCTACATCCAATACCCCATAGTCATGATACGTTGGATCAGCTCTTCCCCTTCGTTTCATAAAAGTGAGATCTGGTCGATCGAAATCTGGTTCATCATCCCAAAGAGTAACTCGAACAATGTGTAGTTGACTATGTTTGTCCTATGTGACTGATGATCGTAAAAAGCCACTGAGATGACGATGAAACATTACAATCATGGTAAATGGAGAAAATGCGAACCTGAAGATGTGAATCGGCAAAAGAACATGAACAAAGAAATATTCTTTGTTTCTTCGCAAAAATCTGGGAAAAGACAAAAACATGCGAGAGATTTTGACTCGTGAAGGGCAGAAAGTCTGATCTCGTCCTGACAACAAGAGTGGTTTCCACGGTGACAACGATCGAGACATTTGAGAGATGGACAGATGAATAGAAGAGACTGGCAATGGATTTGAAAGAAATATTAACAATATATCCAAAAACATCAGACAGATTGCAGGTTTCATCGGTTGATCGTGAGAAGTTGGTTTGACAATCTGAAAAGAGGGATTGTTTGATGATATCGCGTCTTTGAGGAACTAGTGGCGGAAAGAGGCTAATACATCCGAATGAGAACGGTCAGAAGACATAAGAACGGATATTGAGAGAATGGAGGAAGAAAAAAGAAAAGATGGGTCGGATCAACGCAAAATGTGATCTGATGAAGAGATAAGGTTTTGCCCCACAAAACTGCTTGAATATAATGAAAGAAATGCTTTGCAACAATAAAATGAGGGTGTTAATTCTGTACAAAACTAGCTCAAATGTGAAACATGTAGCATCTATTGTTGCTCTTGTCCTCACTTGTTGACGGTCACCTCCATCGAAGTATTTTGTTAGGCGAGAGAAACAAATGGAATTTTCAAACTCTTCAGTAGCTGAACAACCGATAAAATCACCATTCACCATCATCATTTGATAGAACTCTGGTGACATAGTTGACATTGGGAAATTGGGAAAGTTACTTCCAAGCATTTCGACTTGACCAACATATTGAGGATTTCTGAAGACTGCTTCAGACAGGGATACAGAATGAGGAGGACAAATGAAGACGTAGACAACTCGCAGGAAGGACGAGACGACGGATCATGACAACTCCGACAAAACAAAGGATCCATCTGATACCAGACTGACTGAAGCTGAGCGAAACAACCTGCGTCTGTTCATTCAATCTGATTCAGAATAGGAAATTGATCATTCGGGAGCGGTGATCGAGATGAATGTGCGGAACGGGATGATTGCAGATCTTCTCCTATTTCATGCACAAACACAGTTATTAACTGTTGTTTTGATTTTCCCACACATTCAACTATAGTTATTCAACTTTCTGCGAAAAAGAGGTCAGAGAAGACTCGAAGAGAATGAACGCGTAGGAAAGTAGCATGGACTTCAAAGATGGATATTGGCAGTGTGGAGACGACTTGGAGAACTCGAGAAGGCAAGTCTTGGACAACAGATTATTTTGCACGAATTAGTCAAAATATCTGCGTAAAACAATGAGAATAAAAGAGAAAACATGTGAAAATCCGATCAAATCACTGTGAAGATAGAGAGGCAGAACATGTGTTTTGTGCTGATTGTGAGCTTTCTATTCAATTAAAATTTATAATAGTGGTGTCACCAAACCGTCCGGCGTCACCAATCCGGCCTTTTTTCTGTGAGGGACTATTTTGGTCAAACTAAGAACAAAATAAAATTTTAGCATTATACTCCCACCCGATCCCGAGAAAACCTCAAAATACGTTTTACGTTACGAATGCACACATTTTTTTCAACTTTTTGCGGTCATTTCTCCACAACCAGCCATCCGTTTTAAATCAAATAAAAGGCATAATAGTCGGATAGATCTCGACAAAAGATGAACAAAAAATAAAAGGATTTTTTCCTAAGAATATTTTGTCGAGAAAAATATGGGTTTTTTCCGATCTTCCCAAATACGCAGAATTTTTTCTCCAAATTTTTGCAAAAATGTTCGTTTCACCAAAAAAACGTTTGTGTGAAAAATTTCATCGAAATCGATTCACTGGTTGTTGAGATATTGTCAAAACGATGTTTTTCATCGGGCAAAAGGGGGTATTTTGAGGATTTCTCGGGATCGCGTGGGAGTATAATTCTTAAATTTCAGATTTTTCTTAGTTTGACCGATATTGATTTTTCCAGAAAAAAGGCCGGATTGGTGACATGGGACATATTGGTGACACAACTATAAGATCATTCAGAATGGCACCTAGAAGGTGAGACTATGGAAAATAATGACTGGAAAAGAGTGAGAAATCGAAAAAAATAGCCAAGTGATGATGGGAAAGGGAGGAGTGCATCACTTCACATCATATGAATGTAGCAATTTGGTAATTTTCATGTTCATAGCATCCAATTTAAGATTCTACTGAGATCAGACCCTTTGAAGAAATCGTGACTGATAGTGGTGTCACCAATCGGTGTCTTGTCACCAATTGGTGCTTTTCTCATATTTCATAGAAGAGATAATGACTATGAACTGTGTGAAGTGATAGAGTTACAGAAAGCCTCCATCCTGAGAAAAACATGAAATACTGTTTGAGTGTGCAATTCATGGGTTAGATCATATCTCGTTCTGGAAAAGAGGATAAATTAGAGATAATTCACATCACATTTTGTTTCCTTCAACTTCTTTAACAATCATAAGAGGACTATGAATCCTATTCTCATCGATTCTTTGTCTTATCTCATTTTTTGTCAGATAAAGGGAAGACTTATTCACCAGTTTCTATATGGTGAAATTTAAGCACGCCTCTCTCTGTACTTTTACGTCGAACATTTTTCATTAATCCTTCAACGACCTGATCAAACATCGTTCTCGTATTCAACGTTCTGTTCACCTGGATAACTCAGAATCTATACCAAGCTCAAAAAAACATTCAATATTATGATCCGTGACACAAAACCGCATCGCTGCAAGCTCTCCGACACTCACACCTATTCGACACAGCTCTCTCGAAAACAGGAAACGGGACGAATCTGATCAACGTGGGCGATGGCTCTTTCGAAGTTCCAGTGACGTCGATCTCGTCGAACGTGGAAGTTTTTGGTGTTGGCTTCCTCACAAACTCATCGACCTTCACAGCAATAGTCTCTTCTGGTCTGACAGAAGCGACCAGCCAGCTCGTCACAACGGAATCGTCGAAGGAAACTCGTCTTTCGACAGTTCGGATCGAATGCATCAAATCGCACGAAGTCTCCCTCCTCTCATTTTCATCGAGATCATCCCTTTCCTGTTGAACAATTGCAGATCAGTCTTGTTCGACGTCTCCGTCCGCAACCCCCTCACTCTCGTCGGATGCTCTCTCGACGACTTTCGAGGTGGTTCATTCACTCTTCGATATTGCGCTTATTCCAACATTCATTCAGACGTGAATGGCAGTGTTCTTCATGCGATCAACACCACTGTCTCCTTCACTCACGTGTCATTCACGAACTGTTCGTCAAAGAACTGCTCAGCAACAGAAACAGATTATGATGGGAACCTGATTGGGAAGGGGGAGCAAGGCGGCTGAAGTGAACGACATCTTCATCGAGTTGTGATCGAAGGACGGAACGATCCGACAGAATTGGAGCTCATCCACTTCTTCCTCCCCTCACCAACGATCTCAGTGAACGGGAGTCGACAGCTGCCTCTCGGAGGATACTGTGGAACAGACAACGACAATTGTAAATGGACAGGAACAAGCTACGCGACATTACAATATGGAGTGAGTCATCTAAAGCAGAAGTGCAAGAATGACAGACACTTCCCGCAGACGATCATGATTGTGTGGAACATGACATACATTGAGGAGGACATTGATATTGCAGATCAAGACGTCACTGTGAAGGGAACGACAGCGGCGAAGAAAGATGCTCGCCTGGCTGTTGTCAATTTGGACATTCGACCGATTGCGAAGGCCGGTTTATTTTCTTTGGAGGACGATGGAGACAGTTTGGAGTTGAACGACGTTGCTATGATCTGCTCACTCTCCAAATCATTCCGTCATATTCTCCTCCAATCGACTTGTCAGCCAATCAGCATCGTGGATTGCACGTTTAACCGGACAAAAGACTCAACTGGACGCGCAACACTCTCCGCTCCTCTCATTTAGTTCTCGTTGGACACATCGTCTCTCTTCATTTCTTCCGCAACTTTCTGTTCATTCTCTGTGCCAAATGACGCGCTGGTGGAGATCAGGAGCGAGCACCCAACTTCCATTCTCTCCACCTCGTTCTCAGATTGTGTCCGAACTGACCCAGATCAACCCAAGCTGATTCCTGTGATATCCTCATCTCTCTCCCGACCAGCCACTCCTCGACTTTGCTGGGCGAGACAGTTCGCTAATGTCGAATGAGAAATGGTACGAAACATCACTAATGTACCATCTCATCTCCCCAACAGTGAAGATTGTGGCAGATAAAAAAGGAAAGAACGAACAAAGTGAACACCCGAAATGTGGATCTGATCGACTTCGATGTTCGTTACTGGAATCTGCAGTGGCTTCCTCTCTCTCACACGCTCCTGAATTCAATTGAGGTCGCAGGAACAACGACACTTTCCTCCTCTCATGTTGTCTCCTCATCCGCCTCAATCTCGTCTCCCTCAACGAAGCAGATCATCGTCCAGTCTGGAGTTGGATCCATCACGATGAATGGAGCCAGCCAGACACTCTCATTCGACTCGCTTCTCTTCCACCTTTCTCCAAGCAGTGCAGTTCCTTCATTCTTCATCGTCTCCGCAGGAGCCCTATCCCTGACATCGTGTGATGTCGGCACAGACACTCGGATTAAGCTAAATGACCACACCATCTCATCGGTGCAAGTTTCAAATGATCCCTCTCTTGGCATTGTCATCCATCTCTCGCTCGGCACGACATTCTAATCCACAACAGACACTCTCTTCGACGAGATCGCGTCAAATGGAACAGGCTCGCTCATCTTTGTTGCAGCATCTGATCTCGATTCAACGGCCCTCCAAGCACCATTCTCTCTTCTCAAGAACAAGTCGGAACTGACTCTCCCGAAAGCATGCTCTTCTTCTGGTTTCCTCACACGAATCAAGAGACCACGCAGTCTGTCGATGGAGAGGGAGAGGATCACGCCAACTGTGGGCTCACTCAACTTCCTTACGAGACACTGGACAAAGGATTCTCATCTCTCAAGCGAACGGAGTCAACACTTCTCATCGGAAGTTCAACCAGCCTCAAAACATCACATTCGACTTCGTTTATCAAGCAGATCATCAAGTCGAAGAGTGAGGGGGCAACACTCACTGCAGACTCGTCTGCCTCTTTCTCTGTTTTGGTCGAATACACACTCCATCTGAACAGTCTCGCTTTCGTCTTCGGAGCCGACCAAAGATCAACCTCCTTCCATTCAGTCTCTTCTTGTTCACTGTCGATCGAGTCGTGTTCATTTGGATCAGCTGCAACTGCTTCAACTCTGAACGAAGCTCTGTTCAACATCGTCGGAAGCCCGACCTTCAAATCCTCCATTTTGACGAGAATCAGCACTTCGTCATCGACTGGACTCCTCTCTCTCGATCTGTCTGGATCTCACACCCTCTCCATTGTCTCAACTTCCCTCGTCTCGTGCACAGCATCGTCCGCTCCTCTTGTCTCCCTCACTCTCTCTTCCACCACTGAACAGACAGATTGGGATTTCGACCTGAGTGGTCTCTCGTTTTCTCTCGCTCCGTCGAATCCTGTTCCGAGTGGAGCTCTGATCTTCGTGTCTAGACCATCCTTCGCGACACAAATCGTTCACTCTCATTTCACGTCTGTTGACTCGTCGACCGATCCAGAAGCGTTTCGGGGAATGACACTTCAACTGAAGTGTCATCATCGCTGCTTGAGTATCCGATCCGATTGCAACAGGACGAGAGATTGATGTGTATGGGGAGAATGGGAAAGACATTGCTCACTGTGGTCCCAATGGGGTGAGTGACTCGACGATTGAGAAACGAATCTCGCGAGCGAATTGAGAAGATAGATCGAAAGTGATTCAAATTGTGGATTCGACAGATCTGGATGCATTAATCTCACCAAACGAACACGCTCTCTCTCTCATTGGACACTCGACAACTCAGTCGGTGAGGATTCTTGATGATGGTTGATGTCGAAGAATGAGAAAGAAACGATGTCGATCGCCACAGCCGAAGATGTCTCCACTCCGGGGTCACTTGCGGGTGTGATGGCATTGGTTGAGTTGGGTCGATCTGAATAGAAGGCGTTCCTGACCTCATTCTAAGAGCTTCAACATATTATGATCGATCTGCCCATTTTCTCATTTCATTATTTCAACCAAAACGAAACATGTCAATTGAAGTCTTATGATTGTTAAAGAAGTTGAAGGAAACAAAATGTGATGTGAATTATCTCTAATTTATCCTCTTTTCCAGAACGAGATATGATCTAACCCATGAATTGCACACTCAAACAGTATTTCATGTTTTTCTCAGGATGGAGGCTTTCTGTAACTCTATCACTTCACACAGTTCATAGTCATTATCTCTTCTATGAAATATGAGAAAAGCACCAATTGGTGACAAGACACCGATTGGTGACACCACTATGACACTGATCAGCACTTTTGGCCGGTCAGACAAGCCTACATTTAGATCATTCTCTCGTTTTTATTTAACAATAAATTACGATGCCATTCGTCTCATTTGTTTCACCTGTTTCGATCCGAAGATCAAAATCCAACAAATGATGGGTCAGTGTTCTCCGTCCCAATGCCAACTGGACTCGAAATTTCTGGGTCTGTGATTGGTGCAATCATCTTTATTGCACTTGCAGTTGTTATCGGGATTGTTCTCGTCCGTTTCATCACATATTACCAAGATCCGTACGACCTCCCAGATAAGTTTACTAAGATAGTTGTTGTCTGTTTCTCTCTACTTTTCTGATCACCACACTCATTTTCCATAAATTATTTCTTTCCTCATCGATTTAGTGGCTAGTCTATTTCATAACGACATGCGTAATCATCATGCTCCCAATGGATGTGATTCTACGACCAATGAGCAATTATTTCATGCCTATCGTTTGGCAAGTCTTCATGCTTGTTGAAGCCATCTTGGTTTGTATCTTGAATCACTTCCATTTTTATCTTCAACCTTCAAGGTTTCCTTCCTCGGCCCCTGCACTATGTGCTACTATGAACATGAAGGAGGGTGTGACCTCTCCACCTTTGTTTCATTTATTTTGTAGAACTGGAAAGCGTTGTTGCAAGGGCGTCTGTTATGGTGTTATCTCCATCGTTATCTGGGCAGCGGTGATTGTTCTCATTTGGACCTTCGTCGGATACGCTGAAGTCCCGTTTCACAATTCGGTGGGATACCCGATCAGTACAATCGATCTTGAAACAGCCACCGATGCTGATCTCGCCGCTCTTTTTGAAAAGGTCTGTCACATCAATATCCTCAGAGATCTTTTCGTTCTTTATTTCTCAAACTCACTAGACCACAGTCTTTTCATCGCTGAATGACGTGAAAGTTCGGGCAACACTCCCTGTCTATGCTGTGTGCGTCTTCTCCCTTGTCGGGTGGGTCATGTTCCTCATCTTTGGCTTCATCGGCATGTTCAAACTACCTTTCGACTGCATTCTTGCTTGCTGTTTCCGTCCAAAGCGTCTTTCAAAGAACGAGTCTGCTCTTCCAAGATAAACTCATTTTTCCATTGATCTCGTCATTAGCTATATTGAGTATAAAAAGAAACTCACCAACAAATGCAATCAAGTCCATGATGACATCCATCTATACAAAATGGTTGTATCTGAAAAAATGGTCTCAAAAAATCCAAAAGAACGCAGTCTCGATCGAAAACAACGAAAACGACTGATTGATCTGCAGACACAGGTTGATGACATCGTCAATAAGTATGCTCAGGTGGAATATGTGGAAAAACAAGACCAGTACAACGTGTGCATCCCGATACTGAAACTCATCGCTGGCATCATCTTCCTCATCTTTGCGGGTCTGTGGTTTGTTCAAGTTCTGTTGGTGATGGTGTTGGATTATGGTGATTTCCTGTCTGCAGCCTTCATATGGCTTGATCGATACGTCATCTTTGTCGGTTCAGTCTTGTACGGTTGCATGGTTCTATACCTCGCCCTATCTGTCATTGAGGGAAGCATATCCATTGGAACCAAATTCCTTCTCATCACTTTCTATCCAATGAAGCCCCACAACACCCTCCCCAACGCCATGTTGTTCAACGGAATCCTTTATGCTCTCTCGTCATATGCTCTCCTCCAGTTTTCTGCCGATGCGTTTCAGGGATTCGCACACAATACATCTGTGAATGGGCTCTTTGTCAACCAGATGAAGAATATGAGTGGAATTAAGTACATTTTCCGGTATCTCAACTATGTCGTCCTTGGATTCATCGTCCTTGGCTTGATATATGGTGTCACGATAGATTGTTGCTGCTTTGCTCGACGGAAAAGAAAGTACGAGAAGCAGAGAGAACTGAAACGCGTCTGAACACATCACTCTTCATTTTTCTTGAATTCTCTTCATTTCGAGTTTTCTTTCGATGATTACAGATCACCATATCATATAGTCAATCTGTTGATGTTGTTTATTGAATATTGAAGCTGCAAAGTCATTCAATTGTGAGGTTGGATTGTCACTGGGTAGATCCTAGGAACGGTTCAGAAAACTGAACCCCTCCATCTCACCGTCTTTGTCATGACTGAAAACCTCGCAATCATGACTGAACTTTCGCCATCATCGGCGTTTACGTTCTCAAAACTGATTCATTCATTCATCACCTGGTTCACTGGTATCGTTTCGTTTCATCCCCACATCATACATTCGAAACTTGTATTGTTGATAGACCTGTGTACTGAGAGAATACAGTTCTCGTACTACCGTGATTTCGTCGTGAGATGGTTGTATTCTGTCTTCTCGTCAATACCGGATGGTCCTGTCAATACAGACGGTATGTCTCCGTCTATGTTTAACATCTCTTTAGCACTTGAGAGTGGTATTCTTTATCCAGTGCCTTGCCAGTTATATTCCGTCAGAAAAGAAAACTTGGAAACATCGATTCGGTATCCAGTTGATTCCTCTCATTTACTTAGTAATGTCTTAAAATTTACTGCAATCTGGTCAAAGCGGATAATCTTAATAGCTCAGCAACGGCCACACCCTGTTACGGCAGAAGAGGTGGAACAATTCGAGGTTTGATATCTCCCTCCTCACCCAAGTTCACGAAGAAATCAATCAATGCAAATCATGAGAAGCTCTCTAATCTCATTCCTTCTGTCAAAGACAAGGACTACCAAACAATTGTCGCACAGCTGTTCGAGTATCACGCTGAGGCGAGACTTCTCCTTCAAACTTTCCTGAAACCCGACGTTGACCAGCTTTGTTCTGTCGCGGTCCAGAAACTTCGAAGCATTTGGCGCACTTTGGCTGACTTGACCGAGTCAGAAAAAATCGACCTCTCCCAATTCGACCTTGAAAGGAAAAAGGATGAGATGAGGAATCGGCCAGCTGATAATCATCAAAACATCGTCGCAGTGACCAGGGAGAGTGTGAATGAGAGCAGGGCGGAAGTCGATGAGTCTGTTGTCTCAAAACGAAGCAAAAAGAAGAAGAAAGAAGCCCCGAGCACCGTCACGACTTTCACGAACGGTCGAATTGTCTCCCAACCCAAAAGCACGCTGTCAAGAAAGGTTTGGTGTTCTCCGTTTGTGAATGGCCAGTGTTGTTTGTCGATTGATCGTTCTGATGAAGAGTACGACCTGATCCATCTGAAAGAGGATTCGCTGATCGAAGTGAATGGCGAGAGCTTCCTCTCAAGTTCCACACTGGACACAGAGTGCATCACCAAGTCTGCTGTTTCTTCTCTCATCTTCCCAGAACACTCACCAATCATCTTCTTTCACTGTTTTCACAGCACAACAATTCCAACCCCGATCCTTCAGATCCCGTCTTCCTCTCTGCACTCTACAGCGCTCTGAAACTGAACCAGCCCTTCCAACAGAACCTCTCTGCAATGCGAGGGCTTGAGACAGAGCTTCCCGACTCTGTGTATGATCTGCTTTCAGAGACATGCCCGATCACCTCGGAGGTTTGTTGTTCTGATTGTTCATCTGAATAGCTCTTCTCGTCTCCTCTCACCACACGCACGCCTTCGTTCTGCAGTTTGTTCCCCTCTGTCGACTCCCACTTCGGATCGAAGGGGTCCTTCTTCACCCTCACACCCGCAAGTGCAGAGGGTGTCCACCTCGTCAATCCTCCTGCCCATGAACAGCTCATCCCCGCAATGACGCCGACTCTCCTCTCGCTCCTCGCTTCGTCCTCTCCGGTCACCCTCATCGTCATCCTCCCCAACTGGCACGACCTGCCCTTTCCTCTCCTGCAGCCTCTTCCTCAGAACGAGTCTCATGTTATCCGCACGTTCTCCCCTTCTTCCCTTCTCTCTTTTGTCTCCCATAGCTTCGTCCTCTCGAATGACTCTTTCTTCCTCTTCAGAAACAATTCTGACCCGTGGGTGAGCGGCGAGTTAACGATTTCCGTATCGCTTGGGCAGATCATGTTTGTTATCCTCCAAAACTCAGCCGGGGTTCAGACTCATTTCAGCCAGTTTAATTCTGAATCTCCGAAACTGAACGACAAAGGTTTTCTCCAATCAGTTAGTTGGGCTCCTTTTCAAGCTTCAATCGAAAAGGCATTCATTCCAGAATCTTTTACTTGAGAACATTTCACTATTGAAGATCATTTTGGCTCAATTTCAACAAAATTGAATTAGTTACCCATAACTTAAGACCAAATCAGCAGATCAAATTGAAGACATTTTGAACAGAGAACAACCTAAACCAGCACCATTACCTCCTGATGAAAGCGATCAAAACGACCCATCTTTCCGTATCCTTGGAGACGCGCCACCCCGAAATGAAGGATGGATGGAGGAAATCAAAAACTCCGAAGTATGAAGAGAGAACTGATATTTTTGTCCTTTTCTCACTTTCCCCAAACTATTTTCATTTTTCTCATTTCCACCCTTCAATTTCAGGTGATTCCAACCATGTTGAGTTGCCTTATCAAAACATCGTCCAGCCTCACTCTTTCATGCCACGGAATCTTCCACGAGAACCCAGACACAGACGACAGCGTTCAAAATGAAGACGGGAGATGGTTTGTCCCAAGAATCAGGACACACGAGGAGTCATTGTGGGTGAATCCGACCATCTCGCATGTGGAAGAGATCACCCATCAGCTTGCCGCAGAAATGGCCATCACTGAAGACGTGTGAAGTCGGTTGGATAAAGACACCCTTCCGCTCTCACTGGTATGGTGCAACTTGGCAACGAACGCACTGCAAGCAGCAGTGTCCGGATTTGAAAACACAGTCTTCAACAACTGCGGAACGGACGAGATGAGGCTGTTTGTGGTTGACGCACTTCGGAACACGAGAGGTGCACCAGAAGGGAGGAGTCGCACGTGGAAGTGTGTTCTGAGTGAGAGAGGGGAGAAGTTGTTTTGATGATTGGAAGTGGAGTGTTTCCGTTCATTTGATCGTTTTTGGAGGATTTTGAGAATATTTGTGGATGTCTGTTTCATTTGCTGTTGATTAATTCCAATTCCATCACTTCTCACTTTCACCTCACTCTCCTTCTTCATCTCTCCTCTCGCAGATTGTCCACCTCTCCACTCCACATGAGCTCCGCACTCATCGCTGTCTCTTTGCAGCTTCTCGACATCTGTCTCCACCTCCCCCCAGCACTCGCCTCCCTCGCCCACAGAGCCTTGTTCGGCTCACTTGCCACGCTCAACACCATCCACCTCACTGTCGACGTGTCTCTGCCAGAAGTCCCCTCGCACTGCCTTCAGAACCAGAATGGGAAGAGACAGGAATCATCCGGATGACGGAAGCCGAAGCTGGGATTGCTGTGGAGGCGTTTGAGGGAGCCGGATTAGGCCTCTGGGACGAATTCGCCAGTCTCCATTCCGACACTTTTCGAGTTGTTGCCACTTCTCGTCCCTCATCGACACTCACTCTTCACTGCACTCTGCACGACTTGCTTGGGATTTTTTGGAAACAGCGGTGATTCTGTTCATCTCAACCTCGTCGTCTTGACACTCAATCTTCTTCGAGAATCGAAAGAAGTGTGGGAAAGTGTGCTTTCAACCGATGCAATCCCAGCCATCCTTCGCCAACTCGCTTCTCCCCGAAGAGAGACAGAGGAAGTCAGACACACAACCGAAGTTGAGCGAACGCTTCTCCGCCTCTCTCTGCAGATGCTCGTCTCGAGAGAACGAAAGCGGGATGGAACGATCATATCACTTGTCGCTCCCCCACCGTCGCCCACACTCAGCCTGACCATGGCAGTTGTCTGTGTCACCTGGACTCGTCGGTGGTGACAGATCGTCGTTGTCCGAGTCGAGTTCATAGAATGGATCGGCGTTCGCTGAGGCTCTTCCGTAGTCGTTGAGTAGCGGCTCGGAGATCGGATCGGGGAGGGGAAAAAAGTTGCTGAATCGATTGCCGAGCCACTCCTCAACGATTACGGCACAGCCTCGGCGAACCCTGATCCATTGTGTGAACATGAGCGAGTCGCATGCATACCAATCTCGGGTATGGTCACCCCATTTACTAGATTCCACTTCACATTATAAACAAAGTTAGAGAACCATTTTTGTGAAATGAGGGCTTGTTAATGAAATTGGGACACCACGATCCTCTGTTTCGAACAACCTTTTCTCCATTGAAAGGACTTTATTTGATCCAATTCGACAAAAAACCAATATTGAGAGTATGTGAGACGAACTGAACGATACAAAAAAGGGAAAAATGCCCTTGGAATGAAATCAGGATTTGATGTGGTCAGGACGAAAGTATGGGGATTGATCTGAATCCATCAAATCATTCCAAGGGCATTTTTCCCTTTTTTTGTATCGTTCAGTTCGTCTCACATACTCTCAATATTGTTTTTTTGTCGAATTGGATCAAATAAAGTCCTTTCAATGGAGAAAAGGTTGTTCGAAACAGAGGATCGTGGTGTCCCAATTTCATTAACAAGCCCTCATTTCACAAAAATGGTTCTCTAACTTTGTTTATAATGTGAAGTGGAATCTAGTAAATGGGGTGACCATACCCGAGATTGGTATGCATGCGAAATGCACACATGATGCGGTGGACCACTAAGACCCTTTTTTTTGAAGTTTTCGAGCATCTTTGTGATCCTTTGATTCTTTCGTTCTACCATTTTCGTGATTATTTATTTCATTATGTTAAAAAATCGGGGTTCAGATCGAGACTGTCAAATTGAGGTTGACCCATAAACTGTCTCATCCGAATTCTTAGACCAAAATGTCCCAGATGATTATTTCAAACGCACGAACACTTCAGAATCAAGATTTTCAAGTGAAATGGTAAAAAACGAAACGTTTACCAAAGAGGACACCAGCCAAGGAAAAGTTGGCTGAGGTTCTCACCAGACATAGCTTGTTCGATCAAGAGACTCACTTGCTCAGATGAGGATTTGGCGATTCCATCATCAAATTCCAAGCCCTTCAACTTGGCTTCCACTCGGTCAAGAGCTTTGCTAGCTCGAGCATGAGTCGTTGAGCGATCAAGTTCATCAAAGAAGAGATGTCGGAGCCGAGGCGGTCTGTTTGTGAACTGGGACTGCTCTACTCCAGACTGGGGAGCACGAGCAGCGTAAAATGAAAGTTGATCCTCGTACCTCCGCTGTTGGGTGGGGTCTTCGTGTTGTTGGTACGTATGGGGGTTCGGGCGAGCCGTGAGTTGTCTCTCCTCCGGCGCCCACCAATGCACCAGAGGATCCAACACGAAGGCCTCCAGCATTGCCATGATCGACCCTTTGCTGGATCGAAGGAGCGACATGATTCGCTCACACGACCGTCGAAAAGCTCCATGGACACCACCGATGTCCATTGCATTCAGCATCATCCTCGTCAATCTGAACGGGACAGTCTCTGCGAAGCTCTCTCGATCTTTGGCGACCTCAAAACAATCGCCGAAGTCGATATGGACAACTCGTGCGGTTCTTGGTTCCAGCATCAAGTTGCTGGGGTGTCTGTCACCGAGTCCGAGAATGTGTCCAACCATGCTCATCACAGCATTTGATTGAGTGAATGCCCTTCTGCGCTCAAACCACCGATCGGTAGACTTCACAAAATAAATAGAGAAGAAAAGACAAACTTCACTGTCGAGCCACAGAATGTCGTAGAGATCGCGACCAGGGGTGTTCGATGCAACATAGTTCATGACATCCAGTTTCTGCATGCGAGTGAGGTAGTCGAAGGCAGGGTGGCGAGCATCGTGATGTTGAGGCAAGGGGCAGATTTCTTCAGCAATCATGGCGTGCTGCAGAAGGATGAAAAGGGAAGAGAAAACATACCTCAAGGTCAGACTTTATGCCACGTTCTGTCCGGTAATGCTTGATGAGCTGGTTAAGAGTGGAGTGATTTGTGACAATCCCAATCAGCCCAGTCTGTTGAGAGAGAGGAACAATGGGGTATCTCCGGATCCGAAGCTCCTTGAACGAAAATTGAGAAGAAAAGAGTGTATTTATGAGGCCGAACAGCTGCATCACCCGCTCGTCCATTCGGATGTCCTCTCGACCTTTCAGTAAAAAGCGATAGATGTTTCCATCCGATCCGTTCATCCCGATGAATCGAGGGCGCTGTTTAGACGGAAAGACTTTGAGAAGGACTTCACAGGAGGCGAGTTTCACTGGTGAATCATTTTGTGCCTCCGTTGTCCCAGGCATCGCAATGTCAAACGACTGCTTGGCGGCAAGCACGGGAGCATTAATGTTGAGATTCAGCTCCTGAAATTGGGTGTACGGAGAGAGCTCCTTCCAGATCATCCGGAATCGGTCCCATGCTCGTTGGAGATGTGTCGGCTCGTGATTCTGACTGTATCGTGTGAGATATTCTTGCACAGCAATCAGTTTTGCCTCAAACTCATCCAGGAACCGTCGTTCAGGATAAGAGTACAGTTCATATGCAAACTGTTCCACAATCTGCTTGAGTTCATCCCGACTGAGTGATTGGGCATTCACGTGCTTGCCTCCCGAGAGCATTGACGATGGATGGAAGGCGTCCATGAAGCCAGCCGTGCGAGACGGAATGGATGTCGGTGTGAACGTAGACTGGTTCGTCTGATGAGATGAAAAAAGGAGGGAATCTTGGCCGCCAAGCTGGACATTCTTCAGCTTCAGGTCATTCTGGAGAATATCCAAAATGACCGGACCGCATCTGTTTTTCATCTGGATGAGGTTCTGTTCTGCGTGTTGATTCTCCCTCTTGAGATCGTGGAGAGTTCGGTAGAGCTGGAGGAGGTCTTGATACGAACCTTCGTAGTCTTCGTGATAGAACTTCCCGCTGATCTCGTCGAGTGAATAACTCCACAGCTCATCCGTCGTCACAGCAATTCTGATCAATTCATGCGACACCAACTTCCCGTCGTAGACAATGCCTTTGTTCTGCTCGACAATCTTTTGCAGAATGTGTTGTGATATATCCTTCCTCAGACCGTTGTTTGACTTGGTTGCGACGATGAGAGGGAACAGGAGCATGTTCGGATGGTTCTCCGACACCTTCAGAAGAACTTCATGGAGCTGAGATCGAAGAGGAACATCAAGATCCAGCTGAGCAATCAGTTGTGGGATGACATCGAGCCACATGTCTGGGTGAGAGTGGGTCATTGTTTTGAATTGTCTCGCGAGCGTTCCAACAATGAAATAATTGTGGTAGTTCGAGAGAAAGTTCAGAAGACGAAGGGTATCTTGCAGAATACTCTTTTTCGATAATTGAATGGCACGACTGAAAGCCGATAAGGTTTGATACAACAGTTTCATCCAATCTGCAGAATCCACAAGAACAGTTCGGATTCGAACAAATGCCGGATCAAGATTCCGCTCCTCATCTTCTGTGGTGTGGAGTCCAACACCTGTCAGAGCAATTGATATTTTCTGTGTCACGATCTCGATGTGGCTTTGGATTTCTGCATCTGTGTTGTCGAAGAGAGGTGCTCGGAAATGGCTCAAGATGGCAGCAAGGTATTCATCGAACTCCGGACGCTTTTGAAGCTTGCACAAATCATTCGTCGACATGGCGAATTTATGATACGGCTTTGCCCACGTTGAGTCACTCTCTGAAGCAAACCTGAACGAGATCGACGCATCTTTCAGATACGGGATGTTCTTTCCAGAGAGGCACAGGATTCCTTGCTGGAGATAGATCTTTGCTTTCATCTGATTTGTTTGTTCGGTCTGCATGAAGCTGTTCATCCGTTGCTGGGCCTCGTTGATTTTCTGGTTGGCAAGAAGGTCTTTGATGTACGCATAGATGACTCGGGGGTTTGTGTTTGGAGGGAACGGTTCATCTTCCTTCAATTCCTTCACGTTCATCATTCGGAGGAGGGTTGTTCGGGCGAGATCAGTATTCTGGGCAACTTTCCTGCTCAACGACGCATATTTCACCCACACATCCAAGTCTTCCTCCTTCGGGAGGACAAATTGGCGAATCGAAAGAGAGTCTCGCCATCCAAGACAATCAAACTGTGTGGCAAACAGTCGATCCGACCACATTTGGAGATACCTTTTCTTCTGATCGTGAACACCTGGCGAGAAAACGATTTGGCACGCTTCTTCGAGCTCGACCAGCAGCTGCGCTTTGAAAGCAACTGGATACAGTCGATCATACGATGGATCGGATGAGTGGACTGTTTCTTGTCGGAGAGAGTCGCGGGCTGCATCAATAAAACGGCTGATGTCATGATTCTGCTGCGTGTGCATCGCAAGAATGGCCGAATAGAAGTTGTAGTCATACGTATGAACATCCATTCGTTGGACAAACTGCTTCAAGAGATCAAATTCGTGCATGTGGAATGCCGCCCGTGAGCCAATCGAAAGAAGCTCAGAGAGAATTGCATGACCTTCGAATGCCTGGATGTTCTGTTTTGCGAGTTGCAGACCCTCTTCATCTTCTCCAATTTCCATCAGACAGCGGATCAGGCCAACCAAGCTGTGCATGTCGTCAAGAGTCGGGTTGACGAGAACTTGCTCTTCGTCGATCGTCAGAGATTGTTTGAACTGCTGCGAGGCTCGTGACCATTCTTGTAAGCTCTCGAGTTTGGATGCGTTGATCGGAATATCGAAAATATCCTGTCCAATGCACGCAACTCCGCTGATTGCATCGTTCTCTTGGAGAGACGCATTCAGCTGTAAAAGAACATCGATGAGTTCGGACGGCCTGTCTTGTGAAGTCGATCCAGGGTTTGTTGTGGATTGCGACCTTGTCGGATCCGGAGTGTTGAGTTGGTTCGGCTTCGGAGTGAATGGCGTCGATGGATTGAGACCTGGGGACTCTCTCATCAAGATCGAGTTTGGGGTTCTTTGTGGATGGATATTGTCATTCTTCGGTGATGTGAAGAAATTGTCCCGAGGATTCGTTTGATCACACACACGAGAGAAGATCATGGAATGCCAACACGGATAGATCGTATTCGGGGGCTGCCTGACATTTTGGATAAGTTCCAATTCTGCGTAACGAAGAGCACGAGGCAAGGCATGATTCTTCAAAGCTGTCGACGAGAGGAGTCTGAAGGAGACTTGCAGAGGTGTCTCTCTCTTCTCCATATATTCGTCGAGAAGGAGGATTTCCATGGCGTGTTCAGCAGTGAGGAGAGGCATCTGAAGAATGCTCTCCAAGTAACTTGTTAACCTCTTCTTCAAATCGCCCGAAATCTCATCCCAGAACGATGCAAATGCCTGATTGAGGAGTGTTGTTGGAAGATTGGGTATTTCCAGAGCAGCGATGAAGGAGAGGTTGATGAGGGGGTTCGGTGAGTAGCAGATCAGTGCCAGTGTTAGGGTTTTGATGTGTTCAGTGAGGTCGTCACTGATCACGATGTTGGAGAGGTGGAAGTATCGTGTGACAGCATTGATCTTCACCGAAATGACTTCGCGGTATTCCCTGTCTCTTTCTTTTGCTTTATCGCTCGGCAGACTCTGCGAGGATCCGTGTGCTTGCGAGAGATTGAATGCAAAGTACTCATGGTCTCTGATGTGGGAGGGCGTGTGATGGAAAGGCGGGTTGTTCGGAGACAAAGTTTGTGATTGTGCCGCCAATCGCACATGATAGATGCTTTTGGAAATTCGAGAAAACTCTTCCTGGCGACTGTTATCAAGTCGTTTGATGATCACATCCCGAAAGTCCTTGTTCTCCTTTCCGGCCAACACCATGGTGTGCAAGACTTGCAGGACGAAGCTGTCGGTTGGCTTTGAGACAGAATCTGCGTATGAATCATGTCGCTTTGGGACCCGCATCAGCTGAGTGGCGAGAGAGTGGAGAATCTGAAGGATGAGTTCGATGGTGAGGACGTCGGCATAGTTCAGATAATACTCCGTCGAGTCTTGCACATCAGACGACGAATTCTGCGAGTACTGAGGAACCGAGACGACAGGAGGCCGTTGGAGTGACAATTGATACGTCGGAGTGTTTGACGATGGTGATTGAGTCGTCGGCTGTGATGCGGATGATGCATTTGAAAATTGGTTGCCTGCAGCTTGAGCAAGATCGTCAATGAACTTCTTGGAATCCGAAGGAGCATTCTGTGGGCGGATTGCTTGGCCGACTCGCGGCGAGGTCAGTTGGCTTGATTCTTGTGACCCTTCCGGTTTCTGATAGAATAGAACCATCGTGTTGTCTTCGATGGATGAACACATCGAGTCAATTCTCGTTCGGTCAGATGGAATCAACCTGAAGGCCGAGAGAGCAAACGAGAAGAGATGAACAGGCGGAAGAATCAGCTGCTCGAGGAACTTGCTGAGATGAGATGCTGATTGGTACTGTTTGATCATATTTGGCAAGCGAATGAGCATATCATTGACTTCCTTCAACATCGTGAGAGCTGTTTGAGTGGTCTTCTGAGGAGTGACGTTGATCGACGGATTCATTTCTCTGATGGATTGCGCAAAATGAGATTGCGCGTTCGGAGATTCGTCCTTTGGGGTGGAGTCCGTTTGATTGAAAGAAATGCCGACCTGCTGAAGTTGTTTGTAGGAGAGTGAGAGTTCAGAGATCGGAGGAGCTGATGGAAATGGAACTTGCGTCCGATTGAAAGGGAGGAGACTCAAGACTGCCCGAAGAATCGGGGTGACATGGTGTGAGACGTTAACCACGGCTGAAATTTGGGCGAGGGTGAAGAGAGCATGGATGGTGATGGTGGGATGGAGGCTGCTATCGGTGAGGATGTTCAGCAGGAGAGGGATGATCATCGGGACGTACTCTTCGGTGGATTTCACCATCACCTGGATGAGATACAACGATTCATGGATGTGTTTCCGCTCCTTCAACTTGTCAATGAGAAGAGGGATGAGGATGGGAACCTGCGCTCCAAATGAATCGTAAGCAATGAAGAGTTGCTCAATGAGCGGGACCACATCGAAGAAGCACTCGTCCCAATACGGAACGATCAACTTGACGAACGGGAGGATGGCATCCTTCATGTCCATTCGATAGAGTCGAACGAGAAGAGCGAGTGTTCTGAAGCAGAGAGAATCAAGAAGTTTGTTGCTGGTCCGAGCAAGGATATGATGGATAATGGTGATGAACAGGGAGAGATGAGGAGCGAAGAGATGGTGATTCGAATGAATAAAGAGCACGATTGTGGAGAACAGTTTGATCACCTGGTCGAGATCTTCCTTCTGGAGAGCCCACACAAGATCAAAGAAGAGTGTGTACACAATCGAAGGGATCATGTCCTGCTTCTTCTTCTTCCCCAGAGTCCCGTGAAGTTGGAACGAGGGGATGATGATGGAGTCATGCACAAGAGGGACTGCATATCCATCAAACTTCTGTTGGTCTTGGACCATCGAAATCAAGAACACCCACTGCCCGTTCACAAAGCGAGCGTCAACATTGTCGCTGTTCCACTTTTCTGGGAGGACTGTTTCGGCCAGTTTCGTCAGATTCGTAGGGGTGTTCTGGTGATCCAGATGGACCTCTGTGTCTTTCACAGGATGAGAGAGGATGCTGGACACAGACATTGGAGAGAGGGCTCCGAGGATACCAAGAAGATGGAGAGAATCTTTGAAAAGAGAGACTGACGACGAATTGAGGAGAGACATCAGAATCGAGAGAAGCCGAGGTTCTTGTTTGAGCGGAACGATGACATTGCACGTTGATTGAACAACTTGACCAAAAGCAGCAAAGACAGGATGGATCAGAAACGGTGTGGAAACCTTGGTCACAGCGATGATGAACGTGATGAGTGTATTCGTCAGGATTTCCTTGTATTCGTCAAGGATCGGCGATGCGAGTCGAGCAAGATGGTAGATCCCGTCCATCGCAATCCTTTGGATCTGGAGAGGGTAGTTCGAGAGGATGGCGATGAAACACGCGATGATGGAGCGGAGGTGGACCATCGACGTTTCCGGGTGATATTCGATCACGCGGACGAGCTGAGTGGCATACATTCGCTTAACATCGAGACTCCTCTCAAACTGCAGTTGGTTCAGAATCATCTCGACAAGATCATGGAAGCGAGGAACGACTGTAGCTGGGTTCTTTGGGGCTAGACGACTGAGAAGAATGATGGTCTGATCTCTGATTTCACGGCTTTCGTCAAAGAGAAGAGGGAAGATAAAACCACTCAGGTTGGCAGAGAGGGACAGATAGAAGTCGTACTGCACTCCAAAAGCCTTGAGGAGGGTCAGGCGGACATCTTCGTCGACATCAGACGCCATCACAACCAACAGCTGGAGGAGAATCTCACGGACAATCTGCCAGTACTGCCCATCAATTGGTGGGCTCTGCTGCGGCGGGATGAGAAGCTTGGCGCACGCTTCCGCACACCGCAACCTCACCTCCTTGCTGTGATGGACCAGATACGGGCACGCCACGTCTCTGAGGTAGTGGGCGAGGTAGTGGTTGGAGAAGTCAAACTCCGTCAGAATGCGGAAGGACTCGCAGACTTGCTTTGTTCGCGTGTCGTCCATGAGCGGGTTGGCTGATGTTTGGGATGCCATTTGCTGGAGATAGGACGGCGTGTTGGGGTTGAACGGCGTCAAGACAGCCATGCTCTGTGTCGGGACTGCGACAGGGATGCGCTCTTCTTTGGTCTGATTCAAGAATCCGCGGTTGTTGTTGAGGAGATGACACCGAACATCCGAAAGATTGGAGACTGACGACTTTGAGGTGCATTGTGTGATTGGTGGGGTGTTTTGGATGATACATGCGATGCAGAGTTCGGTGTTCTGCGAACAATTGGACGGAATTTGAACTTGAGGAATCTGCTGAAGTGGTGGAGGGAGACTAGAGAACGATGGAGCAGGAATTGCCTGCTGTTTCGCTCCAAGTTTGGTGACAGGAAAAGAAATTGTTGGAGGAAGAGTGATTCTGTTGACAAGAGGAATTTGAGTGGTCTTTTTCTTGGACTGATTAGCATTGGGAACGAGAATTTCATATTCACTAATCAACAATCTTGTCTGGAACGATGGGAGATACGTTGGGAATACGCGACAGATTGTGTTGAGTGTTTGACACAATTTCGAGCCGAATGGGACACGGAACAATGATTCAAGGAGTGAATCTCGAAGTTGAAGATCAGTGCCAAGCCGATCGACCATTTGTGTGAGGCAGTCGAGAGCATATACTTGAAGAGAGGGATGCTTCGGCTGCTTGAGGGTTTTTTCGATGGTATCAGTAAGACCACGAGACAAAGATTGAATTGCTGAGAGTGTTGAATTATCACCAGCACAGGATTCCTTCACAGCTGAAAGATTTGCCATTAATTTGCTGGCGATTTGAAAGGCAGATTTCTGCATTTCTACATCAGATTCACAACATGCTATCAGAGTATTACCACATGTAGCAATGACTTTGGTGATTCCTGTAGGAAAAGCTTTTGTATATGGAGGAAGAACAGTGATGATTGCTTGTCTCACAATATTATCCGTGTTTGAGTTAATTTTGATGATCTATAAATAAGAAAACGCATGAAAATACGATAGCAGATACAATATTACTGATTTGCGACATGTATGACTTCATTAAGGGATTGTTGAGTTGGAGAATTTCACTCAATCCCAAGAGGAGGCCATGCAGTTTTGTGCTTTGTTTAGATGAAACCTTCGACAACTGCTCTAATTCTTCCAAAGATGTATTGAGAATTTGTTTGTATGATTCGATATTTCGCTTCTCGATTTGGGCAAGGCATTGCCCAAACGAACGAGCTGCATCAGCGTGAAAAACATATTCATCGGTATGGAGTAATTTCTAAGAATATCACAGAAGCAAACGAGTGGTTAGTGGAAATTCAAGGTGAAAAAGCAGAAAAAGAATACCCAGGTATACGAAAAAGCAGTATCAAGGAACCTAACGAACTGAGAAGGAGAATTCGTGGATAATTCTTGGATAAGGAGGAGAGCGGAGCTTCGTTTTCGTTTTTCCTCCTCTCGTTGAGCAGGGGTTTGTTCAACACTTGTTTGTGACGGTTGGCGAGAGCTGAAACAAATAAGAATACAATAAAGGTGACTTTTGCAGAGTGGATTGCTGTATCCATTTATCTAAGACAATAAATGATTCTTGGACAAGACCATCAACGAACTGCTGGGCATTGATGGAAATATGGCTTATATTTGCTATTGATAGATGAATTAAAGATTCATTGAGACACCGATTACAACTGCGGCTACCTTTGGAATCTCTTTATGTGAATAATAAAGAGATTCTTTGAGAAATGTCTTGACCTTGGTAAGAGAAAAGTTTGTGGTGTTTAGGAGGAGGTACTCTGAAAAAAATGGAAGACAATGTCAAGATTAAGATAGATCAGAGTATTTCAAACCAGTTGCCATAAGAGCCGCAATGTAGTGATTGTTATTAGTGGAAGACGGGGAGTTTAAGATAAAAGGGAGGAAGTCGGCATCAGGTTCCTAGAGGCGAAAGAAATGATTCATAAAATGATTGAAAAAACTAATTGAAGCAAAAACTCTATAGAATCAGAAAAATAAGTTTCTTGAAAACCCAGAATACCTCATCGATTATCTGACGGACTTCTTGTTCGATATCGGCGTTTGAACTTAACATAATACAAGTTTCGATGAAATGATGCTAAGGTGCATACTGAGCATTGACAATAATTGGAGAAAGTTGAAGAAGTGTTGACATAACGAAACCAAAGAAAAAATTATTGGTTTCGAAGGGATGAGTGGAGTAGGACCCAGTTTATCCAGAGAAATGCCGGGACCAGATCCTGTCTCATCCAATTGCATCATCTCCAAAAATATCTTTCATTTCATTTTCGATATCAATCTCATATTGGAGTTCTTCCTCATCAGTGAGCGACACAACTCCCTCAAACAACTGGCCATCGAAATAGCTTGATAAAGCTGTGAGATACATTGTGGTTGCCCTGTCGAGAGGAATTTGTTGGAGTATTTCGCGAGCATTTTCTTCTGACAACCACTGACGAACGGGGAGTTGGATCTGCGATTCTGGGA
Organism: Blattamonas nauphoetae; assembly: GCA_033064195.1. Taxonomy (NCBI): domain Eukaryota; phylum Preaxostyla; order Oxymonadida; genus Blattamonas; species Blattamonas nauphoetae. Next base: position 49,352 of record JARBJD010000046.1, read on the forward strand.
TGGATGAATCAGGAGCATCTGATCGGACAGAATCCAAAAATTGTGTTTGGTCAAATTCAGCGAACTTGTAAAGGGCGAGGAGGCAAGAATAAGTGACTGAGGCATCCTTCGAAGCAAGCCCACCATGCAATTCACGCACCAGACCTTCCACAAGACACTGCCCGAAGCTCTTTCCATCGCAATACTCGGGAATGTGATACTGCTGGAAGGAAGGCGCAGAGTTCCCGGAGATTGTTCGGACTGCTCTGTGGAGAGGGCAATTGGCAGTGAGGACAGCCAGCGACGTCGAGAACGAGGAATTCAAGCAGTGTGCAAAGAAGAAGACAACTTCGCGCGTGACAGTTGAGCTCACCACACGACATTGTGATGGCCGAAGGAGTTCCAACATCGGGACCACAATGCCACTGTGGGCAATAATGTTGGTGTGGAGAGGGGTGTTCGAAGACAGATTCACCAGAATGCAGCATGCCACTCGAAGATTCGATGTGTGGTCGGATTGGATGACTGGTACGATCGAGTGGAGAATGCCTTCATTCAGAAGGATCTCTGCACACTCCACAGAGCCAAGTGAGATCGAGAGGAGAACATCAAGCGCAAGAGAAACGAACAGAGCCGAGCTGTAGCCGAGGAAGTTGATGACCGACGGGACGAAGTTGAAGGGAAGGATTTCAGCGAGGTGGTCTGAGGAGATGAGCACAGAAGGAACAAACCAGTCTCCAAGCAGACGTGGTAGAGCCCGTTGAGAGTGTATCTGATCGTTGGCGAGTCGTTTGAGGAGAGAAAGTAGGTGAATGCAGATAGTGCAGCCATCACATCCTGTCTGGAGCGCACAGTCATGAAGATGTTGCTGATCAAGCACACAATCGCCCTCACTTTGGTCAACGGGATTTCTTGTCTGAGAATACAGAGAAGCTGCTCAATGATTCCGTCTTGATGCATCTGGACACGGGCATTATGCGAGTTCCCGGCTAAATTGCTGGAGGATTGAAGGAAATATGCAAGCATACGCCAGAGTCTGCACAGCGGTATCTGAAAGCTCAGAATCTGGAAACTGAGGAGATGGTAAACCGAAAGGAGAGACACACACGAATGAAAGGAGTGATGATTCCAACTCCATTCTCCTGGGCAATCGCATCTGCGTTCTCTGGTGAACTTCCAGCAATAATACAGAGACATGTCAAAGTTTCGCTCTAAACAGATCCTTAAAGAATAGAAACACACCAGAAGAACAGTAAAACCATCAGTGCGGTTTAAAAGGCCGAGAAGATGACTCACAGCTCCGGACTCCACCAACTCCTGGATAGGGGGGTTATCTGCCCAAATGAGAGAGATAAATTGTAAATACCATCATCAAGCCAAGATCTGATGATCCTACAATTCTCATACTGGTCCGTAGTATGAATGGAGGCGATTCCTGCGACTACGATGTGGAGATTGGTACTCTGGTTCATGAACAAAATATCGCAAAGATTAGAAATATAGACACCAATCATAATCCAAAAAACATCAATGAGAGAACCGAGTCCGACAATACATCAAAGTGGATTGATTCATCCATGGATGAGCTCTGGTGAGCTGCTCTCTCGCTTCTCTTCATCATAATCAATGACCGACGTTCTTCAGTCCTTCTTAGGGAGATTCCTGCATTCCGTTTCTGGTAAAAGTGATGCGCAGGGGTATCTTCGATTCGTGAATGAGGTGCGACAAATCAGACGAATGTTCATCCAGCATGAAAATAGACGAGAAAAAACACCTCCTGTGAACATTTCAAATCTGATTGAAGCTCGATTTTGAGCATTAATACTTTCATGTTCATCCATTTTGGATCAGAACCAGTCTGTCAGGAAAAGGAGCCGTCCAAAATTGTGGACACCTTTGATCTCTTTTCCAGAAAAGTGGACACTTGTCGAAAAAACGCAGAAATGGACACCTGTAATTTAAAAAAATCCCAGGATTTGGACACCCCCAGATTCTGGACACCTTTCTGCCAAAATAGGAGGTTAGGTGTCCAAAACTCTGGATTTAAGGAAAGCGTGAAAAACAATCAGAAAAGAGTTCATGAGATACAAAACCCAAAAAAGGAGGAGAAACGAACTACAAAAACCGTCCTAGACAATAAAGCGACAGATCATGACGAAAGATAAAAAGAGAGAATAGAAGAAGAAAAGAGCAAGATGGTGGAAGAAAGAAAGTAGAAATAGGGAGTGGAAGGGCCAAGGCGTTGATGGAACAGGACAGCACGTAGGTAGAGGTGAAAAGAGAGGGTAGTCAATAAAAGGTAATGGACGGCATGATTAGAGGGTACATAAGGGAAGGTAAGAACAAAAGTGGAAGAGCAAACTCATGATAAAGTGAGAACGCGAACAATCTGTGACTTTTGTCATATTGCCGGCTCTCATGTCACAGTGTGACTAACAGCCACAGTCCTACAAACACAACAATCCGCGATCGCAAACAGAACAAAGAAAAATGAGGAAAGATGTGAACAAAGAGGAGAATGCACACGTCACATCATTCTTTCGTGCAAGACGAGAAATCACACTTTCATACGCATTCCCGATTTCAACACGAATTTAATCCCCCAGCGATGAACTATTCCGTATGAACAGCATCCCTCCATCCGCCAGGAACACGTGCAGTGAGCTCGTCCGCACAGATCGTTGGTTGTTGACCAAATGTCTCGGACAAGATCGACAGCACTGAATCACGACATCGAGCAGGTGAAATCACATGGCAGCATGAGAAGGGAAAGAAAAGAGAAACTCCTTGCATGAGTCTTCTCAACTGGGTGTGTGAGGGAGAACGAACTGATGATCGTCGAAAGGACGAGAATTATTTGATACCACAGGCATGCGTCAAACTGCACCCAAACACATAAACAAGATCAAAGACAAGAGAACAGGTGATAGATGAGAGAGGAGCACACATCCGTTTGAAGAAGCGCAGAATGGATTGAGCGTGTCTGACAACTCAATTACTTCAGAAGGAGATTGTATTTGTCCCCAGCAACCAAAGTATCCGCACGGAACGATCAGGCAGGGAGCTCGCGAGGAGTCGATGAGGCAGGTGGGCTTCGCTTGAGGGGAGCGTTGCTGGTGAAAAGTTGAATGGGCCAGAAAGCAAACACGAAGGAGAGAAGGGCTGTCTCTGCATTCTCCGAGAAGGGGGCAACAACGGTGAGGGTGCGGATCAGTTCCTGTAGGTGGACGAGATCATTGAAGAAAGATGAAAAATAAAGTATGGCTAATCAATTCACACAAATTTTGTGTGTCAAGGCTTCGGACAATATTCGCAACAAACAGTACGATCAATGTTTCCATCAACTCACAGATTGATTCAAAATTCTGAAATTAACATGGAATCAAGACAGAATCACAAACTGATTCTTCTACCGACACTGGGTACGGTGCCAATTGGGATGAGCATCTAGTTTTAATGATTACGTTGACGATAACCAGCTGCCACATAGGATGTTCTCCAACTGTTGACTGTCTCTGAACTTCGATAGAACTTGTGAAATGGTGAGGATCATCCCCTTGGTGACTAGCGTATCAACAACACAATGAAATTCACAACTTGATCGCGCATTGGATGTAACTCTAGTTTGCTCTTCTTCTTTTATTGTTTCTCTCTCTTAAATTTCGATAGAACTTGTGAAATCGTGCGGATCTCCTGCTCTGGCACTTGTGCTCCAGCATTATGGTCAAAGTCGCAGATTTGTGGCGCATTGTGTGTAACTCTGGTTTACTCTTTCGCATTCCATCTCGCGTTCTCTTATGTACCCTCTAATCATGCCGTCCATTACCTTTTATTGACTACCCTCTCTTTTCACCTCTACCTACGTGCTGTCCTGTTCCATCAACGCCTTGGCCCTTCCACTCCCTATTTCTACTTTCTTTCTTCCACCATCTTGCTCTTTTCTTCTTCTATTCTCTCTTTTTATCTTTCGTCATGATCTGTCGCTTCCTTTGTCTAGGACGGTTTTTGTAGTTCGTTTCTCCTCCTTTTTTGGGTTTTGTATCTCATGAACTCTTTTCTGATTGTTTTTCACGCTTTCCTTAAATCCAGAGTTTTGGACACCTAACCTCCAAGGCAGATCCAACCACTGTCCTGACCATATTTCGTGTTTTTTCGATCGATTCTCCAAGATCTAATCTTCATCTTGTTCTTTCTAACCAAGCTCCTAAATCGTTCACAGAGATCATAAACGGCCTCTCATTGACTTACAAGGTGTGATGATCTCCATTCATTCCACCTTTCGTTTTCACTTTTTTACCTGATTTCAATCTCCGTTTGTTCGCTTCATTCACCTTTGCCATTATGATTTTCTTCAATCACTGTCCATTTTTCCCTCAATTTTCAATTTTCATTCTTAAATTCTCATTTTTCATTAATTGCCAACAAGTCATCTTTGATGCGGTTCTCTCTCCTCAATATGACTTCCCTTGCCATCCTCACGCTTTCCCTGATTACCAACATAACATCCCGTTCTATCAAACTCTTCTTTCCGTCTATATCCTCAGATACATTTCAGCAATCTGGACCACATCTCGACCGATCACATCCATTTGTCATAGTCTCCTTAAAAACTCTTGAGTGCTTTCTAACCATTTTGTGAGGACGCTTGGCGATCTTTAGATGTAATTTCTGTTTTTTAATCGAAGAAGAGCACTCATTGACAAACTTACTCTAAAAGAGAGAATTCAAGAATGAAAATTGAAAAGTGACGAAGAAATGGACAGTGATTGAAGAAAATCATAATGGCAAAGGTGAATGAAGCGAACAAACGGAGATTGAAATCAGGTAAAAAAGTGAAAACGAAAGGTGGAATGAATGGAGATCATCACACCTTGTAAGTCAATGAGAGGCCGTTTATGATCTCTGTGAACGATTTAGGAGCTTGGTTAGAAAGAACAAGATGAAGATTAGATCTTGGAGAATCGATCGAAAAAACACGAAATATGGTCAGGACAGTGGTTGGATCTGCCCTGCTAACCTCCTATTTTGGCAGAAAGGTGTCCAGAATCTGGGGGTGTCCAAATCCTGGGATTTTTTACGAAAATTGATTCAAAATTTTGGACGGCTCCAGGAAAAGTGAGAAATGACATCTGGAAATGAGATGTTTGACTACTCATATCTCAGAAAAATGCAAAATGAAGACATTGTGACGTGAACGATTACAAATCAGCTTCTTTAAGGAGTTTTTTCTGGTCTTCCGAGAGGGTCTCTGGGAAGATGAGATGAAACTGAAGAATCAGGTCTCCCTTTTCTTTTGGTTTCGACTTAGTTGGAGTGGGATGAGAGATTTGAGTTGGAGGATAGTTGATTGGCATCCCTTCTCCTCGTATCACTTGAGTATATCCAGGACTAACGAGATGACAGACAATGAAGAAGACAGACTGGACAATTTGCGTGACTGGGACACTCAACGTGCGTCCGTCAATCGTTTGCTAGAGCACTGAAAATTGAACAGCGACATACCACCTTCACAATTGAACCCAGTAGAGCCTTCCCCAGTGAAATGTCCGCTGTGAAAATGAGATCGTTTCCGTTTCGTTTGAATTGAGGATGTTTCTTCTGCTTAATACGAAAGATAACATCTCCCTGCTCTTCGGATTGACTCACATTTCCAATTTCAGGGAAAATAATCTGATCACCCTCCTTCATTCCTTTCACCACAGTCAAATTCGCGATTTGTGGTTCTTTCGTTGTAGTGACACCATCTGGATTTAGTGACTGATATCCGAAATACAAAGGGAAGTAGCACACCTGCTTGAAGTATTCCACTCTTTTCGTTGCTCCAAGGTAGAGTTCCTCCAAGGTGCAAAGAACGTCGTGCTGACGGACATGAGGGAGAAATAATCACACATAAACTGGTTGAGCCTTCTCCTTTCGCGGTGGTGCACTCATTTGAGAAAACTCATTAAAAATACCGTTTGCCTCAGAGGGAGTGACGCCAGAGAAATCTGAACAATTCAGAATGATAAATTTAATGTGAGAAGAGCAAACCAAAGAACTCAGTGAAAGGATTACGCCCAAATGCATCGCGGAAGACTTCATCAGGATCACTGACGAATTGGTAATCGCCACCGACGATTTCTAAGAGTTGTTGAGACGATAACTTGTGAAGAAGAGAGAGAAACCTCCTTTCTCATTGGGTGCTCCTTTTTTAAGTCCTGTTGTTCCATATAAATCATAGATAGTCCGATATTTCGCTAAAGTGATATAGAAATTGTTCATGTTTCGAGAGGGATCAAAATGTCATCAGGAATCTGAGTGTCGTCAAACCTTGACTCAATACTTCATAGGCCTCAGTAATCTCCCGATATTTCACATTGGCTTCTTGTTTATTCTCTGCATGGAGTGATGGATGCCACATTTGTGCGAGTTCCTTGTACCTGGAATAAATCTTAATTTACATGTAAAAAAATCAACTTTTTCTTGATGGTCGGGATATCTGCATCGCGATTAATCTCAAGTATCTGATAGTAATCCATTTGAGATTGAAACGATGGCCCTTTACATACTATTGTTCAAGATTTGTTTCGAAAACCTCACAATATCTCCTCATAATCACCCAATCGGCCAGAAAAAAGCAATTACCATGAAAGAATAAAGAAACAGAGATGACAGAGGCCCCTGAAAAGAATAAAATGAGATGATGTTGAAAAGAAAGACGGAGAACAGTGAAATGATTTCATAGAACAGAGAGTTGTACAGAGTTGAAATGTATAAATTACTTCTTTGGTTTAAAAACATTGATGAGTCCAAGGACCAAGAGAGCGAGGATTGCCAGGCCGAGGAGGATGATGACGATCCAGAGGAGGACTTTATTCAAGCAGATGTTTTTGAGCATTCCTTTGATCGACCGGTTTGAACGGTCCAAACTTGCATCTGCATCATTGAACTAGTGAGGATGAACAAAAGCGCTGAAGGATACATGGCCATCGACTGAATTTAGGATAGTCCGATGTTCATTCAATGTGAGTTGGGCTTCCGAGATATTTTGGTTGATTTCACTAAAGAATAAGAATGATTCATGAAACAGAGGTCGAGGCAGACTCCGTTACTTGAAGACCTGATCGGAGAACATCTGTTCCCTGATTACCGGCATAGTTCGCTCGGAGTAAATCCTTACGAACAGGATCATTATCGTATGGGGTGTATCCGTATGGATCGTTCTGATATGACATTTTGTTGATCAATCCCAAAAGAAAGCAAATTCATTATGATGATGAAGCGTCGAACCCAGAAAAGAAAAGGGCTAAAAATAGACTTGATGAAGACATGGGTGATGCTTTATCTATTTTGTGGGAGTCGTTTTGGAAAAAGTTGAATACCGTGGCGATCTGCTGTGAAATTGATGAATGCGATTGACAGTACGGGATAAGTGTAACAAGGATTGGTAGAATTGGCTCCGCAACAGAGAGTGGCGTGCTATAAGATTGGTTTGGATGAGTGTTCTTCTTTGAGGAGAGTGTGAAAGAGTGAAGTGAGGCCCACAGTGGCCATGTGACAAAGAGCGACGATGTTGGGTTGGTATTCATCTCCCAACAGAGGCACGACTGGAGGCACTCGGGGCAGAGCGACATATTCTGTTGATGGTAATTTGCAGCGCATTTCGAGCAGAGAACAGGCGTCTGGACTGCTGTTGTTTGAAGCTCTTCTGAGGACGACAACGTGGCTGTCGGAATGTACAGAGGGAGATCAAACGGGCGCTTGACTCCACCTCGCATGGAGAAGACAAACGCTGCACTATCCCTTTCAATCTGACGTCGTCGCTGGTGCACCACAAGACACGTGGTGCGTTTAGTCCGTTGATGTGAAGTGTTGGTTGCTGGAAGTGGCTGACAGGTGTCGACAGAACACAAATCCAGAAGTGGAAGGGAAGGAGGAGAGAACCTCCCACTTTGACGGAGTGACAGCGAAGAATACTCCAAGAAGAGGAGTTGGATCGGAGTCACAGGAAGTGCTGTTGAAAAGCTTGGGAGAAGGGAGAGACTCGCCCAATCTGTCCCTGCCTCGAATTTCTGGCCAAAGCAGCACAAACAGAGGAGATCGAGAAGGATCAGCGAGACATGTTCGACTGGCGAAAAGTCCGATCGAGCAGATTGGTCGTTGGATGTGGATGCCGATTTGCGAGGAAAGAGAGGCGAGGCGAGGGTGATGAGGGTGAGGACGAGAGGGAAGAGCTCGTCATGAATCCGCTTCTCAACAAACTGAAGACAATGCGCCTCGAAGAGAGATATCAACTTGGCTGTGGCTTTGAGAACACCACGGGCTGATTGGATGTGTGGGATGTGCTCTGCGTTCTGTGCTGGGAGGCTGCGGAAGACGTTGAGCGGGAGGGGATGCGTGCCATCCATCCTTCCACTCAGGAACCACGACGAGACCAAGCTTTGGACAGTGGAAATGAGTGGAGACCAGAGGACATGGACACAGTTCAGAAACGACGGATGATGGACGCGTGCTGGATCAATGGCCGGGTCTGAATTGAAGTCCAACACAGCCAATGCAAGCGAGGCAATTCGAAGCACTTTCGTCTTTCTTTTGAGGAGCGTGTTTGAGAATTGAGTGCTCTGAGTTTGGTTGAGATCGCTCCTCGTCCGCACCGTTTGATCGGGTGGTCCTGACACTCCACTGGAAGCATATGTGACGAGCGAGCGGATGAGATGGACGCAGACATCGCAAAGGAGAGAATACTCCCGACTGCCCCCGCAGTACTCTTCGGTCGGATCGTCCTGGCTGGGAGAGAGAGCATGCGACTTCTCCAGTTTGTGTGGCTGTGGAATGTGAAGGGCAGGGAGGATGTTCAGCATGGTTCTGCAAACTGATTCGAGTGAACGAAGGGCCTGGACTTGGGTCAGCTCAGACGACCCACTGGATGTGTGAGAGAGCGGGAGGATCCAGAGGAGCGACTGAACCGAATCTTTGATGAGAGGCACAAGTGACGCTGATATCTCCACAGGAGTGGAGTTCTGAGCGGAGAGGATGCGGAACACAACTCCAACCAGGTTCGTCCCATGTCGCATTTCTCTGTCGTTGCTGAGCGACTGGCCTTTCGAGAATGCCGACACTCCAATTCCGTCCCATCCTCGAAGAAGGACGTGCGGGCGAGACGAGCCCTCCAAACAGATCTTCTTCAGACTTTCGTCAATCAGAGCGTCCACGTTCATCGAGACGAGCGACTTGACAAGAGAGAGGTGGGGTGTGCTCGGGGTTGTCTGTGGAATAGTCAGACATGCGAGACAGACAAGACCAGTTAGACTGCATCGCTGAGTGTTCTGCGATCCCTTCAGGAGGAACGTGATGAAGAAGACAATCAAATCGCGGAGGATGCGCTGGATCCACTGTGTCGGACGAGTGGCTGACCGACAGACGAGATTCCACGCAGCTGCGAGATTGAGCGACGCTGAAAAGAGTGCCGCTGTGATGTATGTCTCTGTATCACCCTCATCCACCGTTCCCACAATTTTGGAGAGTCCCTCAGAGATTGAGTTCAGAATGATGGAAGATGATAGATGCTCTGAACGGACAGCAGAGCGGACGGCTCCGATCATGAAGATAGCTCGGAGGAGAGACGCAGAAAGTCGGTGGGAGGGCTGGCTGCTTTCCTGGGAGACGAGAAGAGTCGTTCCAATTGACCGAAAGAACCGAAAGCTGTCCCCATCCACAGAGGACCCCAGAGTGAACCCAAAATCACCCATCGTCAAAAAAAGAGTGAGGAGAGCGACCAGTGGATGTGCATTTGAGTCTTGGTGGCTGAGGGAATTCACAAACATAACTCCGCTCCTTCCGAGCTGCAGCTTGTTGATGATGCTGTGCGGAGAGAGTGATGGGAGTGAAATAGTTGAATCAAGAAGAGAATCCAAAGCAATGCCATTTCCACTTTCCAGGAGAGTGAGAAAAGATGAAGTTGACGGATTCTCCTGAGGATCTTGCAGTGTTGACGCAAGAGGGAGGAGACGCTGCGAATTGATGCCGTTTGGGAGAGAGAGGGTCGATCCTTGTTGAAGACTGCGAAATGTCTCGCCTATTTTGGTTGATGATATCTGCGCAAAGAGGATGAAGTTTGGGATCAGAGCCAGGAACAATGCCTCGAAGCTGACAGAGAGAGGATACAATCCCAGAGCATCTTGCGGCCTCATCTGCAATATGACCAGAAGAGTGTTTGACGCAATCGTGAATAGCTTGTTGAGCTGGCTCGATGTCGATTGACCGATGCTGAGGTGTCGAGTGATGACTTTTGGCAAGAGAGAATCAAGAATATTGGAGAGCGAGGACACCAGAAGGTTGTACATTGTCTGATCGCTCAGAATAGCAGTCAGGGTGGATGAAACAGCATCTTTAGCGATCTGAGTTCCGTTTTTCAAGAAGAGTGAAAACTTGTCATCGAGATTGGGCGATTCTGCACTTCCATCAAACAAATTCGAAACAGAATGAATTGGTTGATTGAGAAACTGTTCGGGTAGGATTGATTCATCATCGAGCATGAGCCAATTGATCAGGATGATCGAAGCATGAGCTTCTTCCGAGTCGAGAGAGGAGTCAAAGTAATCCATCATTTTAGAACATGTAGAGAGGATAGAACACACAGAGTAGGTCTGTATGTGCTGAATTTCGATTGATTTATCGAAGAAAGACCGTGTGTGTTGAACGATTTCTTTTGTCTGGAGTGGATTCCCAAATAAGGTGATGAATTGTGATTTGAGTTGCAAAAATGATTCTTGAAACCATTTTTGCGAAAATTGTGGAGTTATTTGATCAGGCCGATTTGCCACAGAAGATGTAGCACCATCTGAACTTTCTGTCTCGTGATCGGAAGAAATGGGATCTTTATGTTTCCGAATTAATGAATTGATTGAAACTTGCTGTTGGGTGATGGCTTGAGTTAATATATTCTGATTGGTTGAATCAGCAAAAACATAACAGATCAAATCACTCCAGAGGATGAATGCTCTGCCAATAATGCCTGAGCTGGATATATCTTCGGAAGAAAGGACTTGAAACAGAGCGGTAATGATTCCAGGAAAGACTGTTTGAACGAATGATTTTGTCCGAAGAGAAACGATGATTGCAGTGATTGTTGTTAGAACAGTGCATTTTAGTCGTTTATGATCAGAGAATACAAGTCGATTTAACAAAATTGAGATAATCTCCCCCATTGCGGAAGCAATGGCTGGGATTGTCAAGTCATATGGTGGTGATTGGGTGAAGATGTGTGAGAGCTTGAAAAAGTAGGTTCCAATCGCAGAAAAGACTTCGCATTGCTTCTCACTGTCAAGTTCTGATGCATGAGTTGCTGAATAATACAATACATTTAAATCTTTTGTCTGGTTCATCGAATCATACCTTAACTTTTTTTTCGCATGAGATGTCTGGACAAGACAGAAAGAAACTCAAAGCATCAGATTATGTGAACACGCTCGTTGAAAGTATCGTATTGGTCGCAGGGAAATACCATGCAGAACACAAGACAAAAGACTTCCGGGTATGTTCATCTTTCTTTCTTCTCAATTTCTCTTGTTCTACGACATATTCTATGATTTATCAATTGCTTTTTTCAAAATCAATCATATTTTAATAGGATCTGATAGCTTTGGTGTTTTCATTTGTGTCCATGATCGATGTACAACCAACAATTGACAATGGCACGTTCTCATCAGACTCAACAGTGATATGGGTGTATGGAACCCAAAACCCGAAAATTGTTCTTTCTTCTTTCCCTTTTTCCAATTTTGCTGTTGTATATAATTTCATTCATCCGTATTCTCTCCAATTCTGACTGATAGTGATCCTGACGTTGTGATGGCTGTTCATTCAACTCATCTCAAATCTCTCTCCCAAAGCCTCTGTCGCTCAGCACCGACCATGTCCACTCAAATAACCATGCCATCTACATCATTTGGCGTAAATAAAGCGAATGATCCACCACCAACCAATAACACTGTCCAAACAGATGGTCTCTATCATTTAATTAACTTTGCTTGGGCTTGCTCGCTTGTCGTCTGTCTTTTTTCACTTTTACCAATACCAGTCTGTTTCCAACGTGAAAGCTAACATTGACCAGGAGAAAGATTCCTTTACTCACTCAGCTCCAGAATTTCTTCGACAATTTTCCATCTTAATCGAAATTTGTGAACAGATGGAAGATGTTTTCCAGATTCAATATATTGAGGAGTTGATGAAAAGATCAGTAGTTGAGTTTGATCTCTTCGACTATCTACGCCTCCATATTCTCGAAGATGATGCCTTCCGTGCCAATACCTCCATTTGCTCCAAGTGCCTTTCATTGTTGGAGTCTCTTACCATCCAATTTTTGAGCATGCACGACCTTACAATTCTCCAAATGAAAGAACATTGTGATGAGACATTTTCAGCAGAGAACAAACAATACGAAGCAAACTATCGAAATTTTCTCCAACAATTTGATGATTCACTCCAAAAACAGCAAAAGGAAGAACAATATTTGATTGCAGAGGAGGAACAAGCTCTCAAAGATCAGACCATCTCTAACACAATTGGCCAACAATACGGAAACGATCGATATGGGCAACAGTCATCATTTCTTTCAAACCCTATTCAAAAACGAACATCAAAACTCAATGCACCATCGAAAACAATCGGCACTTCTCGGTTCTTAACCTTCTCGCCTTTATCCACAACTCCTGATCAACCAAAGAGTCTCACTCTCCAATCCTCTCTCCCATCACCACCCAAGGTGATTCCCTCACTTTCATCACGTGGAGACTTCGTCAGACCTCTCCACAATACTACTCAAAATTCTTACTCAGTACTCTCTACACTCGGCTCTAATATCGATTCGTGTCCTCCACGTATGAATACAGAATGGAAAACGAAAGAGGGCATTGATTGTACTGATAAGGATGAGTGGAACAAACCAACTTTTCTCGAACTCCCATCTCCAAATCACAAAAAGCATCTTCTATTCCCAAACCTCATTAATTACATCATCACACTTATTCATCATCGTCCATACCTTGCAAGTGCCTTTGTCAGACCCGAAACAGAACTGAATGCGCTCCCAAAATTTCTCTCTCTTCTCCACGAAAACGTCAATATCACTCAAATATATCCACTCTTTTTTCACCTTCTTGCTTCAATTGCAGAATACGGTGGAGAAGAATCGGCATATCGCATTCATCAAATCTTTCAAGACAATGCAAATTCTGGTGATCGTAGCTGGCTCTCCTGGAATAAACTCAACGAATTGCTCGGACGAGTCATTGAAATGGAAGAGAAGAAACTGGAACTGACAGAACAATTGACAAAGCACGGAATAACAATGGGTGGAGGGAAGATTATCCAAAGCCATCAAGGCCTGACGTTTGGCCATCAAAACCGAAGTGCCTCACAAACCCTTGCAACTCAACACGAAATCAACATCATCATTGCCAATATTTCCAACCTTAAGCTCAGTGATGTCGAGTGCAGTGGACTTCTTGCCTTCCTCTCGCTCGAACAGACTCTCGTCAGGTCTTCTTTCAGAATCGCACACGAAGTCTTAAATTCCCCAGCTCTGAACTTCATGGCACTCTTCTCACACTTGTTGCTCTTCCCAATATACCCCGCCATCAAAGCAGAGATCATCAGATCCTTTGCTGCCTTTGCATCTCACCAGGAGTTTGCCAAGTATTCATGGGAACAATTCCTGAACAGCCGATATTTCATCATCTTCGAAGACGGAGCACAGACTGCCGCCGATCTGGCCAACTCCATCCTCACAAGCAACAGAATTTCCCTCTTTTCCACAGACCCCCTCGCGTCCTCGTACAAGAAGGACTACGACTCGCTGGAGTCTGTGGGCGAGTTCTACCCAATCTCTGTCGCTCTCACCGACTTCATCCGCGAACTGACAGTCACGGCATCCCGCTCGTTTATCGGTGTCCAGCCACTCCAGCCATTCGACACTGCACAGCAGGAACTCAAGTTTCTGGATAACACCAACATCACTCAGATGAATGCGAATGAGAAGGAAGTGACCAGTGACTCTGTTGTCCCTATTCCCCTCATCCTTCAGATGGGCAAAACCCTCACAACAAGCGTGTTGTATTTCCTCGTTCAAGTCTTTCCGCAGCTCATCAAACGGAGAGAAAAGTGTAATTCCGAGCTCAGGGTTCTCATCACAGCGTGCCTTCGAATGTTTTCCTCGTCGATCAACGAGTTTCTTCGGCTCCCCCTTTCGTACTTTGTTCCCCTCACAATCCCACAAAAGTCTGAGCACACACAGACACTGGGCCAAACGCAACCTCCTCGAAACGCGCCAGTTCCTCAACAGCAAGAGACGGTGTCCATTCCACCTCTTCTGAAGATGGCAGAGATTCCAGGATCAATGCTATACTTTACAATCCTCTCATCACTCTCGAACATCCATACTTTGGAATTTAACGAGAAAACCAACACAGCAGCTCAGTTTAACCCTGTTCTGCTCCTCACCACTCTACTGAACGAAGCTGCCGCAACGCAACTTCCCGAATCCTATACGACAATCATCGTTCCTCACAACAAAAATACATTCGCGCCACTCATCGAAACAAAGCCAGCAGCCACAGCTCAAACACAACAAAAGCCTGCAAATGCATTTGGCACAGGAACAGGATTCGGGGGATTTGGTGGGTTTGGAGGGGGAGCCGGAACAAGCACAGGATTTAAAGGGACCACAGGATTCGGAGGGACAACAGGATTCGGAGGAACCACGGGTTTCGGAGGGACCACGGGTTTCGGAGCGAAACCAGCAGCCACAACAGGCGGATTTGGGATTACCACTGCGACTCCACCTGCATCGACCGCAAAGAAGCCGCAACTTTCTGCTTCCGAACTCCTTTTGGAGACGAATGTGACGATTCACTTGCTCTTACTCATCCAAAAGCTCTTTTTGGCTCAATCGTTCTACGAATCAGCTGCCAGTTCACAGCGGTCCCACTCTGTCTCTATCAAGCCCGTCAATCTCTTCCTCACCCCTCACCCATCAACTCGCTCGTCTTTGGCTGCTGTCTTCTACTTATCGACGATTGAGTTCACCCCAACCCAGCCGTCGTTGTTTTATCTCCAACGGACGCTCTCTGTCGTTGCGTCGACTGTATTTTACCACATTTCTGTGAATTCAAAGCAGCAACAACTTGCCCAGATTTTCGAGGACCTTGAAAAGAAACTCACAACAACCCCTCCCAAACCTGCAGCACCCACAATAGGCCTCACGACGGGGGGATCATTTGCTTTCGGAGGAGCTAAACCGCCAGCCGCGACGCCTGCTGCAGCAGAAAACCCAACCTCAAACAGTTTGATCGATCTATTCGCTGGGGCACTGGAAAATGACAGCGACTATTTTGAATTGAAAACGGATACAGACTTCAACCGAAAGCGCTTCGCTGTAGACAACGGTCGCCGTCCGTTTGGACCCGTCTACAATGATCTTCTCAACAGCACAGACACGGACCAGTGGTATCTGGAGGACGGAGTTTTCTGGGATGCATTTGGAAATTCGTTTACTGAACGCAGCGAACTTTCCTGGCTCCAGCATTGTTCGAAGCACGTCCTAACTTCTCCAAAACCACCGAAGAAACCAGATTCTTCGACGGATCAATCTCAAACAATCTCCATTGTTCCGTCTCCTCTCGTCTCTGTCCCGTCAATAGCCCTCAACGTGTGCCCACCACTTCTCGGCGACCATTTCGGGGATGTCCTTCTTGTTTCTCTTCCGTTTACTTCCAATCCTCCTGTTTCAATCCAACGCCTCCTTGCTAATCAATTCCCCGAAACCCATTTTTCTGATGTTCTGTTCCTTTCACGACGGATGATTCTGTTGACAGCAATCAAATTCATTCTCCTCGGCTCGTCGTCCACCCTCTCTCCTCTTGGCTCTTTCTTCTTCTCATTCTCACCCAGTGGAGTCAACACTCTCCTCCAAACAAATCAAAAAGACGCAGACTCCATCGACAACCGTCCCTCAATCAATTCACATCCAGTCATCAACTCACTTATCACCCTCCTCAACTCCTTCCGCCCAACCACGTCGATGCCGCTCCCTCCACTCCACCACTCAATTGTCCATCAACTCATCTACCTTCTCCTCAATGTGACCCGACCATCTTCCTCCTATCCACAAAATGAAGTGATTCAAACACATATTGTGGATATCTTGCACTACTCACAGTACTTCAGCGATTTCCTGAATCTGTACTCGTTCATCCGAACAACTTCCAGTTCGACATTTGCCTTCTTCGAATCTGAATCACAGCGACCAATTTCACACGTTCTCCCTCGCACTGTCTCGTTCCTTCTCGGATCCTCTTTTCTCCTCCGATCCACCGCTGTCTCACTCCAGTTTTCCATGTCCAACAGTTACGGTAATTCTGGAAAAGTCACCCAACCAAAATCATCTCACAACAAATTCCCCACCCTCTCGTCGTCTGGTCAATCACATCACATGTCACAAACCAACCTCAAAAGCACTCTCCTCCTCCTTCTCACTCCAAGCCATGTGAAGCAGACTCCTCTCGTCATCACGTATGTGAAGACACTCAACCAGACAGTCGCATCATTCGTCTTGGCAGTTTTGATGGATTTCGTCCAATACGGGGAATCGGCCTCTATCCAACCATCAACCATCTTTTCTTCATCTCTGGTCCAGCCCCTTTTCATTGCACACACCCATGCCATTCAGAGTTGGCGATACTCCGTTGAATCGCTGATCTATTATCAATTTCCGTTGCACAATCATCTCGTCCTACTCCTCTCGTCGAGCTACGAGAATCCGTTGACAGCAACGTCTTCATTCCTCTCGTATCTCCTCACGACCATTCACTCAGAATGTTTGGCATCTGCTTCACTCCTTCTCGATCTTTCGTCGGCGTCTTCCTCCTCCACCTCATCTGGTCTGACAGAATTGTCAACACTTCCGAACGCTGCCACCATCCTTGCAGCAGTCGCTCAATTCATCTCGAACAAACTTACCATCGCAGAAACAAAGAGGATTGAACATCACAATATCATCCACTCATCAGAACGCCCTCAGACTTCTCATTCTCTTTCTCGGACAATGAAACGGCCAAGACCAACCCAACAGCAATCAGGCACACTTCGTGTCAACAAGATTCCATCACAATTCTCGGATTCAACAAACAAACTCTCACAGTCCACAGAAGGGGATAGCGATGGACTTGTCCTGGAATCGTATTTCGACCTCCAACGTGATGCTCATTCTATCCCTCTTTCTTTGGCTGTCTCCACAGACAATCATTCTCAGACGTTGAAACACATTCTTACGATCATCGGATCACCACTCACCACTCGATCGTACCTCTTGAAAGCAACACTTTTCACGATCATCCAATCGCTTATTTCATTCATCACACTTCCTCTCACAACACAAAATAGCCTTGGAACTGACAAGCAATCCTTTGCACAGCTTTCCTCGCTTGCACAGACCATCTCTGGACAGCTACGGGCCAATTCAGAGCAGATCATGACAAGCATTCTTGTCCTGTTGGAGTCATCCTCATTCTCCACTCTCTTCCAATCAATTTCCTTGTCTTTTTCGAACTTTCTCCTTCAGACTGATTCTTCGTTCTGGAGACCAAAGTTCCTTTCAACGCAGATTATCCAATTCGTTCTCAACCTGATCCGAGACACAGATGTCCCGTTGACCCTTTCAATCGCCTCGCCTGACAATGGCCTCCTTGCCCTAAACACCACCTTCATGCAGAACACTCCACAAGCATCTTCCACTGAACGACCGAAAGAGAACTCTCCGAATGATTTTGCCCACTTTACGTTCTTATTCGAGACACAGATGGCCTTCCTGTCATGCTTATGCGATAGAAACATGACTGACATGGACCAAGGATTCGAAAATCCGTCTCAATTTTCGAATTCGTCGTCGTTCTTCGTTGAAGAGTCGATCATCAAGCTCCTTCGGACTCTTTCATTCCTCAAGTTTCCAATGAGTGACTCTCAAAACGCAGTTCAAATGGACACTTCAAATCCAAGCAACCCCTTTGTAATCCAGCGAACATCAGGAACATTCCAACAACGACATATGCTCCATTCCAGATACCTCACCACCCTCTCCGATCAAATCGTAGTGACTCCAGATTCATCTAATCGCGGTTTCACAAACAAACCGACCTGTGCAAATACCTCCATCCTCACAACAGTGCTCTCCTCCCCCGTTGATCCACTTCGATTCAGGATTGCGTTCATCCCTCTTCTCCGACTCCTTCATTCGTTCTCTCATTCAATCTTCTCGGATCAAAATTCATCAACTCACTACACTCTGACCTCCATCGCACACTACCTCATCACATTCATCCTCGAATTCAAGACCCACTTTCTAAAACCCCTGCGTCAGTTTCTCGTTCCGTCAATCGAGGAACGAGTGTCAATTGATACTACCGAACTTGCACAAGTTGAACTCATCACCTCCATCCTCTCATTTCTCAGTCCACACCTGTACACTTTCACGCTGACAGAGACACAGAATTCTCAAGCAGACTTCTATCGTGGAATGCAATCATTCCCCAATTCTCAACCTCAGCCAATCCAGCAAGGGACTCCCAAACAAAAGAACGCAGCTGATTCAATTGAAAAATTCATCACATGTCTCTCTGTCCTGATCACACGACTCCTTCAAACCAGGCAGGCCAGCATTCCAACGACTTTGGTTGATTCTGTTCGGAAAATCAGCCAATCGCGCCTGAGTTCAAAGGTGAATCTGACGACAGAACAGATCGAGAAAATCATCAACGAGGAAATGGAAGAACGCAGAATGGAGCTGAATAATCAAGACGAACTCCAATCAGGGAGGAAAATGGCATCATTCCATCTCTTTCGTGACCATTCCAATTTTGACCACTCTGCGGTCCTGTCTGTTGTGCGGGAGCATTTCCAGACAGACAAAAGATGGATGACAGAAATCGACACCCGCTCGTTTTCTCTCACGACCATCACGGCCAACATCTTCTCATTCTTCACTTCTCTTGTTGATACTGCTCATGTTCTCGACCGATCGTCAGAGAACAATTCATCCTGGACACAGCCACTCACTGGCACATTGAACAAAGTCCAACCATCAAAACGCCCCAACGTTCCTCGTGCCTATTTCCTCCCTGATATTAGCACGCTTCTGGTCTCTTCTCCAGTCAGTACTGTTGCAACAACTGGAAAGGAACCGGCCTCACTCTCATCCTTGATCTTAATGGCGGACCAATTAACTGCACGCCTTGTTCGATGCCTTTCACACCATGCATTTGATCAAACTGATCCCCAATCAGGACGATCAGAAGCGTCATCTCATCATAAACCAACTATCGACCCATTTCCATTCGCTACTCACTCGATGATTGGTGACCATCCAATCAAGAAGACTGTTGAGACACACACGTCTCTTCTGATCAAAGCAGCCGAACAAAGTCTCTTCTTGGTGGAATACCATCTGTCTCTGCTCCACAATCATCCTCAAGCTTTCATCTCTTCTTTTCCCAAACTCCAACAGTCAGTTACTGCATCGATTGTATCAACGCAACTCAACCTCACACAGCAGGCAGTCATCTTTCCATCGTGGACAGAGCTCGAATCAGTCACCAAGTTTCATCTTTCCCGATCTCTAAATACTCTCTCGACAGTTCGAGCTGACGATTACGACCCCTCTTTCATTGTTGTTTTGAATGAACGAATCAAACTTCTTTTTTCGCTCCAACTCAAAGAACCCAAAAAATGAGTCTTAATTTCTCACTTCACCGATTTTATGAAGAATTGTGAACGTTCAAAAGCAGCAAAGAAATGAAAAGTGTTATTAACGCGAAAGGAAGATAAAATTAAATCGTCTGATGCAAACAGATGGCGAGTGCAGATTCATTTGTATCGAAGCGGTCTCCAATCTGATGGATCAATGTTTGCATCGATTTAAGAATAGTGGCATGTTGGTTGATTTCATGTTGGAGACGAATAAAGGACGGAGAGGGTGTCTCCGGGGATGGATCAAGTGACTCTTGGAGTTGATGCACCGAGGAGTGAGGAGGAGTCGACCTAGAATGTGGAGTGTGATGCCGGGAATGGTGAGACATGAATGAATCCTGAGAAGTGCGAGGACTAGAAGAATCAGTTGTTTGTTTGAGAGAGATCAAGGGATCAGAAGGATTGTGATGATGATTCTTTGAAGTTGGTGAAGAGGAACGGTGAGGAGATGAATCAATAGAGGAGGGTTGAGAATTTGCTCGAGAAGAGAGAGGAATAGATTGAGGGGATGATGGAGAACGGGATCGATGGACCAATGGAGATGATTGATGCTGAGAGGAGAGTAGAGGATCGGCGAGAGAATCATGAATTTTGGATTCAATTTGCTCTTGAAGCTCGTTTTTCAATTCATTCTTCTGTTCAGCCACTTTCTGTTCAACTTCTTTCCCAAGCTCTTCTTTCAGTTCTTCCTTCTGTTCAGCCACTTTCTGTCCAACTTCTTTCCCAAGCTCTTCTTTCAGTTCTTCCTTCTGTTCAGCCACTTTCTGTTCAACTTCTTTCCCAAGCTCTTCTTTCAGTTCTTCCTTCTGTTCAGCCACTTTCTGTCCAACTTCTTTCCCAAGCTCTTCTTTCAGTTCTTCCTTCTGTTCAGCCACTTTCTGTCCAACTTCTTTCCCAAGCTCTTCTTTCAGTTCTTCCTTCTGTTCAGCCACTTTCTGTCCAACTTCTTTCCCAAGCTCTTCTTTCAGTTCTTCCTTCTGTTCAGCCACTTTCTGTCCAACTTCTTTCCCAAGCTCTTCTTTCAGTTCTTCCTTCTGTTCAGCCACTTTCTGTCCAACTTCTTTCCCAAGCTCTTCTTTCAGTTCTTCCTTCTGTTCAGCCACTTTCTGTCCAACTTCTTTCCCAAGCTCTTCTTTCAGTTCTTCCTTCTGTTCAGCCACTTTCTGTTCAACTTCTTTCCCAAGCTCTTCTTTCAGTTCTTCCTTCTGTTCAGCCACTTTCTGTCCAACTTCTTTCCCAAGCTCTTCTTTCAGTTCTTCCTTCTGTTCAGCCACTTTCTGTTCAACTTCTTTCCCAAGCTCTTCTTTCAGTTCTTCCTTCTGTTCAGCCACTTTCTGTCCAACTTCTTTCCCAAGCTCTTCTTTCAGTTCTTCCTTCTGTTCAGCCACTTTCTGTTCAACTTCTTTCCCAAGCTCTTCTTTCAGTTCTTCCTTCTGTTCAGCCACTTTCTGTCCAACTTCTTTCCCAAGCTCTTCTTTCAGTTCTTCCTTCTGTTCAGCCACTTTCTGTCCAACTTCTTTCCCAAGCTCTTCTTTCAGTTCTTCCTTCTGTTCAGCCACTTTCTGTCCAACTTCTTTCCCAAGCTCTTCTTTCAGTTCTTCCTTCTGTTCAGCCACTTTCTGTTCAACTTCTTTCCCAAGCTCTTCTTTCAGTTCTTCCTTCTGTTCAGCCACTTTCTGTCCAACTTCTTTCCCAAGCTCTTCTTTCAGTTCTTCCTTCTGTTCAGCCACTTTCTGTCCAACTTCTTTCCCAAGCTCTTCTTTCAGTTCTTCCTTCTGTTCAGCCACTTTCTGTTCAACTTCTTTCCCAAGCTCTTCTTTCAGTTCTTCCTTCTGTTCAGCCACTTTCTGTCCAACTTCTTTCCCAAGCTCTTCTTTCAGTTCTTCCTTCTGTTCAGCCACTTTCTGTTCAACTTCTTTCCCAAGCTCTTCTTTCAGTTCTTCCTTCTGTTCAGCCACTTTCTGTCCAACTTCTTTCCCAAGCTCTTCTTTCAGTTCTTCCTTCTGTTCAGCCACTTTCTGTCCAACTTCTTTCCCAAGCTCTTCTTTCAGTTCTTCCTTCTGTTCAGCCACTTTCTGTCCAACTTCTTTCCCAAGCTCTTCTTTCAGTTCTTCCTTCTGTTCAGCCACTTTCTGTCCAACTTCTTTCCCAAGCTCTTCTTTCAGTTCTTCCTTCTGTTCAGCCACTTTCTGTTCAACTTCTTTCCCAAGCTCTTCTTTCAGTTCTTCCTTCTGTTCTGCCACTTTCTGTCCAACTTCTTTCCCAAGCTCTTCTTTCAGTTCTTCCTTCTGTTCAGCCACTTTCTGTCCAACTTCTTTCCCAAGCTCTTCTTTCAGTTCTTCCTTCTGTTCAGCCACTTTCTGTCCAACTTCTTTCCCAAGCTCTTCTTTCAGTTCTTCCTTCTGTTCAGCCACTTTCTGTTCAACTTCTTTCCCAAGCTCTTCTTTCAGTTCTTCCTTCTGTTCAGCCACTTTCTGTCCAACTTCTTTCCCAAGCTCTTCTTTCAGTTCTTCCTTCTGTTCTGCCACTTTCTGTTCAACTTCTTTCCCAAGCTCTTCTTTCAGTTCTTCCTTCTGTTCAGCCACTTTCTGTCCAACTTCTTTCCCAAGCTCTTCTTTCAGTTCTTCCTTCTGTTCAGCCACTTTCTGTCCAACTTCTTTCCCAAGCTCTTCTTTCAGTTCTTCCTTCTGTTCAGCCACTTTCTGTTCAACTTCTTTCCCAAGCTCTTCTTTCAGTTCTTCCTTCTG
Source organism: Blattamonas nauphoetae (assembly GCA_033064195.1). NCBI lineage: Eukaryota > Preaxostyla > Oxymonadida > Blattamonas > Blattamonas nauphoetae. The sequence goes on from JARBJD010000046.1 coordinate 71,854, forward strand.
TTCTGCCACTTTCTGTCCAACTTCTTTCCCAAGCTCTTCTTTCAGTTCTTCCTTCTGTTCAGCCACTTTCTGTTCAACTTCTTTCCCAAGCTCTTCTTTCAGTTCTTCCTTCTGTTCAGCCACTTTCTGTCCAACTTCTTTCCCAAGCTCTTCTTTCAGTTCTTCCTTCTGTTCAGCCACTTTCTGTTCAACTTCTTTCCCAAGCTCTTCTTTCAGTTCTTCCTTCTGTTCAGCCACTTTCTGTCCAACTTCTTTCCCAAGCTCTTCTTTCAGTTCTTCCTTCTGTTCAGCCACTTTCTGTCCAACTTCTTTCCCAAGCTCTTCTTTCAGTTCTTCCTTCTGTTCAGCCACTTTCTGTTCAACTTCTTTCCCAAGCTCTTCTTTCAGTTCTTCCTTCTGTTCTGCCACTTTCTGTCCAACTTCTTTCCCAAGCTCTTCTTTCAGTTCTTCCTTCTGTTCAGCCACTTTCTGTCCAACTTCTTTCCCAAGCTCTTCTTTCAGTTCTTCCTTCTGTTCAGCCACTTTCTGTTCAACTTCTTTCCCAAGCTCTTCTTTCAGTTCTTCCTTCTGTTCAGCCACTTTCTGTTCAACTTCTTTCCCAAGCTCTTCTTTCAGTTCTTCCTTCTGTTCTGCCACTTTCTGTTCAACTTCTTTCCCAAGCTCTTCTTTCAGTTCTTCTTTCTGTTCAGCCACTTTCTGTTCAACTTCTTTCCCAAGCTCTTCTTTCAGTTCTTCCTTCTGTTCAGCCACTTTCTGTTCAACTTCTTTCCCAAGCTCTTCTTTCAGTTCTTCCTTCTGTTCAGCCACTTTCTGTCCAACTTCTTTCCCAAGCTCTTCTTTCAGTTCTTCCTTCTGTTCAGCCACTTTCTGTCCAACTTCTTTCCCAAGCTCTTCTTTCAGTTCTTCCTTCTGTTCAGCCACTTTCTGTTCAACTTCTTTCCCAAGCTCTTCTTTCAGTTCTTCCTTCTGTTCAGCCACTTTCTGTTCAACTTCTTTCCCAAGCTCTTCTTTCAGTTCTTCCTTCTGTTCAGCCACTTTCTGTCCAACTTCTTTCCCAAGCTCTTCTTTCAGTTCTTCCTTCTGTTCAGCCACTTTCTGTTCAACTTCTTTCCCAAGCTCTTCTTTCAGTTCTTCCTTCTGTTCTGCCACTTTCTGTCCAACTTCTTTCCCAAGCTCTTCTTTCAGTTCTTCCTTCTGTTCAGCCACTTTCTGTCCAACTTCTTTCCCAAGCTCTTCTTTCAGTTCTTCCTTCTGTTCAGCCACTTTCTGTTCAACTTCTTTCCCAAGCTCTTCTTTCAGTTCTTCCTTCTGTTCAGCCACTTTCTGTCCAACTTCTTTCCCAAGCTCTGTTTTCAGTTCTTCTTTTACTCCTTTCATGTTCTTCTTCATTTCTTCCTCTATACTCTCTCTCCCAGTCTTAGTTTCATCGAGAACCTTCCCTTCAAGTTCCTCCTTTAACTCCGTCTTCATCCCCTCTCGAAGCTGTTCCAGCTCACGGGTCAGTTCCATTTGCATCTGAGCGTTGAGCGTCTCTTTCAGCATTTGTTGGTTCTTCTGTGCTTCTTTCTTTTCCTCTGAATTCTTTCTGTCTTTTTCCATCCGTTTCTTCTGCTTTTCAACTTCCTTTCTTTGCTCTTCTTGACGATTTTCGGATTCTCGCTTTTCCTGTTTGTCCATTTTAGATTGCTGTTTCTTCATTTTCCTCATCTGTCTGTCTTCTTCTTTCTTCACATTTTCTTTTTTCAACAATTCAATCTCATCTCTCAGAATGTTGAAAGCTTGTTGAAAGTCCTGAATTGTCTTGTTCAAACTTTCCGTCTGCCGACGTTGATCCTCCATCATCGATGCTCGGACTTTCTCACTTTCAGTCTGAATAGCTTCATTGAGTTTGGTAACCTCTTCTCTGACTTGAGTGATCTCTTCGATCATCTGTTCTCTGAGAAGAGAATGCTGCTTTTCTCGAGCTTCCCTTTCAGCCTTCAACCCTGCTTCGCTTTTCTTCATCTCTCGGCTGATCAGTTGGGGAACCGCGGCTTGGAGAAGATCTGGGAAAGATGAGTGAAAAAGTCACAAACTGGTGATGATGGACATTCCTCGCTCTTCAAAAATTCTGTCTATGGCAGAATCGACAACCTCTTGTTGGAGTTGGATTCGGTCTTGTTTTCGTTCTTCGACGACTCTTTCCTGCCATTTCTCTTCTCTTTCCATTTCTCTCCATTCCAGTTCTGTGAGACATTGCTCAACGATGCGCATTCGTTCCAGTTCATCGTCTCTGAGTTCATCATCATCCTCAAGCCGATCCTTCTGTTCTTTGATTTGCTCCTCAAGCCGTTCCCCAAGTCTTTCCAGTCGCTTCAACCGTTGCCCAAATTCATCTAGTTGAGGCGACAAATGGGCGTGCTGAAGATATCCCTTTTTCATTGCGACGTGCGGAGGGAGGGCTGCTTGTGTGTTGGTTGTTCCAAGCATGGGACTTCCCGATTCAAGTGCAGTGATAGATTTATCGGGTGTCTCTGATATCATCTGCGAGAGATGGAAATCGATGATTTCAAAGGAGTTAGCTATTCCTTCCCGGAGGATGTCAAATTTTGATTCGATGTGTTGGATTTGCTGTTGCGACGCACAAAGAAGATCTGGTTGTGGAACGAGAGCGATCGACGAAACAGGCTGAGACATCGATTCATAGTGGAGAGACGACAGGCTATGGAGTTTTTGGATGGTGGATTGAAGGAGCTGGACAGACATGAGGAAGAAAAAAACACACCAATTCTTTCTCTTTCATCGAAAACTGCGAAAGATCGTTATTGAGTGTTTTCATGATTTTCTTCTGATCCAGAATTGGCCGAACAGTCGGGCCTGCATATTTTGGGGTTGTTCCTTTCTTGGTTTCATGAATGTGGAGGTTGTTGACGATCGTCCTGTCTTCTCCACCGACCGAGAGTGAAGTGGAGTTCCCGATACTGACCCAATCACCAAAGGAAGACATGGCTGAATGAGAGGAACCTGACATTTGATGGTGGTAGATGAACCGATTGACTTTGATGCATGCCTCAATTCCATCAATTGTCCTTTGCGAGATGGGGACAAATTCAGCCATCGTTTCGACTGACTCTGTCTCGGCGGCCTCTTGCAAGGTCGGCTCTTTGGCAAGTGTCCGAACACCAGATCGGAATGTCTTGTTGTCCCTGAGGAATGACTGTTTTTCATGAACCGAAGCAAGCCGCGTGTCCATCGCTGACATTTTGGTTTGTGATGATTTGTAGCTGCGCATCGATCCACGAGTCGGATGAGGAGACGTTGATGTTCCTTTTGGTGATTTGGTGAGGTTTATCGATGCCGTCTGAGCTTTCATCACACTCATGGTCTCTTCGAATGACTGCTGTTTTGGTGTTCGAGGAGCAAACGGCCCAATGAATGAATCTTTGTCAATTTGGGCCTGAGAGAGTGACTTATTCGTTGAGAGGAAGACTTGCGAAGGAATCCAGAGTGAAATCAACGTCGTGTTCGTATACAGACCACGGAGTAGAGAATCAGCCTGCCACGAGTGGTATATTGTCAACTGATGATGAAGACGAAAAACACACCGTTTCTTCAGAATCAATATCGAGGTAGAGTTTTCGGAGGATGCGTGTCTTCTGAAGAAGGGTGACAATCGCTCGCTGGCACCGTTCAGAGTGGAGTTCTGATCCAGACAGATCAAGAACAGCAATTTCCGATGACATTGAGTTTGATAAACTCAACAGGGTCTCAAGAATCCGTGAGATTCCATTGGCGGTAAAGCGATTTCGACCAAGGTAGAGAGCAGAGAGGCTGGATGAAAGAAGCGACCCAAGAGAAGCAGCAGCTTCATCAGTGATATCATTATTTCGGAGAGATAGCATGGATAGATGTAATGAAGCCGTGTCAGATTGGAGAGTTTCACAGAGAGAGATCACAGCCATTGATCCAATCCTTAAAAGCAATGCATTTTAAAAAATAACATACATGTTGTCAGATAGATCCAAAATTTGGAGTGTTGAATTCGATATTAAAGCCGTAGAGAGATGAATGAGGCCCTCATCGGATCCCTGATTTGATGACAGGTTCAGGAATCGAATGGTTTTATTGTTCTTCGAGAAATTGAAAATAATGATACCACCATACCGGAAGAAATGAGGCAAGAGTTTCAAATCCGGATGACGTAATTCCTGTGTTTGAGAGATCAAGTGAATCGAGTGTGGAATATTGGCAGTCTTGAAGCGAGTCACAAAGACTTTCCAATCCTAGATCACCAATTGGACATGATGTGAGTACCAATTCCTTCAAGAAAGACTGTTTCGATGTTATTGGAGAAAAAAGAGTCGTGAAGATGATTTTGACATCATCCTCCGAAAAAAGATTATTTGCAAGGGATATCCTTCGAACTGATGGTGATGCTTGATGAAACATGGTAGTAGAGACAGAAAAATGAACGAAAACCTGCCAATGTTTCACATAGAGGGCGGAGGCCTGGACCTGAGAGAGATGTGTTCTCTAATTCAATTTCTGAAAATCTATCTGTGACTTTAAGGGCCTTAGCAAGTGCTTGAGCATTTTTATTATTCTGAGAAATCGATAAATAAGCGAAAGAAAAACATACGAATGGAGAATTCACGTTGGAGACAGAAAGACATTGACAATACGGATCCTGGAATGCAGACACGATAGCAAGGAGTGGATAGTCCGAAGTGTCATTACAGGCTTCAATATATGCCCTTGAAGCCGGGTTAACGGACATTTCTAAAGAGAACCTCCAGAGAAAGTTTTGTGGTGGGGATTCAAAACGTAGTTAGTTAGATAAAGGACGATGAACAGAGTGATGATTATCAAATGACCAAAAGGAAGTATTAAATACATCGCACATCAATTAATATTGTGAAACCGCGTTTATAGCAAAAAAGATTCGAAGTGTTCAAGAATATCTCAAAACAAGAGTTCCAACTCCCGCCTCTGATAGGTCCGATCTCCGTCATTCTCGAGAGTTGGGTAGGATGGGACAAGTGCGTCCTGGTTCCCAATATACGTCATGTTGTATATTCGCCAGTAAACATCACGAACCTTCCGAGCAGGATGGAAGAGACCCTGAACGGTGTACTGCAGAATGCGTGTTGGCCCGAGACACACACGACAACCATCAATTGCATCGAAGACGGCTGAAATGACGTGAGGCGATGTTTCAAAGATATTTGGCCACAGGCAGTTGAGGAGATGGAGGATCGCGTCTTCCTTCCCGAGACCGAACACTCCCAAGGCGAGATGCTTGAGTGTCGCTGCAGCTGTCTGACGATGGACAAGATCACGGTCGACGAGGGCGTTCTCAAGGAGAGTGGTGATCGAGTAGATGTAATCCTTTGCAGTCTCGCCGATGTACTCGAAGAGGAACGAGAGAGACTTCAGAACACCGTTTTGGACATTCAGCTCGGGCACCTTGTACTCGTTCATGAGAAGAGGGAGGACAACGAATGGTTGACACTGATCAGCCACGATGGCAATCGCAATTGTTGTGCAGACACGATTTGTTCGTTCTTGTACCCGCAGATTTTTCAGTAACACACTCAAAACTTCTTGCGGATCGACGGCCTTTGCGATGAAGCCAAAGGCATTCACAGCGGCTTGACGGATATTTCGACGCGGTGTGCGGAAGATGTCAACAAGCTCAAAGCAGATCCGACACCATTCACGGGGGCTCACAGCTTCTGCAGCTCTTTCTGCAATTCGACCGACAAGATCCACACAATTCTCTTGGACCTTTTCGTGTCTGTTTCGGAGGATTGGAGTCAGACGTGGAAGGAGATCAGAGACAGGCGGATTCAGCTTTCGCATTCCGATTGTGTTGACGATCGACTTGAGGGCTCCCAAAATCGACCCAAGCACTTCCGGAAACTCCTCACCCAGACACTCATACATCGCTTGGTACAGCTGGTTGAGGATATCCTCATCGTGGCAGGCGAACAGGACAGGAGCGAGAGCCACAATAAGATCGGCAGACTGTTGACGGATGTTTGCGTCTTTGCTGTTGATTCGGTGATAGATCTTTGCCACAATGTTTGTGATGAATGGCTCGAAGCGCACATTCAGGGCCTGTCCAACAGCTCCAAAACAGGTCACAAAGACATTTTGGAGCTCTCGATCGCCACCGGCGTAGGCAGACTGAGCAGCGATGGGATTGTCGGATGATTGAATGGCAAACAAAAGACTGTCCACAAGTTGTGCTGCTTCATTCTGGAGGAGCTCGAGGGAGTTATTCTTCACAATGCGAAGGATGGCCTGGGCTGCTCTCATCGACAAAGAGATGTCCTTCTCTTTCAGAAAGCCGTGAAGCCTGGTGACGACTTCAGGTGCTCCAACCTTCTTGGCAAGTTCAGCAGTTGTGGCCACAAGTTGATTGGCAGACATTCTGTCGCGAGTGACTCGGCTTGCCCAGAAAGACTCAAAGAATTTGGGGACGAGCTGATTGCTGAGGATGGCTTCACTCTCAACAGGCGATGAGATGCACTGCTGCACAACTTTCATCACAGTCTTGCGCATCTCATCGTCCGGAGAGCTGAATTCCTCCACAAGCGTCTTCGAGAGCGACTTGATGTATGAGAGCGCAAGCTTCCCCTCGAAGAGAGGGACAAGCGACCCAGCACATTTCAGAAAAGCAACACGAGTCTTTGACTTTTCTTTTTGGAGGGATTCCAACACACGCAAAGCAACGTCCTTGAAAGCGTGAGCCCCGTACGGCGCGCATGCTTCGGCGAGCTCAGAAAGGGCGAGGGCAGTGAATCGTCTGACCTGAACGGCCTCGTCTGTGACTCCAGCTTGGATGCACTTCACCAAATCGCCAAGGTAAGGCAACACTCCACATCCCACAAATTCAGCCACATGTCTCACAATACGGACTGCGGTCTGGCGAGCCTCCCACGAGCGTCTTGTTGCGAAGGCAGCACGGATGAACGGAATCATGGAGTTTATGCCGAATGTCACTGTTGTGACTGCAAAGGCACGCGCAGTAGTGTTTCGGATTCGTTCGTCGGGAGAATCGATGTCCGGTCGCATCGTCGCAATCATGGTTTGGAGTCCGACTGCTTTCGACAGGTTTGCGATGATCTCTCGTCCTTCGATACGAGCAAAGTAATCTTTGTCGATAAGAAGTGGCTCAATAACAGAAAGGATTTTGTGTGTGTATGGGCGGACAGCGTCATCCAATTTAAGAAGAACACGATCGAGAATTTTGACGAGGAGATGCCGTTCCTGTTCTTCTAAAGTCTTGAGCATGAACATTGGGAGAAGGTTAGACAAAATAATATCGGCTCCGAATTCTTTTGCCTTTTCAGTGATCAGGCGTGTGGCAGTTTTCCTTTGTTGTGGCGTCCCATTCTTCACCTTCAAAATAAGCGTCAAAAATTCTCTTTCTTTCATCTCCTCACTCTTAAGCGTTGATTCATCAACAGTAGTGAGAATCTTTTTGAAAGTTTCTTGTTCCTCAGGGTGGATTGTGATCCCCTCCACTTCTGACGGGATATCTGTTGATAAACCGGAAACTTCTTCAGGGAGGGAATAAAACTCATCTCCTGCAAGTGAAAGAGACGGAGTTGCGAGGAGCCGTCTGGCTGGTGTGATGAGAGGGATGTAATCTCCAGGGACCTATAAATGATGAAATGAAAGCAATTGGCAAACTTCAAGGATTTTATAACCTGATTCTGGAAGCATCGCACTAATTTCATCATCCGTGAGTGGTCTGTTTCTTTCATCTAACTCTCTTTCCCATCTGGATCGTGCTGCTTGTTCGATAGCTGCACGTCGAGGAGAAAGTGGCCCAGGGGTTTGAAGTTCCGCACCCATTTTACCCTGGAAGAGTGGCGTTGCTTGAGGGGTTGCAAATACTCCGATTTCACCAGAGTATGTCTGGTTAGATTGTACGACAGATTGGGAGATTCCACTGCTCAACGGTTGAGATGCCATATCATCCCAGCGACTTCTGCGTTTTGGCTGTGCTTGATCTTCAGCTTTTCCATCAGGAACAGCATCCCATCGCGACATTATGGATAATTTAGATAATGGGTCATTGGAATCGACAAAACGGTATCGTATCCGTACTGTTTCAATAGATTTCGTTCTTCTCTTCAACTATTGTCTCTTTCGTTGTATTACTCGCACCTTGAATAACATTGTCGGACAAACACATGGACGCGAGCCAACTCACGTCTCTCCTCATTAACTCGGTTTCCAATCTTGAAATGTTACTCAATCAAAATAAAACCGATGATTTTGTCACAAATCTTCACACTTTATTACCAACACTTCGTTCTCTCAGAGATTCCGTCGTCAAAATTGTTCCATTCCACGCTGCTTTTGAGTCTGATCCATCTCATCTAATTCATCTTTTTTCAGAGAAGAATCGTTCTATCAATCCATTACCCAACTCATTTCTCTGATCAAAAACTTCATCACTTCAAACCAAATTCAACAAAAGCTTGACGAAGAAGAGAGTTTCTTTTCATCGCCTATTCATTCGTTCATTCAGTTCGCAGGATACTAGATGTCTGTGCCCAATTAATCGGGAATTTGTTCATGATCAATGATGGTTCTCTCTCCAAAAGCATCACGACATTTCTCCCTGATTCCGTATATATACTCAACACTCTCCTTCCAACACCATTTAGAGACTTTATTATCTCCACAGTGTTGTCTTTGGTTTTCACCAAGCACCAGTCAGTCATATTACTCAACCAACCAGTCATTGCCCAACTATGCCACTCCTGCTGTTTATTTGAACTGAAACAAATGCTAAGTACACAGCCTTTGTCACAACAAGCATCTGATCAACACGACAGAACACTCTCGAACGTTGTTTCCATCATTAATGTTCTCACTAAGAATTCATTGCTGCCAGCACTTTTTCCCTTACCCGAAGAAGCATCCCCCCATAAATCTTTCTTCTTCACAATATTTCCACTCTTTTTCATCCTTGAACCAATGATTGTGGAAAGATCGAAAAGCCATGAACAAAATCCATTTCTCTGTGATGAATTTCCAACTACACAGGATAGACTGTATCTTTTCATGATCTTTGAACGATTGATGTCAATTGGAATGAAAGATGGACTTTCTCTCCTGGAAATATCCCTCTTCTCACTCATCTTGTCAATTTTGCATGCTCTGTCTCTCTCGTGCTTAGAACAAGAACCAGACATTGTACAATTGGATTTATCGCAATTTGGAGTTGAATGTGCTCTGAGCACACTCTTATATGTATCTCTTGTCACATTTCCAGTCAAACAAGGAAAACGAATCATCCCTCTCAAAACCACTCCTCCACTCCCATACACTTCATGGAAATTGCATCTTCCCTATCCAAAAAACCTTGAATCAATCACATTATCTCCTCTTCCCATCGATTCTGTGTGGGATCAGATTGGATTCAAAAAATGTCCTTCTTTTGAGAGAGATGATCTATCAGAGTTTCTCACCCAGCCACATATCTGCGAGACTGGTTATCGTACTCTTCTTCTGCAGATCATTGGAAATATTGGTCATCGAGATCCCATGAAAGAACATTCTGCTCCAGCAATGAGTGTGCAGAAGAATCTCCGAGATATCCGCGCATTTCCTCTCATGTTATCATTCACAAATCATGATGACAATAATCCCTTTGTTCGAGAAGGCGCATACTGGGCTTTGAGAACGGCGATTGATAATTCTCAGGAGAACATCGATGAAATTCGAGAAATCTTGGCAGAGGACAAAGGAATTGATTCTGATGTTCTGTTATCTCTCGGAATCAAACTTTGATTTCATTTCACAATTGAAGTTTCAAGAAATAATTGAGATCCAACCACACAGCTTTTCAATGAACCCCCTCAACTCATCAACCACAAAAGAAGGTATAATTTCAAACTAATCTCATGTACTCTTCTTTTCCTGTCAAATTTTTCACAATTTTTACGACTGTTATCCTTCTCAGCTCTCGATTTTGTTCAGAATCTTTTGAATAATGTTCAAATCTCATCAAACAGTGATACCATTCCTATCCGTGAACCATCTCCTGCCCACGTTCAACGAGAATCATATTCTACTCGTCGAGCTGAGATATCCAATCGAGATTCACAGCGTCGATCTATCCGCGAATCCACGAAAAATGACAAACGCACAGCTCCAAAATCGACTAAAACACCATCAACGGTTTCCACTCCAATTTCAAGGCATCCATCTGGTAGAAAACGGAGTGATAACGAGTTCGATTCCATCCGAGATATCGTCCTTTCTGCTGTCATCGCCCAGGAGTATCCCAAGGCTTCTGATGATAAAGTGAGCCCTATTGAGAATAAACCCTTGAGTGTTCATCGTCTGTTGGATCTTGTGCCCGAAGATATTCCTGGACCAGAATCACCGCCTCTCCCTCGAGCTTCACGCCCTCTCCTTCCACTCGACCTCAATCCCCAAAGAAAAATGGAAATTCGCCATCAACTTGTGGATGAGAAACGAAAGAAACGGAAACTCGAGCAAGAAGAGAAAGAAAAAGAGCGAGAAACACGAAAGATTCAACAGGAAGAGAACAAACGTCTGGAAATTGAGATGAGAATGAAAGAAATTGAGGAAGAAAAGAAGCTGCGGCAAGAACTAAAGAAGAAAGAAGAAGAAGAGAAGCGACAACGTGTTAAGGCTGAGCGAGAACGCATCCAACGACTCCAGCGAGAACGGGAGGAGAGGAAGCAAAGGGAGCAGGAGGAGAAAGAGCGGATCGCCAGGTACAAAGAGGAAGTCCGGATCCAGAAACTCCGCGAGCATCGTAAACGACAACTTGAGCAGAAATTGGAGAGACACCTTGCGACGCGGAACTTGTCGATTTTGCATGCTGCCTTCGTCCACTTTGCGGAGTACACCCAAAAGCGAGCGAACAATCGACGGATCGTCCGGGAATTGACTCGAATCCGGACGCTTTTCCATGTTTGGAGTGGATGGTCAACGTTGACTCTCCAAGTCATGAGGGAGAGGGAGGCAGAGGAACGACGCGCCGAGGCTGACTTCTTCGAACATGCTGTTCCAAAGGCAGATGCTTGGAGGCGACGACACTTGCTTCAGTTTGGACTTCGGGAATGGAGGCAACAAACAAGAAGGCAGATTGAAGAGAACTTGGCGAAGAAGGAGCACTTGGAAAGGAAAGAAAAGATCAGGCAGGCCCTTCTCAAACTGGAAGAGAAACAATCAACGCTACTCCCAAAGGAGGAAGACGAACCAGAAGAACCCCAGCCAGCCATCACCACACCTTCCAAAACACACTCGTCTCCAAAACAACCTTCCCCATCCCGCTCTCCTCAACTCACATCACCCACCATCCGCACACCACCCACAACACACACATCATCGCCACCAGCACACCAGAACCAACCATCTCCCCCCACACAAAGCCAGACTCGGCCAAAAACAGCAACCAAACCTCATTCACTCACCAAAATGGAGAAGCGAGCCCTCGAAGCGAAAGAGCGCCATCGAGCTAGGGAAGAACGACAGAAGCAACTGCAGCAGCAGCGAGAAGAAGAGAAACGCATCATGGACGAGGCTCTCCGAAAGGAGGCAGAGCTTGTGAAGTCTGCCCAGCTCGAAACAAATCGAGCAATGAAACAGTACGTACGTCAGAAAGAAGAAGAAAAGAAGAGACAAGCAGAGGAGACGAAAGCGAAGCTGATTCTCGCAAAAAGACACTCAAACAAACAGCTGCTGCGGTACAACATCTTCCTCCCACTCCAACACCATCTCCAGCAACGCAGGCAACTCGAAGCAGAAATGACTGCGCACTACAACCACACACTCAGCCGGTCTGTTCTGAGGGAGTGGCAGCAGGCAACTGTCGACATCAAAATCGAAAGAAAACGACGTCATCAGCAGAAGATGCAAGAGGCAGATTCTTTCCACAACACTGCACTTCTTCGCCACGCTTGGAGCGAATGGATTCGATTCGTTCAGCATCGCCATTCCCAACTGGAACTTGCAGCAGCCCACCACACTCGATCGATTCAGCGTCGTGTATTTGACTTGTGGCATGCTGAGTGGGAGGAATGGAAACAAAACGAACTTCAGAGAGAACTGAGAAATGATCGTGCTGCAGATGAGCTGTATGAGGTGTTTCTGAAGCGTCGTGGTTTCCACCAACTCAAAAGGTATCGAATCCATCGAAAAGAGAAGAAAGAGAAGGAAGAATTGAAGGCAGAAACAGAAAACAAGCTTAATGACTGGCTCAGTGAGATCCGCTCTTCGAAGAAGACAGGAGCGCGAACTTCCAGTTCGAGAGGGACACAACAAATCCGTCGTCGCCTCTCAAATCCAGCTCTGAGCTCTGCAAGTTCATCAATCACTTTGAATGAGTCTTCTCCAGATACACCTTGAGTTAATCATCTTTATTTGTCAATTTGCTTTGTATTGAGCGTTTTTTTGTTCTGAAACTAATTCTGGGCAAGTTTGAATTCCATTCGATGTCTGCGATGATCCCCGATCTGGGGATGGGAGCAGGTGTGTTGGTACTGATTATCCTTGCTGCTCTATGGATTCCAGCGACATGGATTTCTTATCTGATGAGAAACATCTTCATCTCAATTGGCTATCTGATTCTCGTTTTGCTGGTCTTTTTGGTCTTCTATTTTTGGCCAATTAGTGATGGAACAGTTGCTGATACTGTTTGTTTCGTTTTTCATGCATTTTTCTCTCTATTTCTCTCGTTTGAAGAATTATGACAAGTTCTGGGTTGCCAGGCTTGTTTTCCTCATCATATTGTGTCTCACGATCATCGCTGCCATTGTTCCTCATTTCTTCGCATTCATCCATTTGAAGCGAAGCATCAAGCTCTGATTCTTACCACCATTCGTTCTTTCCCAACTGAATCTATATCTCCACAGGAGGGAGAATGAGGATCAAATTCACCATTATTGCCAATTGAAAGCTATCTTCTCCGATCCTGACCCGAGATTCTACCACAGAAGTCTCTAATTTGGATACACATGCTCGATTCTTTCTCGCTTCATTATCACGGGATTGAAAAATACGCTCAAATCAGTACGTCTTTATGAAATGGCAAAGAAAGAATAGAGTTAATCCTTCGAGCGCTGGCGTCTGGATGAACTTCTCGACCGACTTCGAGATCTTCTGTCTGTTCGTCGGCTGGGGGAACGAGAACGTCGACTTGATGAACGTGAATGACGTCCCGAACGATGAGGACTCCGACTTCGTGAGTAGCTGCGTCGTCTTTGCTCACGTCGTTTCGAACTGGAAGAGGATGACTTCGATTTTGGAGAGCTTCGTTCGGATTTATCACTATTGTCTTGCTTTTCCTTTCTTTCAGACGACTTGCTGCGAGATCGGCGATTTCGTGAAGAGCTTTTCTTTGGACTTGGGGAGCGTGGTTTGCGTGGATCTTTAGTTTGAACTTCGGTTGCGACTGGGGGGACTGTCCTCTGCTCCCGAGGATCAACCGGGCGCATCTGAGGTCGCATCATGTATTGTGGCATCATCATCGGGCCTTGATTGTACATCTGCTGGGGATAGTATTGAGGTCCCATTGGCTGCTGAGGATATGGGTATCTCATTTGAGGATAAGGGGGCATTTGTTGAAAGGGTGGATTTTCAAGATGCGGTTGAATTGGTGGCCTGAAATCCTGTGATTGAGGAGCTGAGTGAAAACGAAAAGATCAGAACAAAGTTTGGTACATACCTGTTTGTGGGTAAGGATTCGAAGGAGGTTGAACAGGAGTTGGTTCTGGAGTAGCTTGAGGGACTTCCTGTCCCTGGATACTCATTTTCATCGCAGAAGGAGTTGCGAGGAGTGGACCTCCTGCGAGTGGTTTTTGGAGTGTATCCTGAAATGCTACTCTTTGTGGTTGACTTTGTGGAGGGAAGTACAACATGGAATCAAGATTGTCCAGATCATCAGAAGCTCTATTATAGTCCGGTTGGACGGGTTGTGGGGATGGGAGTTTGATCGATTGTTGCGGTTGTGGAGGAGGAAAAGATGGTACAGGTGAAGCGGAAGGTGTGTATGAAGTGCCGTCGAGAAGACTACCTGACAAAAAGTCTTCGACCTTTCGTCGAATCTCGTAAGCAGGAGTCGATGTTGGAACGGCGCGCTTATGGCAAAGAGGACACTCTGGTTGCGCAAGTTTCTGTGACAAATGATCTTGGCAACATTTCTTGCAGATCACATTGTTGCAGCAAGATATAACAAATGCTTCTTTGTTAAGAGCGTGACATGAGGGACAACGCAACTCTTCCGGAACGGAGGAAGGAATACGCGGCTCGGCAAGGGGTTTGGCTGGGAGATTATTGCTGACATATGTTGGATGGACAACAACCTCTACAGTGCGTCCATCGTCAGCCATAAACCGACGTTCAGACAATTCAGATAAATTATCTTGGGTTCTGTGATATGGACATAAGTGTCATTGAGACGGAAGAGTGAAAGAGAAGTGAGTGGAAAATGAAATGATGATGGAAGGAGCCTGCACACTGAGACGCTTTTAGGAAATCTCTTGGAACACCTTTCACACGGGCGAGAGGGCAGTACTGGAGATAATGATCCGTTTTCCCACAATTCTTGCAAATATATCCTGGAGGAGGAACATTATTTCTTCCTCTATTTTGCGATGCATCAGTATGAAGTGGTAGTTGGGTGGGATCAGGACGTGAGGGATTGCCCTGCATAAATGACTGCTGGATGTGGCTGTGAGATACATAAGATCTGTACTGGATGAACAAACGAATTTATATGTTTATTTGTATTGAGAAGATGATCAACGAGTGACTTGGGTTCATTCTGATTACCACGTTGGTAACGTTGACTAGCAATTACTTGAGCCTGATTAGTATCAATCTAAAAAAATGCAATAAAATAGATTCTTTTTTATCAAATTTACGCAGACTTTTGACACTATTGAAGGTCGAGGATTCACGTCACTAAATTCATAAACATTGGACTAACAAAAAAATGGAAATATACTAGACACTCGGAATGGCAGGCCGTTGCTGGTGAACAGGATGAATTGTCACAGTTAAGGTTGTATTCTTAGGAATTTTAGATTCATTTTTATACTCTGATTTGGTCAATGGAGACATCAAATAATTGAAAATTTTAAAAAACCGGCTTTGGTTCTTGCGTCCGTTAAATGGAGCTCATTTGCAGACAGGTTAAGTTTTTCCTGTTCAATGATTTTGCTCTTCAAGTCGGAACCAGAGATTAGGTAAGATTCATATGTAATTGTGTTTAGCGGCGCATTCGGAAACCGGTATCGAATGATACTTTCCATTGGAGTATGTGTGATGATGAAATGGAGATTGGGATGTGAAAACGGGGTTTGTGTTCGATCTGAACCAACACAAAATGACAGAGAACATACCACCTCCTGAAACCATTCTTGGTGAACTAAATTCATCAGAATCATATATTAGAAAAGCAGCAATCCAGAATTTGCGCCCTATGACCTTGGTTTTGGGTCAAGAGTCATTTATAAATGACATATTACCAATTCTCTTCGGTGTGAATATTGCTGAACTTGTGGAAGCTTATCCTTTTCTATTTCATTACCCATCCTGTGTTGCGTAGTATTCGCTCATATTTTTCCCTCTCTTTCCAAGCTCGAGTCGATGACCAGGCTGATGTCGTGCAAGCATTGGCAACTTCCCTAGGAGATATAGGAGATTGCATCATCACATCAGAGATACAAACCAAGATTTTATCACTTTTTACAGCATTATTTTCCTCTGATATTGATGGTGTTTCAAAATCTGTTTGTTTTGTTTTCTTCTCCACACTTCACAGGCAAGCCAATCTCTAATTAAAATATCCGATCATCTGCGAGTCCCAGTTGAAGATTTTACGATACTGCCGTTTGTCCAGAATCTGGCTACGCAGGTGTCGATCTCATCCAAAGAGAGCGCCGTCCGCATCATCCCCTCTCTTCTTCCTGTCTACTCAAATGAGGTTGAAGAGCTCCTCGAGTGTGTTTTCCGCTTTTATTATCTGTTCAGACTTTTCCATCTTTTGTCAAAGAATGAAGCACCATCTGTACGTCGAGCAGCCTGTGACCGCCTCCCGGAACTCACACGCTTCCTGTACGGGAGTGACACTCTCATCACGCTCGGCTCAAAGCCCCCTCTCCTCATCTCCATCCTCTTCCAAGTCACAATCGCCTTCTGCCACGACGAGGTTGCCTCCATCCGAGAAGCGTCGGTTCAGGCCCTTCTTCTCCTCTTCTGCTACAATCGAGCAGTCCTCCCCGACACCCACACACTCGACAGCTCGGCTGATTCTGCACGCCCTTGGCCGCAGATTGCCGACAACATCCTCCGCTCAGAAGTGGCAAAGACAATCGAGGACGACCACGTTGGTGTTCGAATGTGTTTGGTGGAACAGATCGAAATCGTCTGCCGCTCTCGCTTTTCTCTTCTCAGATCATCCCCGCTCTCCAACCCAACGAACTCGACACGTTCCTTGCCCCGATCCTCCAAAGAGCAATGATGGTCTGCTTTCTCTTCACTCATCATCCCATTCTCTTCCCTCATCATCTCATTCTCATCCAGGATGTTGAGCAGCTCGTCCGAGCAACAACCATCTCCTACCTCACCACCTTCTTTGCTCACATCTCCCTCCCCACCATCCACTCCACCTTCGTCCCCCTCCTCCACAAATGTGCAGTGGCAACAGACCAATCCATGTTCCTCCCTCGTCTCACCCTCGCCGAGATCCTTCCCTCCCTCGCCCAGACCATGAAGGCCCACACGCAGAGCAGTGAAGCCACAGCTGCGACGAAGATCCCCGATGCCGACATCATCTTCCCGCTGTACTATCTCCTCCTCATCGGCGATGACGTCGTCAACACACCGTATGCCGACAAGCCAGACACGATCGAGCCGGAAATGGAGCCTCAGACACTCCCTCCCGAATTCTTCAAAAGTCTCGCGACGCTCTTGAAAGAGCAGGCCGCTGGATGTGACAATCCCAAATCGGCAAGCGACTCGCATTCATCCGAACAGGCCGAAGACAGTTTCAACATCTCCACGTTCAAGCCATCGAGTCTCGGCCAGACCCAGCGCGAACGGAGGCCAAGCATTCATCGACCCCGACTCGTCGCTGAGCCCACCGTCACGCTGCACCCGCCCTTTGCCGCTCTGAACGCGCAGCCACCCTCCGCCATCCCGTCGTCGCAGACAGAGACAGAACAATCGGCACACCTTCGAACTATCCTCATCTCGCAGAACTGCATCAATGTTTTGATTGATTCAGTGTCCCCGCCGCTCCTCCTCCAGTTCTACCTCCCTCTCATCCTCTCTCTCATCCAGCCACGCTCCCTCACTGCCTCCCACTGGCGCATCCGTGCCAGTCTCATCCATCTCATCCCCTTCTTCTGCACCATCCTCGGAATCGAGTTCATGGAAGAAAGGATCTGCTCGTTTCTGCTCTGCTTCCTCCGCGACAGTGTCTTCGCTGTTCGTCTCGCTGTGGCGCACGCGATCGGCGAGCTGACTGACATCGTTGGTGTGGATTGGTTCGTTCGGTATGTCTTCGGGGAACTGAAGTTGATGTGTGGAATTGAAGACACGCACGGGACAAGCGACACCACAGAAACAACCGAAACGACAAAGCAGCAGTTCAAGTTTCAGGCGTCGTTTTCCTCACTCGCCTCAAAAACAACAACCACAGCACAACAACAATCTGTCCACCGACCAGTCAGCAATGCGCAGATGAAGCAGAGTGCTCTTCTGGTTCTCGAGTGCGTGATGCCGTACCTGCCCTCTTCGTTCATCACCAGCGACCTGATCCCCATCCTCTCTGTCCTCTCCACACGACAGTCGTCTACTGTCGCTATCCTTGTCTGCGAGGTGATCTCTGTGATTGTTCACGACACCTCCCGAAAAGCACAGATCAAACATGAAGTCGATCACATCATTGCACACCTCTCCAACGACAACGACCCTCACGTCAGAGCGGCCGCTGAGAGAGCTTCGGAAGGAAAATGAGAATGCACAGCTCTTCTCAATGAATGAAGACGTCGTTTGCGATTCAAGGAATTCATCAGGATCGCTTCAATGAAGGAAACGACAGAACGGAGATTGAGAATCGTTCCTGCCTGCAGAACAAGCAAAACGAAGCTGTCTGTTCTCGAGCGCCATGGAAGGTTGACGCAAAGTGTCCTCTGTGAGAGAGTCGCAAACTAATTTCATCGTCGTTTTGTTCAACCACCTCATTGTGTCTCAACACAGATTTTTTTGGATTTCTGAAATGATGAAAGGATAAAGTTACGGTGTGTGGCGGAGTATGTGACATCTGACTTCTCCGAAGTCATCTCTCCCAGTTTCTGGGATTAATTCGGATGTCTCGCTGAATCAAACGCTTCTGACAAACGGAATCTTCGCAAAAGCTGTCTCATTCTCTCAACACGCTTCCTTCAATACCATCACTGACGATTCTCCGGCTTCATCTTTTCGATGCCTCCTCGCCCATCTGGCTCAGTTCTTCAATCAACGCAGTGGCAAGAGCATTCCCATCAAAGGCTGTCTTGTGTTCATCGATGGTCGCCCCAACATAAAGGGCAGTGTGGCAAAGGATGTCCTCCACCTTCTTCTTCGCCTCCAGCTGCCCACCAGTTTGGAAGAGACTGTCGATGTGCCTTCGTTTGGCTGTCGGGAGAGAGACAAGTTGCCTGATCACTGAAGAAAACACTTCCGCACTCAAAGTGATCATTTCCTCTTCCTCAGCCACTTCAGCATCGAAGTCGTCTCCAACCGACCGAAGCGACGCACGGCTTGTGACGCTTCCTCTTCTTCCTGAGCTCGGGGCACTGGACGGGGAGATGGGCCTTCGCACGTCGCTCAATACCACTCTTTCGATCACTTCCATCGATTTCAGTTCCATCTGTCCACATCGCCGACAGAATTCGCACGTGCTGAGCGACTCGTTCGTGTTGTCCCAGGTTGGCGAGATCGTCCCAATCACAACAACTTGGCTTCCTCGCTGCAGCGATGAGGAGAGGACACGAGTCAGCTTTGAGTTGCGGAACGGGATGAATTGTGCTGTCGATCCAAGTGACTTGACGACAAGGCAGAGAGTGGAGAGAGATCGGTTGATCGACTTCGCCTCATCGAGACGAACACCACTCGAGCCGCTTCTTTCAACTCGCTCACATCCAGCAAGATCCACAAAGGTCAAAATGGAGCTCGTGCTCGCGGAATTTGATTGAGGATCGTCCTGTTCATTGTCTTGTGGGTCTGTCTTCATACTTTCGACCATAACTTTCAAGATTGTGTGTGATCTGGACGAGGTTGAGTTCATCATTGTGGGAGCCATAGCTCTCCGGGAGAGTCCCATGTTTATGACATCAAAGGCCTCTTGTTCACTTTCGACTTCGACCTCATTTTGTCCTTCCATCCATCCTGTAGTTGATCCGCCACCTCTGACAAGAACAACGCCTCCACTTTCATCAAGAAGATCGAATATATCTTCACGATAGACTTGGACGAAAGAAATTCTGATGTTCCACAGAATTTCATCAGGAGAGGAATTGATGAACGCAAACACTTGCCTAATCCCGAGTGGGACGAGTCCAAGACTTGTGTCCTGAAGAGGAGTTAAAGTTCCCATGGTGAACGTTTTTCCAGATCCTGTTTGTCCATATGTGATGATTGTGCCGTTCGTTCCATTCATGACATGGTTAACGACTTCAAAGGCAGATCCAAGGTAAACCTCTTGTTGGGTTGCAGAATAATCATAAACTTTGTCATAATAGTAGTGTCGTACTTGCCCAGTCCCCATCTGAATCTGAATTGCATCACCATTTTGATTTGTGATCTTCGTTGCCACACTAGGCAGTTCCTCAGAAGATTTTCGTTCTTGAATTGGCGGACGAATTCGAATTTGAACAGATGTGGTCGATGATTTCTTTCTACGAGAACTTAGTAATCCAGGAGACGAGGGACGTGACATCGATGGAAAAAGTTGTGGAGACAGATTTCGACGAACAAAAAATCTTCAAAATATCTCGTTGAAATGTTAACAATCAACTGTGATCTGTGGCAAGGTCATCGAGCGACCAAATGTGCTCGAAACCTTCCATATGTTCAGGACCTTTGGCACGAGTCAGTTTTGCGCTTCTTGTGCCAAATTGCATTGCCCTCTTTGGCTGATGAGCAGCATTGTTCAGTCCCAGAAGGAGGGCAACTTCTCTGAAGATCCGTTTGTCGCCACAGAGGAAGACATTAGGGGTTGGAGATTCAGACGGACAAGGAGACGGTGAGGGGGATGGTGTGGGTGTGGCAGAGGGTTCAGGCTCAGAAGGCTGAGCAGGCGGAACAATCTCCGGGGGTGCTGTTCGTGTTTTCTTCTTCTTCTTTCCTGGCGGATGCTTGTTTGTTTTTCGTTCGCTTGAGAAGCCCACAACTTCTTCAAACGAGCAGCGGAAGAGGAGAGCGATGAGCGGCGCAGACAAAAAAGGAGTGGCAAGATGGATGCTGCGAGTGGCACTCAACGTCTGTTGCTCCGAGGATGGCTCGAATGTGAGAGTGAAGGCACTCATCGAAGAGTTCTCGCTGTGGATCTGTGTGGATGTCATCATGAATGCATTTGAGAGCGATGCTGCTTGTGTCACAACACGATCATCTCGCGCACAATTTCGAATCCAAAACTTGGAGATGTCCGTGAGCGACAGAGACACTGACTGGACAAGCGGTGGATGATGGAAGTTCTGCGGGACGACGAAGGGGGTGTGGTGGTGTCCATACCCGCCAGCCTGCGAAGAGATGAAGGAAAGGCGAGAGCATACCATTTCATCAGCCCCAAGTCCAGAGAAGAGAAGGAGAGTGGACGGCTCAGGTGTGGATGGCGTTGTTTTGAGGATGAACATCGAGCCGACGTAGAAAGGAGAGGCGAGCGAGAAGTCCATCACAGTTTGAGTGAAAGTGAGAGCGGGAAAGAGGGAATCCCGGAGCGGCGAAGTTGAGAAGGAGGGAATGTTGAGATTGTCCAAAATGAGTGGAGAACCGCTCT
Source organism: Blattamonas nauphoetae (assembly GCA_033064195.1). NCBI lineage: Eukaryota > Preaxostyla > Oxymonadida > Blattamonas > Blattamonas nauphoetae. The sequence continues at coordinate 92,879 of JARBJD010000046.1, forward strand.
GAGATGATGGAATTGGGCAGCGACTTAAATCAGAAAAAGAGGCAATCCCCGTCGTTCTGTCTGGAGAATCAAAGGGAGGTCTGGAAAATGAAGACGACAAAGACAAACCCGAAGGAGAGGTTGAGAAGATGAACATGGTCTGTATTCTGATGAGAAGCTGGGGCTGAGTGCTGCGAAGCTGCTTCCTTTCGACTGAGTGCGATGATCAGACCGATCACTCCCGAAACAATCGTTGAATCGAGGCCGCCACTGAACAGGCACGCAATTCTGTCGATGTGGTTGGATGTGGGCTGGTAGAAGCGAGGAGGGATGAGGGAAGAGAACGATGGCGAGGAGTACAGAGGAGATGTGATTGTTTGGGGAAGGAAGGGAAGAACTGAGGCAACCAGTGTGGCGAGAGCGACGTGTGGGGGAGAAAACTCGTCTCCATCCAGAAGAACAGGACTGAGCTCTGTTTGGAAAGCGGGAGGGAGGATTTCTGTGAGAAATGAAGCGAGTGGGAGAAAGGGGGTCAGGATGTTTGTCCGGAGAGCTTGATCGAAGATGTTGAAGGGATGGAGGGAGAGGGAGGGTGTGGAAGACGAAAAAGAAATCGAAAAGAGGGATGGACAGAGTTCATGCCAGTGCTCATCGACATGTTTGTTTGCATAGATGTGATTTTGAAGTTGTGACGTGATCGGGGGATGGGTGAGAAGGAAGAAAGAGTCTTCCGCAGTTTGACTCGTTGAAATCGGTATCGGAATGCTGGAATCGACTTTAGAATCAAAGTAACAGTAGTATTCTGCATCATCTGGTCCATTCCAAGGAGCTTGTCCCGATGATTTGCAGAATGGAGACGTTGGTGGCTGAATGATTGAATAGTCGAACAATTTGGGAAAGTGAGCCTAAAAAACAGCTGAAATGAAAATAAAGCAATGCCCAAACAACATAGCTGTGTTTTCCCAGGAGATCCTTTCCAAAGAAGATTATCTGCCGTTCAAACTGAGCCAGAGTAAAATGAGGGAAAGAAAAGATATACATCAAGAAACAGAATGGCAAGGGCAAAATCAGCTTCAGTTAACAGTAATTTTAGATCGTCCACAGAATAATCATCGTACAACAGAGGTTTAAAGCGAAATTCCTGAGATGTTGAGTTCAGTTTCTTAATCAAGAATAATCACACGTGTTCAGAAGAAATAAATGGGCTAGAAAGTACTATCATCCGTGTTTGAGTTGGATTTTGAATGATAAGAGGAGGGGCTAAAGCAGGATCCCTGAATAATCTGACAAAAAAGAGTTCATTTATTTTTACTTCATGAAGGAGGAAGATTGACTCAAAATGGATGGAGAAAGGTTAGGAGGACACTTTTAGACAAGTTGTATTTGTGCTTAGTTCAAAAATAATAGACATCAGAAAAGAAGATGTGTGGAGAAAAACAAACACAATGAAGTGGGGGAGTTTAAGCAGTCCGAGTTCATTCGTCACTGGATGAATCACTGTCTGAACTATCATTGTCTTCCTTTGAACTGCTTGATTCTTCTTCGGAGCTATCTGAATCATCTTTCTTTGCTTGTTTTGGTTCAGAAAGTTTTGATCCGGCATCTGAATCGCTTGACTCCTCCTTTTTCTCGTCATCCTCACTTTCTTCTTCCGACTCTTTCTCTTCGATCGTCTCTGTCTTTGGTTGGGTCGAAGTTTTTGGGGCGTCTTCTTCAGATGAGTCAGAATCATCGACAATGAGTGATTGTATGTGAGTATCCGCGGTCGAACGTTGTTCAACATCCATTTTTTCAGATTCTGCTGCCTGTGACTTCTTTTCTTCTTTTTCTGACTCTGACGAGCTTTCCTCTTTTTTGTCTTCTTCCTCATCAGAACTGTCTTCCTTTTTCTCTGATTCTTCTTTTTTCTCGTCGTCATCATCGTCATCATCGTCGTCGTCACTGTCATCTTTATCATCATCAGAGCTATCGCTATCATCCTTCTTCTTCTTTTTCTTCTTTGCATCTGAATCTGAACTATCGTCATCTGAATCGTCACTGTCATCTGATGAATCATCCTTCTTCTTCTTTTTGGTTTCCTTCTTCTTCTTCTTTTTCTTCTTGTCAGAATCAGAACTGTCTTCATCTGAATCATCATCGTCGTCTGAATCATCGTCTGAACTTGAATCGTCGGAACTTGAGTCATCCTTCTTCTTCTTTTTGGTTGTCTTCTTTTTCTTCTTCTTCTTGTCAGAATCAGAACTGTCGTCATCCGAATCGTCATCGTCATCCGAATCATCGTCTGATGAGTCGTCCTTCTTCTTTTTCTTCTTGGCCTTTTCTTTCTTCTTATCTGCTGATGAAATGGGAATTTGGATTGGGATGCCAAGCGGATTCTCGGCATCCTTCTTCGGGATTGGATGGAGTGAAAACTGAACAGGACGCATCTGTGAGCTTTGATCCATAAGAGGCCTATCTCCAATTTTGATTTCGGTTGGGACTATTGGTCCGATTGGTCCAGCTGTTTTATCTTCCTCAATCGCAATCGATGCGATGAGACGCTCGGCTGCTCGACTTCGACCAACCACGAGCCACTCAGTCATGAATCGCTCCCCATTTTCCTGTTGGATTGCACGTTCAGCACTCTCTTGGCTGTCATATTGAATGAAGCAGTAATTTTGAGAGGAAGATGGCCAATTGATATCTTGAACAATTCCCCAGCGTGAAAAACGAGCAAGGAGCATGACCTCGGTCGTTCCTGTGTTAAATCCGCGAACAAAGATTGTTCGTAGTGCAATTGCTTCAGGAGATTCAGGGTCAAGTCTCATCTTGAAGAGTTAATGGAGAAAAATGCAAACGAGAAGTGTCTTCGACACCGCCAGTCTCTCTCTGAGTATGATAAGAAGTTAAGATAAAAAATGAGAGGAATGAAATACCTTCGAGCCTTCGACATCTGCCTTCTGGTTGGTTGAATTGGAGGCATTCCAGTAAGTGATTGAATGTTTGTGAGGTCTTGAATGTTCGGTGGGAGATTGTCCATTTGGATACCGAGTGCACTGAGATGCGGGTACATTGGATTCATCATTGGTGGAGCTTCGGGAGAATCTTCAGGGATTGCTGGTGGATCCTCCGTCGTTGGAGGATCCTCGATTTGTGGTGGTTGCTCTTCGGCGGGAATAACCGTTTCCATTTGTGTAAGAATTGGTTCCACGGGATCAGAAGGTTGGAGAATCACATCCTCCATGGTCTGATGACTGGGTCCGATCTAACATTTTGGACTACTCTGCGAAAATAGACTAACAAGCTGAATAAACTGTGTCACACCATATAACAAGGGAATTCAAACAGTTATGGCAAGTTAAAAAGTTGAGATGCAAGCTGTTGATGAAGTGTGAAAAAAGAGAAATATTTCAATTGTTATCGGGTTTTTTGTCTCGAATATATCCTAAAGCATCATATAATTCGTCATCGTTTCGAGTCTGCAGTGAAGGAATGAGAGATCTCGCCTAAGAGAGGGTTGGAGAAAGATGAATCTGACATACTTCTTCAGGAGATTCTGGAACCAAATTAACAAGTTGAGCAGCTTCGAAAGGATGAAATCCCATATCTGACAACTTTCTGAATTATCATATTTGAGATTTTCTCGAGATAAACGAAGTGGCACACATTCCAAGCTCCTCCGTGATTGCCCTCTCTTTAAATTGTGCAAATTGTCGTGTATGCTCGAGAGACTTCGAAAATGTTCTGTAAAACAGAGAAGGATGCAGGTGTCATTCTTTGAGAAAGGAAAGAGTGACAAACTCTGGAGGATCAATTCCAGCAAATTCTACCCGACGTAACTGTTCCAAAAGCAAGAAAACTTCATCATTTTTGAGAAAACGGGCATCTTTGAGATCTGAAAGACATAGTATATAGTTTTGGAGAAGCAAGAGTGGGATCATCATGTCGAAAGATATCGGATGATAGTCGTGTAAGATGAACATGAACAAAACACACCATCTCCAAATTCAAGATTACTCGCATTCTCTTGTGCGACCGGTCCGACGTTTATTGGTGAATGAAGCATTTTCACTTTTCGTGCCGATCATCCCATGGGATAAATTGTTGTAGTGCCTGTGCAAGAGCTCCCCACACGAAGTGAATTAGGCAAAGAAAATTCCAAAAAGAAAAATAAAGAAGAAAGGAACAGTGTGCCTGAGTGAGGCTCGGGACGGGATGCTTGTGCAAGCCCCAAGGGCATTTAGGTAGTACCCTTCTTCACAGCCCACAAGGTCACACTCTCCGCTCCACCCTTTTCCTCCGTCTCCACACGACGTCGTTGTGAACGATGATTTCGTCTCATGAGAGTTTCTCAGACAACGCTCTCCATTTGCTTTCCAGTCACTTCCTCCGCAACGGTGTCCCATCACCCCGTGTTTTGTCAGAAGTGGGCAGTCTTCTGTTTCAGCTGTTGTGAACTCCCAATCAAAGCAAACATTGAAGAATGGTTTGGCCTTCTTGAGAGCAGATGCAAGCTCTGCTTTGTCTGTCAAGCCACACATCCCGTGCTTTTCATCGCCCTCCACAATTTGGGAGTTCCGCGGCCAATGTGGGATGCGGGCATCGACAGAGATGGGCACAAACTCAAGCGGCGTGTCTGGATTCTTCTTGCGGACGTTCCAATCAGACGGAAACACTTCCATGAATGTGAAGGAGAGCACGGAGGACGTGGGAGGGAGCGGAGGAAAATCAGCCTCGGGGAACATCTCCTTCAGAATGTCAGCTTGCATCACACAGCCGCCGGGGTAGGACGAGGACAGCATAGTCGACACGGGGTTCCCATTCAGCCACTCCCCGCCTGTTCCAATCACGCGAGCCTTTCCTTTCTGCTGCAGCTCAAGGCAGAGGACAGCACACGTGCTTCCGCAGAGACCGTCTGTCAGGATGAGGGTGTGTTGCGGAGAGAATGTGTAGACTGCGGGAGGCGGAGAGAAGAGAGACAGGTTTGGCTCGGAATTGTTGAGACGTGGCTGCGTGCTGGCTCGGGAAGAGCGCGAGGGAGATGAGGAGGATGAGAGAGGTGGCAACGTGAACGAGAAGAGAGATGAATAAAGCTGTGTGGTGTAGGAGAGTGAGGGCGAGAGAGAAGTGAATGGTGAACTCATCGAGTTGTTCCGAATGATGCCATCTGTTCGTGTTTTGGCAGAATTGCGTTCGTAGCGATCTTGCTGCACTTTCTCCTTCCACCACCCTCGCTCTCTCCCCGGCCAATACCACGTCTTCCCCCGCAGCCTCTCTCTGCTCTCCCAATCACGAGGCTCAATCGCGAACGGGTCGCTTGAGACTGACAGAAGAGACGACGTTGGTTCAGAGTGGCGCACGTCGTATTGCGGAAGGAGCGGGAACGATGTGGACGAGAAGAATTGAAGAAGACGGAATCCGAGCGGGATGCTGCCGCCGATGTTTGCTGAGAAGAATGAGAAGACAGCTGACAAACAGCGCAGGTCGATGACGATGTGTGTCGTGTTCATCTCAGTGAGGGTCCGAAAGGCAGACTCAAAAATGGAGATGAACAGGATCTCGTCGGACGGTGAGAAAGATTCGAATCGAATGAGCCCGTAGCGAGCAGCTGGAACATGAAAACGAGAAAAGCAGACAGTCGTCAGAGAACTCAATCAGGTACACCTGCATCTCGTCGCATCGATCTCGGGACACAATTGTTTGGACGCTGCACGCTGAAGAAATCATCGAGCACAAAACATACTCTCGTTGTCCGAAATACGAACAGTGTCTCGTTCTGCAGAGCGACCGTTGGGGACAGGACACGGCTGAGTCTGAGGAGAGGCTGGTTTCTGCTTCAGACGAGTGAGGAGAGTCGTCCAGCGCTGATGCGAGATCGACGGGATGCTGTCCTCGCTTGGCGAGATGACCCTCAAATGATCGCCTTCCTGGTTGCTCGTCCCCCAACGATCACTCGGTCTGAAGCGGGACTTGCTTCCTTCGTTCTTTGCTTTCCACTCGCTCAGCATCTGGTCCGACCCATTCACTGCCTCCAACACTGTCCCAAAGAAAGGGATCTTCAGGACGCCCTGATGAGCGAGCTGAATGGTGAGTCCGGAAAGAAGGAGCGAGTCTGGCAGTGTGCATGTCTGGGTCGCGTCAGAAAGAGGAAAGGCACACCGCTGCATTTTGCACCCACATTTCGCCTTGGAGGACAGAATTGAGTCGAACCTGCCTGTCCTTCGACGAGAACGAGTGTTGGTCGCCAAACCATGACAGCCAAGCGAGGGGATCTCGCCCCTGGATGCTCTCGATCTTCTTCCCAAGGTACTTCTTCAGGGAAGTTCCCGTTGAGTCGGCAAAGGCTTCAGAAAACTGGTTTTTCGCCAACACAAAATGCATATTGCCGTCAGAATCAAGGCTTGTATCGATTGAAAAGGGAAAAACAAATTGAAAGTGCTGGTAGCATTCTGGAGGAATGTATAGAGTGTGTGAATCTGAGAGGACGAGAGAGTATTCGAGAAGAGAAGGGTAACGAACCTCTGAGCGACTTAAACAGATTGAAGACTGAAATTTGAAAGTCATAATCGCTATCGAACGTGAGTTGGCCCAGATTCTGCAGCTCTTTTTGGATGTTAATGTTGGTTCCAGAATATGGGTGTGGTGGGTTTTGATAGATGTCCAGGAACACGTACATTTCTATCCACTCTTCCAAACTGGACAATGTCTGTTGTTGAACTGTTTTATTGAACGGTATTGATCTAAGACAGTTCAGAACATCCGACACAGGTGAGAGAGAGTTCGGTTCGAGGAACACGCATTTGTCGGACGATGTTGATGTTTTGGCAGAAGATAAGGATGAAATCAGCAAGAGAACTGGGAAAAGTATGAAATGAAATTTCATCTATCTCGATAGAAGCCCGTTATTTGAGGAGGAGTGAGAATGAAAACGTTCGCATGATACATCATTCGTAGTGACAGAATATGACAAGAGTCTCATAATTCATGCAAAGCCAAACAGCAAATGTCATTTCAAGATGAAGAATTATCACAAAAAATGGTTTTTGGTGTCTGAGTTCGATCATTCCCACGAAACTGACCAAAAATGGACAAGCCTCAAATACTCGTCCATGCGGAAAAATCTCTCACATATACAGCATATGATGCAAAGTGGATTCCAGAAAGTGCGAGGTTTGTCCTTCTTGGGACGTTTCCGAAGGGGACAGGGGTAATTGATATCTGCACGTTTAAACAGGGTAAAATTGAAAGTTTAAAGCAGGTATGTGATGTCATTCAATAAACAAACTCAATATTTTCTTCAATTTTTTCCTTTATCTGTGTTATCTTCTCTAGTTGGAGAAAAAAGAGGCAATCAAATGTGGAACGTTCGGTGCTGCGCTTGAGGACAGGTTATTGGCTACAGGAGATTTCTCTGGGCGTTTATCTCTCTGGTACTGACATTTTCTCTGCTTTTTACGGTTCTGTTTGTTTATTTTCGAACAATATCAGGGATCTTGAGCACTCTACGTCACCACTGTACACAGTCCAAGCACACAAACAGATTATTAACTGTATCGATGGAGCTGGGGGAAAATGGGGTATTGGTGCACCTGAGATTGTGACTGGAAGTAGGGACGGTCAGAACTGTTCAATTTTTCAACTCTCCAGGCTGTGTCCATGTTTGGGATCCCAGGCAAGATTCTGAACCTGTCATGTCACTGGTTCCCCCTGAATCAGCAGCAGCACCTCCAGACTGCTGGGCTGTGGCGTTTGGTATCGATTCTCATTCTTCATTTTTTTCGTAGGAAACTCGTTTTCACAATCTGACCGGAGTGTTGCGTGTGGATACGACACCGGTGATCTTAAATTGTTTGATTTAAGAATGTCAAAGTTAGTCTGGGAAGCAAATCTCAGAAACGGAATCTGTGGCATTCAATTTGACAGAAAGGACACCGAAATGAACAAGCTCATTGCAACCACTCTACAGGGAAAGATGTATTTGTTCGATATGCGCACTTTTCATCAAACAAAAGGATATAGCAACCTTGCAGAACAGTTTGTTCAATTTCAATGCAATTCTGGATTATCGAACACAAAAGATCAATTTATTCCATTTTTCATCAATCATTACTTGTTTCTCATATCCGTTGATCTTGGATTTCTCTTTACATTCCCAGAGGCGGAGAGGGCACACTCTGGAGTGTTTCTCATTTTCCACAGAATCGAGACCTCTTTTCAATCACTGGTGGGGATGGTTTAATATCCATCTTTAAGTTTGAATCTCTCCTATCCAGTAGATATCAACAAAATCTCTCCACAAACTTTTTTCTCCTATTTTCACTGTCTAGATATAACTACCCGTCCAGAAGGTTCCGCCCTGATCCTGATGATGGTTTGAGTGTTGGGGTGATGGGTGATGTCACGAAGATCTCGTCCACCAATGTTTCTTCTCAGCCTGTGAACTCTCTTGACTGGCACCCAAACAAACTTGGTCTTGGAGTCTGTGTTGCCTTTGACCAAACAGCTCGAGTCTTGATTACTACAAAATTGAAGTCTATTCAGTGAATTTTCATTTCGAACCACCATTCGCCTGAAATTGTCTTCATTCGAGGTCATCCTTTTTCGATGAATCACTTTTGTTGAAGCAGTGTCAAATGGAATGGTTTGGAGGGATATAGTGGTGTCTCTTGTTGTTGATTGTGAATCAATTGGGCGAGAAACAAATGTGTCGACAGATTGAATTAATTCGGATATTCAAAGCAGAAAAAGGAGAAATTCAACAAAAAAGAAGCATTAATGTTGAAAGAGCTGTGGATTGGCCTTTGATGCGTGAAAACAAGGATGATGATCAGGTTCCGTTTTCTGCTTTAGTTTTGGCGATTATGTCCGTTAATGTTGTGTCAAGGTGTTCTTTTAACTGTTGTACGTGTTTAGATGCATCTAAATAGTCAGTTGAAGATTCTAGAAATGGAGAGAGTGTGACATATTGAATCATGAGTGTGTTTGATCAAACCGAGTGTCATCGAATAGATTTCTTCCACACTTTTGCTGACATCATCGTTTTTTGTGATTTTAGAGATTTTGACTTCGAATTCCATCGCAAGGATGTCTTGTTAAAAAAGGAAAGGGCTGACATCTGCCAAAAACCAAACAAACTAAAGATTCTGTTAAATGACAACATCATCTCATTCTGGACCAGACGTCTCTCCAAGTTGTTCGCCGTTTCTATGATTTCTTCAGGTTTTACCACACCATTCTTCAATCGAAAACATTCAAAGCCACCAAGCTTTTCATATCCGCTTCCACTTGTTCCGTACAATAGAACGTTGCTTGGAGATCATTATGCACAGATATATCTAAAAACGACATATTCTCAACTCATCGAAAACCCAGGAAAACTCCATTTTCCATTCTACGATTCTGAGGTCACGGACTCACCAGGAAAAGGAACTGCCCAACATTTACTTCCCCAATTGTTTGCATCGTTTGGTCTCAATTGGGATTCATTTGATGTCATCTCAAATCACGCAACACTCGAAAACGTCTCCTTCCTCATCATTTTTTATCCATCAAATTCAGCTTATGATGTCTTACGTGATCCCATACGATTTTTACATTCAGGTCCGACGAATTAATGGAAAATTATGTCTCCGTAAGATTCGTGAATCGGCCTTCACTCAACAATCTGGAAACAGCATCCTGGCGACAATGGGGTTCGATTTCCCTTTCGTAAACCCTTCCTCTCCCAATATTCAGACTTCTCTTTGAGGAGAGAGCCACAACACCTGTGTATGCGGACCGTTCCACGCCGGACGAACACGAACAGTTCAGCCTCGATATGACGTCTAATCTCTCGTGCAATGGCGAGACTCTGCGAGTCTGTTCATTCTCCACATCATTTGTCGCAGTTGTATTACTCTGCGGAGATCGACTCATTCCTTCCCAACCATTCTCGAGAATGGCAGCCAGTTAACGCTCCGTCCCCCAAAACTGCTGTTTCTCGCCACTTCCTCCCAAACCAACCCGGCCAGCTTCCTCGCTTCAACGTCCGCACAAATCGCCTCTACTTTCAGATGTCCAAAACCGATCGTGAGAAAGCCTTCGACTTCGTTGGCACCGACCCACTCAGCCAAGATCGACACCGACTGCTCCTCAAGACCCTCTCCACCATCCCACCCCTCCCGTCCGCTGTGGAGATCAAGATGGTGAAGAAGAACGGCAATCAGAGGTACTGGGAGTGTGTCCATCGTCTTCTTTCATCGCTGTGTGTTCTTCAGGTCCAAATTCCAAAAGGTCTTCGCGCAGTGTTACACCGCTGGCATCCTCAACGCCTTCTTTGGCTATCAGACCATCCACCGCTCGCCACCGGCTGAGCCGAAGCCGAAGACACTCTCTGTCGACCAGTACGAGTTCTTCACTCTGCCAGAGCTGCTGGACCATTCAAGACTTGTTTTTGTCTTCTCTCCTCATTCTCCCAGGATCTGAGCAGGTGCCTTTGGAACATGTTCCACACACTCAAGTGGCTGGGGACAGTTGCTCCGTTTGGTTCTTCATGTTCATCTCGTTCAGGACAGATGGCTCGTCCGTCCTTGCTGTCTTCTCCGTAGAAACAAGGGAGTTTCACATCGAGGCCTTCCCACAAGATCTGTTTGATCACGATCTCCCCACACTCCACGATTGGTCGTTTGTGGACACTCTTCTCGCTCCCACTCTCTCGCTCCGCGGCATCCCAAAATCTTGCTCGGACGTTGAAGGTATCATTCGCTCGACTGTCGATCCAGCATCGCTGGTCAAAGTGTCTGTCAGTGATGATGCCGTCAACTCTTCCTCTCTGATGGCTTTGTTGACTTTCACCACCCACCAATCTCTCCAGCAAGCCACCTCGGCTTTGAAGGGTGCGCTCTTCGATGGACAGAATGTGACGTGTAGTCCTGTCTCTTAACACATCAACGAAGATCTTGGATGTTCACTCGTGCTATTGTTCCATTTTTCTTGTTCTGAAAAGTGTGAGAATTTTCTTGAGAAATGAAAGGGAAACTACTCAAAAATGTGATCAACAAGGTCGACCGTGTTGAAGTGAGGGATTTCTATCAGGTATTTTCCAGTGAGTTGGCAGAAGAGTGGAACTGTCGACCAAAAACCTTCTTTGCAGATTTGTGGCAGATTCTGGGTGTCAAAAATACTCAACTGGCACACATTCTGCTCAGTGAATTCGGCAGCATTGAAATCTGGTGTAGACTCAAGTGTTCGGCCGTATGGAGTCACATTTCGCCGACTTTTCTGGGCCATCCCTTCAAACGCTCCCCCGTATCTCAGAATGTTCATCACAAAGGCTGCCGGGTGCAGTGCTTCTCCGTCAGAATACTTCCATTCATCAATTTCTGGAAGGTTCACCAGGTCGGAGAAGGAAATTTGCAATGTGTGGAGTGTCTCCAATAGAGATGAGATAGAAGTGACTGGTTGTGCATTGTAACTGTTATAGAGTCTTTGGTTGATTCCTTCCAGAAATAGTGTCTTAATGACTGCTGGATATTGTTTTTCTGCAAGGAGGAGGAAGAGGATGACCGATTCTTCGGTAAATGGCTTTGGAAGGTTTTCTTTCAGGTTGTCAACAAATGAAAAGATCCTAGAAACATTTGTTGCTGGTTGTGCTTTTTTGAAATACCATTTCTTCACGAATTCCACATCAATGTTGTCCGAGATTTCTCGTTTGATAGGCAACCAGGCGATTGAGTAATCCTTTTGATTATATTCTGAAACCCATGCCGAAAACTCTGTTCTTCTGAACCCGTTTCCCCAGGGCGGTGTGGGTTGAGATGGAAAAGTGAGAGAGCTGGTCTCGTACACGAAAAGGGTCGATCCTGTTCCATCTTCACTCTGTTCTCTAATCGCCACTGCAACATGTGAAACATGTGATCCACTGAAGTACCAGTTCATTTGTGAGGAGCCATCCAGACGATGAAGAGCGAAGACGTCACCTGTCTTGATTTTGTCAGCAACACTGTCTGCAATGACCAGTGATTGGTTTCGCGTGATTGGATAGTAACACAGGGTTTCTTTCGTGAACTCAAGCAAGTCAGCTTCTGAAACTGAGTTGATTTTCTTCAAAAATTTCTGCAGATTCAGAACATTCTTCAAGACCTCGAACGAACTTTTCAACATCAGAAAGCAATGACTCATACCTCAAATCAAAACTGAAGATCCGAATGCCGTTTTGTTTTGCTTCCATGTATTCTGCTGTGGAACTCCACTTCTTCTTGGAGATTTTGTGGACACCAGTTCGTGCGATCATTTGGTACGTGATCGTCTCAGATGTCATAATAACATACCAATCCTGGCAAAAATATGACTTTGGAGATGATGCATTCAGAACTACTGTCCAGCCGTTGAACTCATCGAAAGAAACATTGGCGGAGTTCACACCAAAGCATTGATCGCGCCATTCTACTGTTTTGTTTGGGAGAACTGATCCTCGAAAGATTGGAATTGCATCGAATGGTCTTCCACTCTGATCTGTATCAGAAATTTGTTGCTGGAGTTCTTCCAAAATTTCAGAAAGTGACTGATCTTTTGTTGTGATTATGTGCTCGAAGATATCAGTCTCTTTTGATGGAATGTAAGTAATATCCGTCTTTTCAGAACGGTCGTACATCACTTTGTACGAGTATAAGCTAAATATGGTAAGAAAAAGGAACTTCATGATTGAATGACCTGGTTACAGTAGAGGATGTTTAGTAACGTACAAATCTCGAAAATTCTCAAAAAGAATGAAATTATGAGGAAAGTGTGTGGAAAAATGAGACAAAAGAATTAAGTGGCGAATAAAACATGAAAACAAGAAGGAAAGTTGTTGAACCCTCATTGTTGCTTTTTCCGTTTGCCGACTGTGACCCGTTGGAATAAATCCCTAAATGGAACAGTGAGAATCGATAAAAAGGGAGACCATATCGACAGGACAATCGCACCAAATGTTAAACAGAACATCGAGATCACCATTGATGATTGGTTGAATAGAGATCGATAAGTTCCAATGCCATTGATACTCGATGTTATTGAGATGATGAGAAATGCAATAGACACCGCAAAGAGAATAATGGAGATTGGGATGGCGATTCTCGGCATATTCTATCGATTTAACGAAGGAAGAATGCACAGAAAGGTAGACATACGAGAATACTTCGTTGAGTTTTGTTAGATGAGATCATTGCCTCTAAATGTCGTCAAAGTTCTACCTGGGCCAAGTGGGCGTGATCTGCACCACAGACTAATCTCAAATCCATCAAATGAGCGATAATATACCTCTAACCAAGCAGAACATCTCTGAATTACTCCAAATGAGTCTTAGCACTGATCAGAATATTCAGAATAGGGTTAATGAAATCTTTGAATCGGTTTTTTGTTTTTCGTCACTTGAGACTATAATTCATTCTAGTGGAAGAAAAATCCAAACGCATTTCTTACCTTCTATGAATATCTTGAGGATGAATCAATCGATATTAACTCTCGATACAGAGCAGCCATTCAATTCAAGAATTTGGCAATGGACCAATTGCCGAAATCGTCGAACAAAAAGACACTGAATCATCTCTATGAAAGCTTTCCGAAAATTTATTTTTCCTCACCATATGATATCCAGAAGCTATTCCATCCTGTTCTCTCCTTAATCCTGGACAGGAAGTCTCTCGGAAAATGGCCTTCATTCACCCTGGCTTTGCAAACTTGTATCGGTAGGCACGATATTGATAGCTTGATCACAGTCGCCTCAACTCTCAATGTTCTTTGTGCTCACACGCAAAGTGTGAGAAGTAAGGATAAGCTTCGTGCCCTCGACTCTGTCATCCAACCAATCATGGATATGTGCGCAACGTATTCGTTTGACATTTTCGGACAAGATCATCAACAATATCCACTGAATGAGGCAGCCGGTCGTTTTATCATTCACGTTCTGAAATCATTCCTGAACTTTGTGAAAATCCGTCTTCCTCAGACACTCAGGGCAAAAGACAGCATCAGCAAGTATTACATGCTCTTTCTTCGTTGTCTTCATCTTGATATTCCATTGGAAGAAGCTGGCGATCCCACGAAAGGGGTTTATCGAGACTGGTGGAATGCCAAAGGCGTCACTGTCGCGATCCTCTTTCATCTATATCAGCGATATGGACTTCCGGATCGCAGAAATTCCAGTCTTGCTGAGTTTAGCGAGATGTGGATGTCCACAATCGCTCCAGATCTCATCCAAACCATTCTGGCTCTCTTGAACCAGTGTGGGCAGAACCATCCAACATTCATCACCAAAGCACCTTCAAAAGTGCTCTTTCTTCCATCAACGATCTCGGAACTCTTCGATATTCTTCGCCTCGGACTCCTCCAGGATGGAACCTACATCACGCACATCCGCGAACATATCCCCACAATCCTCTCCGATCTCGTTTTTCCTTTCATTGGTCTCCCTTCTGATGATATTGATCTCTTTTCTGACGACCCTAAAGATTTTTTGACGTCGAGGAGTGCTGTCACCACATACTCGAACACAACCCGATCAGGGGCCTCGACTTTCCTGCGCCATCTGATCGGATCGAGACGTTCATCGTCTATCCTTCATATCATCAACTTCGTCACTGAGAAACTGGGGCAATCAGCGGCAGCGGTGAATGCCTACATCACGCAGTTCCCGGAAGGGCAGTTTCCATCCGTGCCTGACTCTGCGCAGCATTGGTATGCCTTCGAGGCCTCGCTGTTCATCATCGGACAGATCAGCGCCACGTTTGATTCTGTCATCCACAAAAGCAAGGGCGGTCCGGAATCACAGGATGAGATGCAATTCGTCGCCAAACTGTTGCAGGAGTACTTCCTGCCTTACTCGCGTCCCGGCTTCCCTCTCCATTTCGTTGTTTTTCGAACTGTCTACGACATTGTTCAGTATTCTCGTGCTTTGTGCTACATCCCGGGCATCGTTTCTGAGCTCAATCAGCTCCTCACAAACCTCATCCAACTTCTCTCCCATCCGCACCTCGTCGTCCAAGTTGAAGCTGCCAATGCCCTGAGTCTCCTCGTCAAGAACATCAGCTCGACCTCCAACACGAAACCCGAGCTTGGCTCCCTTGCCCAGGAAATCCACGGCCGCATTCCAGACATCTTCCAAGCGCTGACACAAGTGCTGGATCGTTCGGAGGGGTCCACAGACACAATCATCGAAGCCATCAGTCGGCTCGTCAGCTTCGCGGGTGTCGAATGCCAATCGAGCAGTCTCGTCATCTTCCATTCACTCAAAAAGGAAATCCAGCAGATCGTTCGACCAAACGAAGAACCGCGGGAACTGTCAGATTTTCAGATCGCACAGATGAACGTCATTCTGAACACAATCACCAATCTCCTCATGTTTGCCCCAAACACTGTCGGCCAGGGCAGCTTCTTTGCCGAAGTCGAGCCCACCATTTCGTCGATTGTGCTGTTCTTCACCAACGAAAGGTTCGACCGGACAGACCTCTACGAAGACCTCATCGAGATCTTCACTCTGTGCACGATCGGAATGATGAAGACGAGCGGGGTGGATGCTCTCCCTGTGACTCCATCACTCACAGAAGCGTATCAATCCATATTCCTCTACCTCTCCCGCAACCCGGATCAGCTGGAAGTGACGGTCAGTGCCATTCTTGCCTTCTCCTCGTCCTGCTCCATCCAAATCTTGACCTCTCCAGCCTTCTTCGATCCCATCTTCCACGCTGTCCAGGAAGTGTTTGACGAGGTGTCCGACGAGGAAGAAGGGGGCCCCACAAACCAGACCTCTCTTGTTCCTTCCATCGACACCCTCAAAATCATCTTCCTGTACGCCGCCATCTCTCGCTTCAACAACGAAGACCCCGTCATCCGCGAGAAAGGCTATCCCCTCGACCCGGGCACAGTCGAGAAGGTGATCAAGTTGGTCTGGAACATGCTGCAAATTGTGACCGACCCGAATGTCGAGGCCAGGCTGTTCCACGTCTTTATGCTTGTGTTCATCACTGCCAGCCAGATCTCGTTCAACATCATCGGGAAGCACACTGTCTCGTACTCGCAGCTGGACGAGGAGGTGAAGAAGGAGGAGACGCCACAGGCAGAGGCCATCATGAAGGAAGTGAATGCCATCCCAACATTCCGTACTCTGTTTGAGGATGTCAACGACGGAATCATGTCGTACTCTCGCACAGACACCGACACTCAAATCTCGATGCTCTTTCTGAGCACCATCCTGTCCTTCCACCCGACTGCATATCCGACGGAGGACAACACCCACAACCTTCTCAAGTCGTTCCTGCCATCCTTCCTCAACACGCTCGCCAACCTCAAAATTACCTTTGAGAAGCAACTCGTCGCTCGACAGAAGCAACAAGCCGAGAACCCAGACCAATCCACTCTGTTTGGCAAAATCGTCAAATCGACCACAACGAAACAGAACCCATTCGCAATCGGAGAGAACGGCGAAGGTGACGACGACACATTCTCATTCAACATCGACGAAAACGCGATCTACGACGACGAGAATCTTGTCGACCTCGATCAAAACCCATACGATCAAGGCAACCCACAAGAGCAGTCTCAGCAGGAACGCCTTCCTGACCCTGACTTCGCAGCTGGTGACGCCGATGATGACAGCGAAGACGGAGAGGACGACGATATCTTCGACCAGAACTTCGTGTTCGACAACTTCTACCAGTTTGAGGACGACATCATCCAATCCGAACCCATCGAAACCATCCCGATCGACAAAGTCTGTGCACTTGCAATGAACTGTATGGTCTTTCTTGTTTTCTATTCTTGTTTAGGTCATAACCGGGTTGACCAAGGTGTTTCCATGTCTGGTCTGATGAGATCTTTGTTAAGGTCGAATCAACAGATCATCATGCAAATGTATCAAAATGGGCAATAAATTTGCTTATTTGTGATGATTTTCTTGATTACATCTACAACACTTCACCTGGAATTGAATTTATGAATTTTTCTCTTTTCCATCTATTTTTATGGGCCGAGGTTGTGCCGACTTTAATGGTGTGATTTGTCAATCTTATTTCATTCTCTTTCATCCCTATGTTCTATTTGTGGATGTAGAGTCGAACTACACTCACTGGAAAGAATAAAAACCAAGCAAGTCTGTTCACAGAAGATTATTCATATATTCCAGCGTTATCTGATGATTTCTTGAAGCTTAAAGATAGAGATCATCCACATAAAAAGGAAATCGAGCAAGCTCGCAAGAATATCCAGAGTTGCCTTGAAAAAGTTCCTTCCAAACTTTGTTCATCATTTTCAGGCTGATAACCTATTTTCCACTGGACTCAAAGATCTTGTGGAAGGAACATCACTGGGAAGTGCAAGATCTGACCAAGATGATGATCTAAAGCCCACAGACACGATTGTTTATGGGAATGGAATCAGAATCTACTCACAATCTGAAGATGATTATCTTTCTCAACTCCGCCTCAATATCTCTGTTCTAATCAATGATTTACAGCTTGATCAACGGAATAATCTGATCAACGGACTCAATTCTTGGCTGGACGATCACAGCATCGTTGCAGAGGAATCTGACATGCCAGAATTCAATAATGGGATCAAAGAACGCTCTGTGAAATTTCTCTCAACCGGACATGATCAGGAAGAGTACCCAGGGAGAATAAAAGATCTGGAGCAAGAAGAACAAAATGGCGGATTGACAGTGGTTGACAGCACCATCGAGGAGTTTTCTGGAGGAATCAATGAATGCTGGTCTCAATGGATTGAGCTTCAGAAACGAATTGACAGTATTTGCCTTCTTTTTCTTCGATATTTCACAAAGCTCTGAAAAAAATGGCCCGAAAGATCAATGATCCAAACAATGCTGACCTCACCACACCAGAAGAACGAGAGGATGCCATCGATCGAGTCAAGACAATGACTGTCTCTCTCGAATCAGTGTTGGGCGATTTGAAAGGAAAGATCACCGAAAAGGAGAGAGATCGCCGCGTTCTTCAGCTTCAATACGAACAACTGGTGAACGATCTTGTCTCGAAGGACAAGGACAAGATGGGGTTCGAAGGAACATCCATGGCTGACATGATGGTGTACGAGAAAGCGCAGCTGGACGGCCAGCTCAAGCGAATGTATGAGCGAATGAAACAGAAGAACAATGAACTCAAGATGCTCGTGACGCAGGTGAACGAGATGATGAAGGATGATCGTGTTTGTTGTCTTCTCTCTTTCAACTCTCTTTTTCCAGTTTTCTGCATTCGCCAATGAATTTGCTGGCGATATGTCGTACAACTTCGATGATGATGTGATGGGAGAAATCGATGGATTCATGAAAGAGATGAAAATCAAAGACGAAGCCACTCAGACCATCAACATCCACGTCTCGTCCAGACACCACGGACCCATGAACTCGCCCCAGTCCGTCTCGGGGAAGAGCACTCCCCATCACTCGATGATGTCCGGCCGCACATTCGACACAGACTCAATCGCCTCGTCGTATCGCTCGGGCGATGACTCGGACCACTCAATCAGTCAAGACACCGTCTACAACGAGGAAGAGCAAGCGCTGATCGACGATGTTCTCGGGACTACGAAACACGACGACGCAGATGCCGACATCATCGAGGTGCCAGACACAATCTACGCCAAACCATCCAGCAAGCCCCTTCTCCTCAAGCGACGCTACATGCTCCTCATGACACTGTACGAAGCCAATCAGGCACTCGAAGTCGGAAAAGTCAAACTGGAAATGTTGGATAGGAATGCGAAGCAGGCGAAAGAAGAAGCGAAGCAACGGAAGGAAAGACGCAAAAAGGAGAAGGCGGAAGGAATTGACAGAAAGCGGAACAAGTCATCGGTCGGCAACAACGACCTCTCCGAAGACGAACTCCGACGAAAGGGAGCGTCGAAGGAGCGAACCAAAAGCAAGGGAAGCGACGGCACTGTGCGATCTCGAGGTGGTGTTGAAATCGGCGGGGACAGCGAAGATGAAGGAAGTGAGGCGGAGGGAGCAGCTGGAGTCAGCCGGGACTCCACAAAAAAGAAGAAAGGCTCAACGAAAGGCGGGAAAAGTCGATCAGGCAGCGGCGATGGCGGAGGAGGTGGGAAGGGAGGGGGGAAGGGGGGGAGTGCAGGTGGAACGTACAGCGGAGGTGGAAACGGGGTGTTTGGTGGAGGGCCTGGTGGTGGAGGTGGGATGGACGATGATGACGAGGATGAAAGCGAAGAAGATGGTGCAGGGACTCAGAGTGGTGGGAAGAAATCAAAGAAAAAGGGAGGAAAGAGCAAAGATCCCAGTCGAGGGGGGAGTGGAGCTGGAGGAAAGAAGAACAGATCGCAGTCGCCAAAATCATTCAACCCAAAACGGCTGAACAAGGCGAAAAGTTCAAAAGAGTCCGAGGAATCAGAAGAAAGCGAATCGTCTCCGGAGCGCGGGAAGAAGGGGGGTTCCAAGGGAGGGCACACTGGATCGAAGAAGTCCACTTCGAAGACAAAGCAGAAACAGAAGAAAGATGCGTCAAGAGGCGGTCTGGGAGATATATCTGATTCCGACTCAAACACGAACGTCTCCACACGCTCAGCCCGTCGGGACAACAAAAAGAACTCACGACATGCCACACGAAACAAGAAAGAAGGACGAAAAGCAACTCGAGGACGCGATGACATCAGCTCCGATTCTGACGATCTCTTCATCTACGACTCAAACGCGAATCCAGAACAGAAAAAACGAATCGAGCAGAAGAATCAGCGGAAGGAGCTGAGAAATGCGATAGAAACCAAAAAGAAGTCCGGAGTGGCTCTGACTGAAGAGGAAGAAAAGGCACTCAAGCAAGCAGACGATGAAAGCGAAGAAGAGCGCGAAATCAGACAACGAGAAAAGGCTGAACGGCGAGAACAGGAGAAGAGGAAGAGAGAGGAGAAGAGGCAGAGGCAGCAGTTGAGGGAGGAGGTGGAGAACAAACTCAAATCCGGCCAGAAACTGACCGAAGAGGAAGAAGCTGCCCTCAAACGAGCCGAAGCTGATTCCGAAGAAGAGAAAGAGAAGAAGATGGAGGAGAGAAAGAAGAAGAAAGAAATCCAGGCCCTGAAGCAGAAGAAGAAAGAAGAGGAAATCCTCAATTCTCTGCCGGTGGAAGAGAGAGAAAGGAAACGAAAGGAACTTGAGCAAAAGCGCGAACGAGAGAGGGAAAAGGAAGCAGAGAGAGAAAAAGAACGAGAATTTCAGAGAGAACAGAAAAAGAGGAAAGAAGAAGAGAAAAGAATTCGCGAAGAGGAAGAACGACTTCTGAATGAACTTCCAGAAGAGGAACGAGAGAAAAAGCGGAAAGAGATCGAAGAACGGCGGAGGAAAGCGACAGAGGAAGACAAACTTCGAGAAGATGAAGAACGAGCGCGTAAAAGGCAACTCCACGAAGAAAAGAAAAGAAAGGAGATTTTGAAGAAAGAAGCAGAGGAGCGAGGATTCACCATCACTTTGGAAGAGAAAAAGAAGGAGGAAGAAAGAATCCTGAAGAAGCTTGAAGAGGAGAAGGAAAGAAAGAGGAAGGAAGAAGAGGAAGACAAGCTCATTGCGGAACTTCCAGAAGAGGAAAGAGAAGCAAAGCTTAGGGAAGTGAGGGAAAGAAGAGAGAAAGAGAAGCGGGAGAGGGAAGAGGCTGAGAAAAGGGAATCAGAAAAAAGGAGAGATGAACGAATACAAGCATTCTTGGAGAAAGCGAAGAAAGAAGAGGAAGAGAGACAACAGAAGGAGGAAGAAGAGGATAAAATGATTGAAGCACTCCCAGAAGAAGAGAGGGAGGTCAAACGGAAAGAAATCCAAGAAAGAAGAGAAAAGGAGAAAGAGATCCGAGAGAGGAAGGTCGAAGAGACTCTCAGCAAACTGCGTGTCACCTCAGCTGAGCACCGAGCCAAGAAAGCCAAAGAAAAGGAAGAGCAGTTTCTCAAAATGAAGGAGGAAGCGGAGATCGAAAGGAAAAAGAAGGAGGAAGAGGAAGACAAACTGCTTGAAACCCTTCCTGAGGAAGAAAGGGAAGTCAAACGAAGAGAAATGGAGGAGCGTCGTGCCAAAGAGAAGAAAGAACGAGAAGAAAAGGAAGAAGAAGCTCTCCAACAGATCCGAGCAGGGTTGAATGTTCCTGTCGGAAAAGTCTTCGGCCGAGAAAGCCTCACAGCCGACTCCGAAGCCTACATGTCTCTCACCAACGATTCTTCCGCCTTCTCCGACACGCTCTCGTCGAGTGATGGGAGCATCATCTCCATCTCAAGCTCGATCTTGTCCGACTCTCGACTGGAGGAACTTGTCACAAAGAAGCCGATTGAGGTGTTCTATGTGGACGAGAGTGGGCAGAAGGTTGTTCTGGAGATGCAGGAAGGCGAAGACGATCCAAACCATCCGAATTACAATCCTGTCAAGGCTGAGATCTACGTCAAGCGCCGGCGCGAAATCATCGAGCAACTGAAAGAGCAAGAACGCGAACGCCTTCGAGAACAGATCGACCAAGAACGAAAGAAACAACGACACAGCCGCCATCGCCGACATTCTGACTCTTCGTCGTTCTCCAGCTCAGGCTCAGACCTCGATTTTCAGGGCGGGGTGGGTAGCGGAAGTAAGAAAAAGCATAGTCGGCACCATCACCACCACCGTCGCAAAGGAGGCATGAAGGGACGAAATGACGGCTCGACAGACATGATCCCGGGCGACGAGGCCTTCCTCGCCACGCTCTCGTACAACTACGGCGGAGACGGGGGGTACGACGAGGAGTACGACGGTGTGGGTCGGCTTCGGCGATCGCAGAACGCTCGCCACGATCCATTCCGACCGGATGTGGATGGGCTGTTTATCTCCTCGCAGGGACAGACTCTTCAGAATCAGGAATTCCAGCGTGTGGTCTACCAACAACGGATCCTCCAAAGGAAGACTGTGCTTCTTCCTCTCATGGATCAAACAGTCGCTGGTTGCACCGAACTCCAGAAGGGGTATGTCGGAATGAAGGAAATGATTGTCTCGTCTCTGAACAAAATAGGCAAAGAGAAGAAGGCGCTTGTGGCAAAAGCAGGGCATCTTCCGAAAGCTGTCCGTGTTCTACGTCCTCTCATGGAGATTGAGCGTCTGCTCGTAGTGATGCTCTCCGAAATTCAAAACGAAGAGCAAATCCTCGACCAACACGTCGATTGGCTTAAAGCTCAGATGCAGTTGGACACACACGGAAAGCCATCGAGCATCAATCCCACTCAACAGAATCAGTTCCCAGCTGGAAGCCAGGCTGAGCAGGACCACTGCAACATTGTCATCAGAGACGTGAACAGGCTGATGCAGAGGGCGAAGGAGATTGAAGAAGGCGTGGAGGGTCTGCAGGAATCACTGGTGTACACGCTTGCCCAGATCGACCAGTGGTATTCCGAGTCTGATCCTTCACTGCTGTCCTCCATCCTCTCCGTCCGAAAGACAGGAACGAATAGCAACTCAACATCACCGCAGGCGACTCCGCAACGTCAGCAGGATCCGCGGATCAGGCAGAGGGAAATCCAAAGGATGATGTACTCGGAGAGGAAGCCGGCTCAACAAATGTCAACTGAACCGTTGTTCATCGGAAAGAAAGCCGCTAATCCGCCGAGTCCTCAACAAACACCAAAAATGTCTCAGAAGGCCACCCCACAGTCCGCACCAAGATTCACAAAATTGCCGAACCCTCGCGAATCCGATCAACACGTGGTCCCTCGAGGCCTCGCAGTGTACACTTCAACACCCACTCCAGCCGCATCTCCCCAACACACACCAACTGTGGTCCACACCCAAAACAATTGGAATGAACCGCAGAGACTCCCAGCGATGGGCTCAGACACCAAACTCCTCAACATCGTCCGAACACAACTCAACGCTCAAACGACACCCTCACCGAATCCCACAAAAAGCAGGGGATACCACATGCCCATCGAAACCCCTCCACCGATTGTCTCTCCACAGCCACCCACCTTCTACTCTCTCTCCCCGTCACTCCCTCCTGATCGCGCAAAAATGGAGAAACTTGCAGCAACATCACCTCGTGCTCCAAATGTATCGTTTGTTCTTGTCGATCAAAACATACCAAATGACAACAGGAGATTGTCACCAGAGAGGGGAGAACAATTTATGTTGTCTCGAACGAACAGATCACCATCACCAGAAAAAGTTCCAACATAATCAATCAACTTCTTTTTTCCATTAGCCACATTTATTTTTTGCGACTTTACTTTCAATCTTAGATGATGTTGAATATTTTCATCTCACATATATCTCTTTCTTGAGAAAACGACTCTTTATCAGTGAAGTGAATAAACTCTTTGAGAGAATCAAGAATGGCTGTCGAGTGAAGAAATCACATAGCCAAAGAAAAAACGATTGTACAGAGAAAATGAATCTCAGAGCACCTCAGATTCGGTCTGTGATGTCAAGGGAACAATTCGAGGCTTGTTCGTGACCTTAGCTGTCCGCCTCCTGGAATATCTCAAATATAATCGACGGGAGATGAGTAGAATAAAGACTACAGTGAGAAATATCTGCGCTATCACGTACTGCACGCTCAGAAATGTGCTCTGAAAAAAATGCTGAAAACTGTGATAAACCTCGAACGGTGGCGAAATTTTTAAGAGGAAATATAGGCCAACCCACAAAAACAATTCGAAAGCTCCCAATGTAAGCATATATAAATAGTCTCTGATTGCTGTTCATGATGAAAAGACGTGGAAAGTGACAGACCAAAATTCACTGCAAGAAACACAATCCAAGAAAACAATTCAAGTAATGTTCCAAAGTATGTTGTTAGTGTGTCAATTTGCTGCTGAATTTCTGGCCTGATTCACAAGAAATGTTACATTTTTGAAGAACACACTCCTCGACTTTAAAACTCGTCTGTGAAGCAAGAGTTGATTTTAAAACCTTTCCTGCCACCACACCAGTCATGGTCTGGAATGCAAGGGCTCCAGAAAGGATGTATCCCCAAAAGCGCATTGGAAATTACTTGTGGTCCTTCTTGTTCTATCCTCGCTCTTCTGGGAAAATGATGGTTTCCCACGGCCAAATATCATCTAGATATTAAATTTTCCATAATAATCTAACGATTGAAATTACAGAAGGAGCATGTCACGTCAATCCAATTTCCACGCCCTGATCACAGTATACAATGTCTATCCTTACATTAATCTTCATTTTTGGACAATCTGTGAACTGTAATATCATTTCTTGTTTTCATCGATGCGAAGGTCTGTCAATTTTCGAGCTTACCATATTTTTAGAACAGAGCTTGAAGAATGTGTCTCAATGTACAAACACTCTATATGCGCCATCCTCCCTGAAAGATCGACGTAAATCTCATGATAATTCTCGGGTTGAACTCCTGGAGAAGACAGAAAAGTGCATTTTGGAGGCTTCAATCTCTCGTGACATGTGTTTGGACTCCTGCATCGTCGAATCGACCCCATGTGAGAGCGAATGTCTCAAACTTGCTAGTACAAAGGATTCTAATGAGATGTTACAGTGCTTCATGAACTGTGGCAACGTTACACAATCCCCTGACAGAACTGATCCTCCTGCGGAATCAACAATGATATCAAAGGTATAGTCTTCTTCTTTTCTATATCGCAAGTGTGATGAAGACTTTGCTCGAGAAACATTTGACTGTTTCATCACTTCAGGGAAACCATTCCGTTCACATCGCAATTTCACATCCGCTGAGCTTGATTGTATTGTCCACGCAACTGAAAAACATCAACGATGTGTAAACAAAACAACTCTTCCACAGGACCAGGATGACAACCATCTTAGACACTCTTCTGAGGAGGAGGACGCCACACAGGAAGCAACAAGCACACCGCTTTCAGGACCTCCTGGTGAAGCTTTTGAAATGGAGTGTCATGCACAGTTGGAGCGATGTTCTGAACGGATTGAAACTGATTTGCTAGGTGACATCAGAGCCTGTTCAACCAGAACAAAACGGAGTTCGACAGGAAGCGACGATCTGATTGAGCAATGCAAAACACGCGCAGTCATCCGATCACGACGAAGCAAAATGATGTGCTCTCTTCAAATGCGGCAATGTCTGGAAGATGGGAAAAAGCAGATGGAGGACGAGGATGAGTCCGTGACGTGTCGGGGAGACTGCCAGAAAGAAGTTGATGGGTGCTCCACTTTCTGCACAGCCCAAATGTCCACCGTCTGCATCCCGCAGTGCATGCGAACACAGTCGCCACATCCAAACGACACAAGCACTGAGGTCATCCTCTTCGCAGACTCTCCTGTGCACTCCCTCAAGAATCTCACGGCTGTGTTGAACTCCACCACAGTCGACCCAAACACGCTCTACAGCGGACAGCCTGGATTTCAACCGAAGCTGACCAACATGCGCAAAGCAGGCAGCCGCGCAGCTCGTTATCCGACCAGCAAGGAAAGCGATCTCCGAAAACGCACTGAAAACAGTGGCCCAAATATGCCTCTCACCAACAATCCTGGCTTCAAGGTGTTCGGGCAGGATGTTCAGAAGAAGGAGGACAATCTGTCTGTCAAGCAGGGGACTGCACCGAGATCGAAGAAACCGGCAAAGGACAAGGGGTCCCCTGCACCGTACATCATCATGTGCTCTGGATTCTGTTTGCAGCAGTGGGATGCGTGTGTTGGAGAGTGTCACATGGCTGACGATGCCTGTCGGAATGAATGCACGACCTACGGTCTCTGAGTCATCGTTTTCGTTTTCATTTCATCTCTTTTGATTTCGTTTGAGAAAGACATTTAGACAACAACGCGCGAAAGGAACACAGTAAAATGAAGACAAAGAAAACTGCCAATTGGAACTCAAGAGGCCTCAGAGAAAACAATTGGCTCAATTGGCTGCCAGGCCTTTGGTGTCCGAGTCAGGCGGTCAAATGGCCTCATGCAGTAATTCTTTCCAATCAGGATGGCTCTTTGGTTCTCTCCGGTTTCCGTTTCAAATGAAAGAATAAAGTCGCAAGACTTTTTTGGGAGTGTTCCGACTTTATCATACGGCAGGCCATCTGTTGGGGCGGCCTGTTTAGGGTCATGTTGATCCATGATGATAACAAATGTGTTTTGTGTTTCCTCCATCACAATTCCGCGTTTCCCTGTGTATCCTGGGCAGTTTGATCGATAAACTTCCAAATGTGCTCCGTGTAGGTCACAGTGAACAAGTTTTGCTGACATTTGGTTTCTGTGGAAGGAAATATTGGACAAAAGGATTCAGACACATCTTTGCAGTCTCCAAGGGTTGTTTTCAAGTATTGTTTCCAAATATCGTGCATGGGGAGAAAGTCGGCGTACCTAAACAGATGGACGGAGAGAATTGAAGACCTTAGGCCGTGTTTGGGAATTTGAAGGAGGTTGAGTGCTTTCTTCTCAAAGCGAGCTTTGGGGAGATTAGCAATGAAAAAGAGATACACAAAGTTTTCTTCTTGTTGGAGTGTTTTGATTCGAGTTTTGGTCCTTTCTTCTCCTTGTCTCCAGATTGGCTTGATTTTGTTCGTTTCTGCTTCTGAATCTTCTCCTCTTCAAGACTTTGTTGTTGAAGTGAGGATGATGTGGTTTTACCAATGAGTGTTTGAGCATCTGAAGTGAGAGTAACAGCAACAGTGACGTTTCTTTTTGGTTGGGCTGCCAGTCCATTATCAAGAAAGATCACCTAATGTCAATGAAAGAAAGATATAAGATGGAAATGTACCTTATTTTCCAAACGTGTTGAGTGGAAGTCTTCATTTGTTGAGGAGGAAGGCACAAAAGATGAAATTAGATTCTGAACTGTCTGTGATGTAGTTCCTACTGCCTTCTTTTGTCCATTTAGTGTCGTGTACAAGTGGTTATCACCTAAATAGAGAGTTCGTTTGCGATTGGGAAATATTAGGGACAGAATCAGGGAAACATGAATGTTGAAACCTTCGGCAAAAACACTCTGTACATCCTCTTTTTTGGGCTGAAGTCCAGAGTCGCTTCGAGCAGAATTCGGTTTAGATGATTTGGGATGATTTGAGGAAGTGGGCTTTGGTTGCTTGGACATGGAGATTCAGAGTGCGATTCACAAAAAAAAAGATTTTCCACTCCATTCAAAAAAGATGATCAAAATTAAGAAATGAAATGTACAGAACTATTGCTAAAGTGTTACTGAAGGAAGACTGAGATGCCCTCATCGAGTTTAAATGGCCTTTGGAGCAGTTGTCTCACAATGTTCAGCTTGCTCTCGTTCTTATTTCCATTTATGGAACACATATCGACGTAGAGTTTCTCCAAGACCACTATTGAACAATAATGAAAGGACAGAAGAATGGCAGACTCTTTTGGTACTCCAACTTGTTTCGGAGGGCGTTGATCCTTTGTGGAGTGGTGTTCTGACTCTGGAGAAGCATGCGCTGCTCATCGGAAAAGAAAGAAGTGTCACCCTCTGCTTCCTCGATTTCCTACGAACGGTCGATGAGGATAAAGACAAGGAGAAACCTTCAGACAATCAAGGAACTCGTATTGTTGCAAAAATGAGGCGATTTTGTTGAACTCCGGATACACACCAACGAGCACGTCCTTCATCGTCTCGTTCTTAATGTCTGCGAGAGAGATCGAAAGAAGAACTACACAATAAAGCGAAGCAGACTCATTGAGATCTTGGTCCGAATGTTTGAGATGAGTGTCTGCGACGAGAGGTGGTCCTTGAAGATGGCGATGGTGCTCAGATTGTTGGACCGGATGATCATCTCCTGTTTCCGATAGTCGACTGTGAACCGAGTTCCGAGGAACGCTGACACGAACTCGAGATGGTGCACTTCGCCCTGAATGCGAGGCGGGATGCTGTCGAAGCAAGAGTGGATCCAGCTGTGGGCGTCCATCGCTGTGAATGTTCCGGTGATCCGCTGAAGGGTTGATAAATGAGAACCAGCAAACCATTTCGTTTTCGTTCGGTGTCTCCGTCTGCGCAAATGGATCAGTCTCTGGCTTGTCGCTCTGAGCATTCGACGAAGAGAAGCCCTTTCGGCGGTGCAAGCAGAGTGGGTGGATGTGGTGAGTGAGCGTCATCGAGGTGTGCTGCTCGGTCAGCGGGACAACAAACGCAGTCATCATCCCGCCTTTTCCTTCCATGAAGTGCAGCTTTGCTTCTATCCTCGTCGTGGACGACTGGACTCCAGTCGAGTTGCACTTGAACGTCACGGAGAGGTTCTGGGGGAGGCCGGTGGTGTTGGTTGGAGGGTTGACCGACATGATGACGTCGTTCGATGAGAGAGATTCAATCTCAGCGTAGCAGTCCGTCTGAAGAGAGATGAAGTCGAGAGGAGCTGATGACGAAACAACAAAATGGTGGCGAGGCTCGTCGGGTAGGAGAGAGAGGGATGACTTGATTTGTATCTGCACAAAAGTAGCATGAACAACGAGAACAAAGCAGACGTCGGGTTTTGTGGCGAGAACTCGTCGTTCCATCTTTTCGTATTCGTCAGTCAGCTGAAGAGTCTGTGCTTGGAGTTTAATCACCTCCTTTGCCAGATCCTCCAACTGCTTTGTGACAGCTGGGACAATGACCGACTTCATCGTCGGCTGGATCGTTCTGAACGAGATGAGACGAGGAGGTGGACAAACGGTTCCTGTTTTTGTTCAACAGGCGGAGGCACAACCTCCTTCCGCGCCGAAGGAGGCCGAGTCTTTTCTTCTTTCTTCGCTGGGGCGTTCACAACCTGCAGCTGCACAACAATGACGACAACAAAGAAGAGATACCGTCTGTGCTGTGAACGGCTCTGTTGTGAAAGCGATCACTTTTCCGCTGAATGTGGAGATGACCACTTCGTCGAAGTTGGGTGCTGTGAGTCGCCCTGCGGCAACTGTCGTGATGGCCTCGTTCAGTTTGTATTGGAAGATGAGGTTTGGAGGAACGATGGAGAGCATCTCCTCTGAGTCAAACCCATACACCTCAAGCAGTCTACCACAAGTAAGACACGAAGAACTCACACCCATTGTCCCTTCCGACGATAATTGCGGGGAGCCCGTCCCTCCGGATGTCGTAGACAGCAACAGAGTTGATCCCTCCACTACCCTCGATGGTCCATCCCTTCCGATATGTCAAATCTCCCATCATCACAAGTCCAAGCACTCCACCTGAGGTTCCATAGACAACAGGCTTCTCCACATCGAGATCATTTGACGCCTTGTGGACAGCGGTTGAAGTGCGTGTATATGGACATAGCGCTGTAACGGGGCCTTCAAGTGGGCATTCGTACAGTAATGACTGTTCGTTGACGACACGGATGAGATTATCCTGGCAGCCAAGCAGAACATTTTGATATTTACTCAAATTCTGTGGTTGCATCAGAGTAATGGACGAAATTCGATCTAAACCAAGAAAAGCACAAATAAAGATCTATTTCAGGACGTACCATCAGCCATGTAGAAGAAAGTATCGACATCGTCAACAAAAACGTTGTGACAATATTCTCCAGCGAGATACATCGAATCTTTGGCGACACACAACCCAGAAAGGGATTCTGTGATGTTGGTCTCAACAGTTTTAAATATTTTTCCATCCTACGTTTGAGATGAATCAAATTCTAAAGATTGGAAGAGAGGCGTACAGATTTTGACATCCCAAGGATATTCTGTTCCGTTCCGACAAAAACTTTTGGTGATGCCCCTGGAACAGGAATGCTGATGGCTACGGCAGAAACAGATGTCTGGTCAGGTGTCATATGCTTCCACAGGACCTTTGTTTTGATTAAAGTGATGGTATGAGAGGTATATGCATAGAAAATCATAAAATAGGAAGGAAATGGATGTATAAAACGTGTGTAAATGGAAGTTATCACATATGAAAGGCATACATTCGTTACTTTCTTCTTGACAGTGATACAAGTGATTTGACCATTTTTATCACCAACAATAATTGATTGGTGAACATCTTTTGCTCCAAGAGGAAGAAGTTTCAGACATTCATACTCTACTGGTCCCACTTGGATGATATCTATCTTGTTTAGGTTGAGAGTGAGGAGACTCATCCTGAAAGTGGTCATGGTTCGATCGCACTGACATTTGGACGCGTCCCCTAATCATCAAGCAGTCAAAGAATTTCCCACTATTCTAACTCTACAACTCTAAATTGTCCTAATCATCTCTCAGAAAGATAAATGAAAGTCACAGTCATTACAGCTCCAAACATTGCTCTTATCAAGTACTGGGGAAAAGAAAATGAGGAATTATTCATCCCAATTAACAGTTCGCTGAGTGTTACACTTGATTCAAAAGACATGTCAACAACAACGACCTTATCGTTCGTCTGTTTTCAACATCTTTTCTGTCATCATGTTTGTGGAAATATTCTCCTAGAATGAAACCAATGAAGATATCCTCATCCTCAATGGGAAGTATACTTCTTTTTCTCGATCATTTTTCGATTCAGGCAATGTCCACTCGCAAAACGAATGACGAACATTCTTTCATGGTTTCGGGGAGAAACTAAAGAGACCCGACCGATTCTCATCAACACACAGAATTCATTTCCAACAGCTGCTGGCCTTGCTTCATCGTCATCGTCCTATTCTGCATTTGGTACGTTCTTTTCTGCCAATATTCTCGGACAGTCATCGCTCTCTTCCTCCTCTTGAATCCAACTCATCCGCCAACTCTCTCGATTGAAGAGCTCTCGTTTCTTTCCACGATATCGCGTCAAGGGAGTGGATCATCGTGTCGAAGCATGTTTGGAGGATGTGTTGAATGGGAGAAGGGATCATCCTCGGATAGCAGAAGTTCAAAGGCTGTCCAAATCTGCACCTCTGCCGCTCTTTCTGATTTGGAGATTCTTGTTTGTGTTGTGTCGTCTGCAGCGAAATCGATTGGGAGCACGGAGGGAATGCAGAAAACAGCAAATGATCCATCTCTCAGAACTGTATCCGCCTTTCCAATCGTCTCTTCATTTCCCTTCGATTTCGTAGTTGCGAGAAACGAACGTCCCCCCACGCTTGGAAAAGGCAAAACTGAGCATTCTATCCAAAGATTTTGCCTCGTTAGCTCAAATTACAATGGATGAATGCACTGAATTTTTGCATTGTTGCAGTACGACAATTCCGCCAAATGGCTATCTTTCTCCAATATCAACACAAATCATTCAGGCAGTCAACGATTTCAACACAATCAACAAAAATCTCCTAGTACTTTCTTTTATTCCTTCATACTCTTAAGGTATTCTACACATTTGATGCAGGTCCTAACGCAATCCTCTTCACCAGAACTGGAGATCTCCTCTCTTTTCTGGATTACTTTCTGAGGAAACCGATCACAAATTCTTCAACGAAACGGACTTCTGTTCAGACTAAAGACCCTATATGTTCTAAATTCATAGAAGAATGGCATACAGGGCCTGGAGAGACAGATCAAGAAATTATTCAGACAATCATTCACACAAAAGTTGGAGAAGGACCACACATCGAAATATCTTGAATCTTGTCGTTGTGTTTCTTCAATCTCCTTAAAATGGAAATATATCAGTGTTTTCTGGTGAATGCAGTCACGCGACTGGAAGATGGGTTTGCGTTGGAGATGAGATCGTGTTCATGGTTCGATCGACTACAACTCACTTAGAAAATGTCCTGGGGTGATCATCTAAACATCCAATTGGTTTCAAAGGGTGTCACCGCATGTGCACTCATTGGAGCAACAAATGGGTGTATCTGGGCTGACCATTCAAGTGGTGTTTGTTCTTCATTGTATATCTTCATCAGCACTTTGTTATTTGTGATCCTACCAATTTTATGATATAGCTTACTCCACCTGAAGGACAAGCTATCGCAAAATCGTTCATTGACCCTCAACAGGCCCTTGAATCTGGGATAAGCGTTGGAGGCACTAAATTCACATGCACATCAGCATCAGAAGATCAAATCATCGCCAAAAAAGATAACAGAGGTCTTCATTGCCAAAAATCAAACAAGGCCATTGTACTCGCCTTTCATGATGAAACAATGACTTCACACGCATGTGCGTCAATTGTTGGGCAAGCTGCTGAATATTTCAAAGGACTTGGATATTAATCGAGTTTTTCATCTTTTTTCTCTTTGTTTCATGTCGTTATCTTCATTCTCCTCGCATCTACTCCATTCTCTCATTCTTTCGTCGCTCTCGTAAGCAACATGTTCTGATTGAAACGTATTTTCATGAAATTGCGAATGTATTCATGCTTATGAGATTGTTGTTGAGTAGATTATTCTTGTCATTGGATTCGAAACCCTTTAGAACTTTTTTTATTGCCGATGTCACTCCTTACCCCGCCAGTACTTCCGAAGGGTTTTACTGGGAAATCAACAACGACCACAAGTTGTATTGTTTACACATCTAGCAACTCTTCTACATGCTTTCAGTATTCTCTATTTTTGCTTTTCTTCATTCAGAGAGTCATCCTCTGGATACATCTACAACCGCACGGTTTATGCTCTCCCGAACTGTATGAACACAGATAAATCCATCCGACCTGCCAAATTGACTCTTCACAAAGGGCAATACACGCTCGATGAGCAGGACTGCAATTTCTCTTTCCTCAAATCAAAGACTCTGATACCATCTGCCTCATTCAATGAAGAATTTGTCCTGTATGTTGGAGCATCAGAAGAAAATCCATCCATTGTCAAGCAGTGGGTTGTTTCACTAGGTTTTCTCTCTTCACTCTTTACCTCTGTAGAAACACTTAAAGCAAATGAACTTCCATTCTATACTTCCCTTTCTGTGCAACTAGGTCAACTTCTTCCCTCTGTCGGCCATCGACTCTGTTCTCTTCGAGATGGGCAACTCATCTTGCTTTTCGGAGGGATCACTCAGTTTCCAGAGTCAATCGTCAGTAACCGAACATTTACATTTGACTGTGCAAATATGGAGTGGTCGTGCATCGATACTTCGAAAAGTCCGTCTCCCAGATTTGATCATTCGTTGTGTAACTGGGGTCAATCTCGAGCAATTCTCTTTGGTGGACAGACCAACCGAAGGGACGGTGATTGTTTAAATGAACTATGGATCTACAACTCAAACCTCATCACGTGGACACAGATCTTCTCTACTGGTTCCATATCGGCCCCGTTTCGAAAGAATCATGCATCGCTTGTCGTTAATCATTGCTTTTTTGTGTATGGTGGATACGATCAACGAAACGGACTGTGTTGTACTCTTTGGAGGTTTGATCTACAAAGCCTGGTCTGGGCGCAAATCACGTTCACAGGAGGTCCACCACCACCTCCTCTTTTCAACCCTGGATTCCTCAGTTTCGCATATACTGCCCCTTCACAACAAAATTCTGAATTAGAGGCAACACAGACTGACATTGTTGCTGATCGTTCAGATGTTATCAGTCAAGTTCAGGCCTTGCTAATCTTCGGATCAAAAGAGGACGGTCCTTCATCAACTATCTGTGCATTTGATCTCCCAATGACTTCTCTACCTGATTCACTCAATAGTACTCCTCAATCATCTCTCCATTTCACACTTGAAGATTCAATGACTGACCCAGAAACAGTTCCATTCATCGAATTTGAAGAAACACAAATATCGCCTGACGAGTTTGGACTAACTTCAAAAACGATCAGTCAAACAGGTACAAATGTTTCAAGTGATGTTGCACCAACATGGGTTCCCGATGAAGCCACACAGTCTTGTCGACTTTGTAGAACACGTTTTACGCTCACAAATCGCCGTCATCATTGTAGAAGATGTGGATACATCTTTTGTGGGTCGTGTTGTTACAAGAAAGCAAACATTCCTGAGTTTAACCTCACCAATGTTCGTGTTTGTACGCCTTGTTTTGAGATCCTTCAAAAGAAACGTTCTTGATTATTCTTGATTTTCATTTCACCCGCTATTGTGTCTGTTATGAGTTTATTTTCCATTTTTCTACCTTTTAATTGCTGAGAATCGATTATTGATGTGACTATGGGACTTTTGGTTCAAAACATCCGTTCGTGAAGAAATGACTGAGAGTCAAATCTGGACCATCACATTCGATGAAAGTGATGAGTCTGAACAACACCCAGTTGGTTTGTGCCCAATTGATACATATTCTTTGCGTTTCTAAACTTCGATTTGAAAAATCAAACTTTTTTCTTGTATTATAGATCAAAATGATCCGTCTCTCTTTGATGAGCATGGCAACCGTCGTAAGGTTCTATATTTTGTGTTTTCTATTGTTTTCTCTGGTTTTCATTGAACACAGACGTTTCAAATCATCAGAGGTGGCAACTCGGCTAGCGATGTACGTGCTGCATTGTTGCGAAGAAATTGGGTAGAATATCCTGCGACAAGTATATTTTTCTCAATTATATCCAATTTTACAAGAAAACGATTGTGATATCAGATGGTCAATTTTGAACAAGGATATCATGTGGGATACTCTCAGACCAAGCACAATGATTAATCACTTTCAATCTTCATTGTGTATTACAACCAAGGGGCTTCTTCATAAAGGAATTCTATCGTCTGCCCATTGGGAAGGACTCCCCCCACACGAATTCTATCCACTTGGCTTTGATCTGCGCGATAGAGAAGAAAAACAACGTTTTATTCAAATGTACCGTCTGATCGAGTGTGATAGAATCCTTCGATTGTACCTTAACAACCTACAATCCATCCCATCAACAAATCCTGACGAGCCTCTCAACCAAGATTCCTTCTCCCTCCGCCGACAGACTGCCCTTCGAAAATGTCTTGACTATTGCATCTCGTATGTTGGATCCCATTCATATGATTGTGATGGGGACGAGGTGGATCTTGTGAAGTATTCTGAGGACGACTGGAAGTTCATCTCCCCCCGTCTTGTCTACAACCCACAAATGGTCTCGGTCAAGAAAGCTCCTCAGCTGGGCAAAGAAAACATCTTTCCGTCTGCTCGAGCTGCAATCACCGAAATCAACACTGTCCTGGAGTCGATGGCGGCCGCTCTTGTCCCCGCCAAGCTCCTTCACTGCGAGGGGAATGTGTGGATTGTCAAGCCAGTCGGGAAGTCGCGGGGACGGGGGATCAAATGCTTCAACAGGTTGGATGACATCTACTCGTACACGCGCTCGGGGGAGGACAACTGGCTCGTCCAGAAATACATCGAGCGACCACTCCTCGTCCATCGGCACAAGTTTGACATCCGCGTCTGGGTCCTCCTGCTGTCTCTCTCGCCGCTGGTCATCTTTGTATACCAGCGCCCTTACCTCCGTCTCTCATCGTCGCTCTTCTCAGCCAGCCCAGAGGACCTCGCAAACGACTGGATCCATCTCACAAACAACTCCATCCAAGCTCTGAAGGACGGTGTAGTCGAGGACAGTGCAGACGGCCAGACTCAGACCGCGGACACTGACAACCCCTCCCCAACACCACACACAGTGGACCCTGCTGATGCACCGTACCAGACAGATCCAACCATCCTCACCAACATGATGCACCTCTCTTCGTTTCTGGACTATCTTCAACGCGTCGACGATGGTGTTCTTCCGCTCAGCTCGGCCGTCAACGATCCTGCCGCACTGTCATCAACTTCAATGAAGTTCAAAGACGAGTGGACAGCACGAACATGGCCTCAGATCTGCGACATCGTCGTTGCTTCCATCCAAACCGGTCGCGAGGGAATCACCGACAGGAAGAAGACATTTGAAATCTTCGGCTACGATTTCATGGTGGATGAGGAGATGCGGCCGTGGCTGATTGAGATCAACGCAGCGCCTTGCTTCCAACACACAACTCCCGTCACAACTGAGCTTGTGGCTGACGTTGTTGAATCCACTTTCAAGGTTGTGATCGACTCAGATCTCCAAAACGTGTTTGATCAGCCAACCAGCCAACCCAAAGAGAAGAATGCAAAGCCTCAATTCGGTGTTCTTTCGCTCAAAGAACGCATTCTACAATACCAAGCTCAGAAAAACAAGGAATCGACAGAACCGGACAAAGAAGAAGAGAAAGAGACTGCCGATGAACCTGAAAAATCAACCCCATTATTAACAGAAGCCACTATTTCTCCGTTCTATCAGAAGGAGCAGATCCTCTCTGAGGCCGACAAATACGACACTGGAAACTGGAAGCTTGTCTACAGGGAACGAAAGGAGCAGGTTTTCTGCTGTTTACAGATGAAGAGGATGCGAGTCGAAGGGAAAGCCATTCCTTTGCACCCTGTCGAAGCCGCTTTAGTCTAAACAAAACATTTCACCCATCGCTATTCCTTGTTTGAAGTGATAAGAAAGAATCATTCCGTTTCTGCTGTTGTTCGTGTTTGTGGTTGATATTCTCCAACAACAACAGCATGGTCCTTCTCGTAAGGTTCAAGGGTCATCTGTTCCTTCGGTTTCAGGCCCCTTGACTTCAGTTCTTGCCGTTCTCTTTCGAAGACGATTTCTGCTGGTGCAGTTGAGTCGATGCAATTTGCCTTAATAGAAATCACGTAGTGACCTCCATTTTTCAGGAAATATCGTGCGTTAATATCGACAATACGTGCTTGGTCAGGTTGGGCAACGTCTGCAAAGATTGTGTCAACGACAGGAACAATCATTCGGTATTTGTGCGGGTGGCGTGCATCTTCAATAATTGGGATGATATTTGTTCGTTTTTGGGCGAGTCCTAGGAGATCTCGTCCCGACCTGTGCGAAAATTCGACTGCATAAACAACACCAGTCTAAAAACATGGGAGGCAATAGGATGGAACAAAACTGCAAAATTCATACTGGTCCAACAAGATCAGAGCAGTGAGAAACTGTTGTTCCAGAGGCAGCGCCAAGATACAAGAGTTTTGTTCCTGGTTTGATGTGGATTTGGTCAACTCCACCAAGAATGGCTGCCCCGAGCTTTGATCGATATGGATTCCAAACACGATATTCAATTTTGCCATTTTCGCCTTGTGAATCCTGTGGAAGTGGAAATGAGCGAGAATCAGATTGTTGTGGAAAAGAAGCAGACATCGACAGATATGTGTTTTTCTCCATAAACAGACTGGCCTGGGCAGAAATTTCTTGTACAAAGTTGATCCTCTCTCCCATGAGCAATGAACACTCCAGGGAAACGGCTGTGAGGTGTGACATTCACTTTGACTCCACTTTTTGGTCCTCTCCCTGCCCCTCCTCTTCGTGGTGGTCCCCCGCGTCCTCGCCCCCCTCCTCCACCAAATCCTCCTCCGCGACCTCCACCTCTCCCACCGCCTCGTCCTCCACCAAATCCTCCTCCACGCCCACGTCCACCGCCTCGTGCTAAAAGACAAAAGAATGCAAGAATCCGGAAAGAAGATCTTGTGATAACGATAAAACGGCACACAATCACTGAAGCCCATTTGAAAACAAAGTATGGGGTGGTTGGAAAAACTGGGTGAAATGATTAGAAACGCTCTTGCAAAGGATGGTTTGATCCTAAAGAAAACGTTCAAAACATATTCCTCTCGATCATCCAATTCCTTTTTCCTGGATGCATGATTGAATGAGTTCCTCAAGAATCAAACCTGCTTGAGTAAGAGAATGTTCAGAATTGTTCACAGAAGGATCGCTAACACCTGTGTAGAGTTTACGAACCCAGCTGTATTGTTCAAGTTGAGTTATTGAGTGGAAGATGTGTTTGGCGATGGCTTTGAATTCATCGTGGGTGATGCGATTGCTTCTGTAGAACGGGAGCAGTCTCGACTTGATCTCCTCCAACACGATCAGGGTGCTCCCTTGTCCCCCGACGCTTTCCTGCCTTTTGGAAGGACCGGGATTGGTCGGCGGCAGTGTGTGTGGGATGGAGATGGGTTGGCTGTGAATCGGTGGTTTTAGAAGTGGAGAGGATGCGGCTGATGGTGGTTGGGATTGGTTGGGAGCTGGCGAAGGTTTGAGTTGTGGAGATGTGGTGAAGGTGAGTGAGGGTGAGATTGTGCGGTTGAGAGTGGAAGTGAGTGTGGGAGAAGGATGTGTGGGAGAAGGATGAGTGGGTGAGGTTTGGCTGGAGAAGGTGAGTGGTCTGGGAGATGCTGTGAACGACAGAGACGACGACCTCGTGGGGTTCCGCAGTGATGATTGAGAAGATGGCTTGCTGATGGTGTTGGGACGGAACTTAAACTGATGGAAGTCGATGGGGGAATGCGAGGGAGAGCTGTCTGTCGAGGACGGTGGTGCTGGTGTGGCTGGGGAAGGACTGGGTTGGACAGGCGATGGTGCGAGAGACGTGTTCAGCTCCTTCCTCTTCTTCACGTTGAGAAGAAGGCTGAGGGAACCCAGTGGCTTTGACGGGGTTGGAGCTGAGGAGTTCTGGAGTCGTGGAGGGAATGCTTGGAAGAGCTCCGGCTGACCGTGATGGGTTGTTGGCGGAGGGACGACCATGGCGGGCGAGATGACATCCTGCGCGACAGGAGGAGTGAGTGGGGGTTGTGTGGGGAGTGAGAGAGACGGAGGATGAGAAAGAGGAACGGACTGTGTTTGATTGACAGAAGGGGACAGCGGCTGAGAAAATCGGATGGTGCGACGAGCTCTGGGCGATGCGAAGGATTTCAAAAGATTGTCCTGCTCTTCGATCTCCTTCTCGCTGACCAGAGTTGTTCCAAACCTCAACACATTTTGTGAGCTCTGAGAATCGTCGGAGTCCTGTCTGAGGAAAGACAACGTGCTGCGAGAAGTGAAGGCGTTGGAGTGGGAGTGTTCCGAGTTGTATCTTTGGGTGGCTGCCGCTCTGGTTGGTCTCTTCACAACTGCCTTCTTCTTTCGACGGACGGGCTCAGAGCTCTCCTCGTCCTCGTCTTCCTCATGCACCATCTTCCGCCCTTTCCCAATGACCTCCAAATCCGACTCATCGATCGATTCGTGCGCCGTTCTCTTTGATCGAAGTCTCCGACCTCGGACGACTTTTGGAGATGAGCTGGAGGAGACAGACGGGGACGAGGACGACGAATCGTCGATCCAATCGTCCTCCTCCTCCTCGAGGTCTCTCTTCACTTTGCGAATTGGCGACAGTGCCGCTTTCCTCTTCGCTTTTGGTTTGGGTTTGGGGGTCGGTCTTGTTGACTGATCCGAGATGAAGCTGAAGAGCTCCCCAGCCTCGAATTCCGATCCAGATGAACTCGTACCATCCTCACCAGAAGAAGAATCGCTTCTGATGAGGAGCCGTTGAGAGGCCCGTGTTGTGGCTGATGGTTTCGGGTTGGTTCTTTGAGAGGAGGTCCTTCGCTGAGTGTTGGCGGATCGGTTCAGACCAGAGATGACGGCGTTGATCAATTCCACCTCGCCGTACACCGAAGAATCACGACGTGGGGCCACAGAAAGCTGCCCTCGCCTTGGACGGAGGCTATTTGTTGTTTGTATTGTCAGATTCGCCTCTCGTGCCTGCTCCCTGCGATTCCTTCGTGCCTCTCGATCGTTATTTCTTCTTTCTCTTTGAAGAACGAGCTGTTGTCGAATCGTGGAAACTACTTCACCCTCTGACTCCTCTTCAGAGCTGAAAAGCGCAGGTTCCTCGAAGTCGTTCCAGGATGTCACCTGGCTCTCATCTGGGCCAACAACAAATCCATCCAGCAAATATCCATGAGAGGTGGGTAAAACAGGAACTTCCTCGGCGAAGAGATCGGGAACAATGTTTGGTTCGACATGTTGATCTTTGTCCAAGACCTTTCGTGTCTTGATGGTGATTCCAGACAACGTAAGGTAAAGAATCTCATTGTATCTCTGTGAACAGAGAGGACATTTGTTGGTGACCTGTAGAATCGCGAAGTTATCGAGGAAGAATAGATACCTGACTCCATTCGACTAAGCACTAATTTCGGGAGAGATATGAAAGAAGAAAATGTAGGAAATGAAATTATAGAAAAACATAGCAAAAAGATGGAGATATTTCTAAAAATAGGAGGGATCTCACTTGTAGTCAAACTTGTGCATGGAAAAAATGGCCGCAGGCAATTGTTGCTTTATCTTCTGTAATTGGCGATATACAAATACAACATGTATTGTCATCATACATTCGTACTGAATAACTTGAATGGAATCGCCGGTAACAGATGGGAAAAAAGATGAGTAAGTTCTAAAAAAAGTGATGGGAATTCCATTCTTGTGACATCAAATTGGAGACTATTTGTGTGGTTCGAATTGAAAAATGAACATATATGATGATTTCTGAAGTTGGTTGGAGGTAAGAAGTGACCCTCAAATCGAGAATGTGAATAGTTGAGTTCTTCCGAAACCAATTGAAGACTACAAAGCGCTTTTTGGATACTAACGCCCTCATGTTTTGTATTCCCAGTCGTTGAGAAATATAGAAGCACAATTGGCATTGTTTTCTTCGGAGATTTTGTATTTCACGTCACCACTACCTCATATTTCAGTTGATCAACATCCATTTCTTCAATCGGCGTTACCAACATTCAATTAGCTCAGTTTTCGATTACCTTTCACATTCTGGCACTGATCGCTAAGATGAATAAGTCGATTCGAATCGTGAGAAATCTCTCAAGTTGAACAGGTAAAAGACTCAATCCATAGGTTGGGCAAGACTTGGTAGATTCACCACAACAAGTGGGGAAAGACGTGGGAGCGCGTTCGCTTCACGAAGGAAGGAGTGGATCAGTCTCCCTTGTTCGCTCTCTCAAATCTGCTGTGTTCATAGAATAAGCACCAGCACTGCTGTTTCTGGAGTCTGCCGAATTCTCAGAGTGTGACCATGTGGAATGGGGATGGTGGGAGATGTGATCAAACCACAACTTATCAAATGATTATCTCTGCTATCCTATCAATCGTCTTATGTGAAGAAATGACCCTCACAGGAACTCGAGGGCTGGATGTGCTGTTTGAGCTGTCACCTGTGAATGTGATCTACAACAGCAACAACAACGAGACTCGAGAAATGAAAGAACTTCTGAAAGAGCACAAAGTGGAATTTCAAGACCAACATCGTGGAGTTCTTGTATGAGCAACCTGCTGTTGTTATTATTTTGTTGTTTCTCGTTGCAACATCATTCTCATCCTCTTTTGTCGTTGATTGTGAACAGGGAATGTACGAGATTGAAATGCGGAAGAAGCTATGTGATCACTTTGGATGGGTGAACACATATGGGATCTATCCGGTGATTCTGACACGCCAACGAGTGATTGGAGGCCTTGCAGGTTTGTGGATTGTAGTTTTGATTGTTTGATTGATGTTTTGTTGTTATTCTTGAATAGTTGTTTTATGCGTGATGTTTACACTGTTCTATGATCTCAGAGTTGAAACAATACATTGCGTCAGGAGATTTGGCAGCGATTCTGAAAGGCGAGAAAGAAGTTGGTGTGATGGTTTACCGTCCTGAATCAGAAGCGAACAAACACCACCATGAATTGTAACGATATTTTGCGTCCTTTTTGTTTGTTTACTCTCCTCATTCTCCATCATCACTCCCTGTTTTCACCTCGAAAGTGTTGGACCCATTCTCACACTAATGTCTCGGAATAACATGTGGAATGACCTCAAAAACTGTGTTCAGACAATGGAGGGTGTTGTCTGCCTCGGACAGCGCACATTTAAGAGATAACCTCTCGTATGTTTCGAAAAAGGGTTCAGGTGGTTGATCAAACCAGGGGAAAAAAAGAAACCGGGAAAGATCCAGATTGAACCCATTGGCCAATTCAATTCAACCGTTTGATGAAAAAAGTGTTTTATTAACAGTCAATATGAGATGGTGATCTGTCACTCCGACTTCCGGTTCTTGAGTCTTGCAACAAGGAATAAAGGGTGCGATCAGACAACACATTTATTCAACTCCATTTCAGTTTTTCACTATTCAATAAAACTGCAGTTCTAAACTTCTCTAATTGAATCAATGATTTAGTGATCGTTGTTCAGCTATCGTTGGTGAGAACAGCTCCTAGCGAACCCATAATTCACTCCGATCATCACAACATTCAGACCTCACAACAGCTTTCACTTCAAATAATGTCCCTTGTTTTAGGGAGGAGCAATTGTCCGGACAGAGGGGGGCGCTGTCCGACCTCGGACAGCGCCTATTTCGGAGGTCGAGCTCATCAGGAGAAACAATGGGAAGGATCAGATTTAGAGTTGGATAGAAAGGGAGTAGAAGAGTGATACCTCTCGATAGAATATACAAACGATTAGCCAAGTGTGTTCTCACTATTCATCATTGGTTGTTTGTTGTTTCACACGTTTCATTCTCGTGTTCACAAGCTCCATGATACTCCCATCCTCAAATCACTGGGCAACGTGACAGGAGCCGCTGAAGTCTATCATACAACATGGTCAAGTCTTCTCTCCATATTTCTCATTCTTTCATCACTTTATCTCTTTCCTATCAGGTGAACTCCTGCTCGATCGTGCCCCCTCCCTCACTCATCCCCGATCGTTGGCGTCGCCGATCCCTGGCATTATGCAGCGCAAACAGGTGTGCTCTCCATATTTCTCATTCTTTCATCACTTTATCTCTTTCCTATCAGGTGAACTCCTGCTCGATCGTGCCCCCTCCCTCACTCATCCCCGATCGTTGGCGTCGCCGATCCCTGGCATTATGCAGCGCAAACAGGTGTGCTCTCCATATTTCTCATTCTTTCATCACTTTATCTCTTTCCTATCAGGTGAACTCCTGCTCGATCGTGCCCCTCCCTCACTCATCCCCGATCGTTGGCGTCGCCGATCCCTGGCATTATGCAGCGCAAACAGGTGTGCTCTCCATATTTCTCATTCTTTCATCACTTTATCTCTTTCCTATCAGGTGAACTCCTGCTCGATCGTGCCCCTCCCTCACTCATCCCCGATCGTTGGCGTCGCCGATCCCTGGCATTATGCAGCGCAAACAGGTGTGCTCTCCATATTTCTCATTCTTTCATCACTTTATCTCTTTCCTATCAGGTGAACTCCTGCTCGATCGTGCCCCTCCCTCACTCATCCCCGATCGTTGGCGTCGCCGATCCCTGGCATTATGCAGCGCAAACAGGTGTGCTCTCCATATTTCTCATTCTTTCATCACTTTATCTCTTTCCTATCAGGTGAACTCCTGCTCGATCGTGCCCCTCCCTCACTCATCCCCGATCGTTGGCGTCGCCGATCCCTGGCATTATGCAGCGCAAACAGGTGTGCTCTCCATATTTCTCATTCTTTCATCACTTTATCTCTTTCCTATCAGGTGAACTCCTGCTCGATCGTGCCCCTCCCTCACTCATCCCCGATCGTTGGCGTCGCCGATCCCTGGCATTATGCAGCGCAAACAGGTGTGCTCTCCATATTTCTCATTCTTTCATCACTTTATCTCTTTCCTATCAGGTGAACTCCTGCTCGATCGTGCCCCTCCCTCACTCATCCCCGATCGTTGGCGTCGCCGATCCCTGGCATTATGCAGCGCAAACAGGTGTGCTCTCCATATTTCTCATTCTTTCATCACTTTATCTCTTTCCTATCAGGTGAACTCCTGCTCGATCGTGCCCCCTCCCTCACTCATCCCCGATCGTTGGCGTCGCCGATCCCTGGCATTATGCAGCGCAAACAGGTGTGCTCTCCATATTTCTCATTCTTTCATCACTTTATCTCTTTCCTATCAGGTGAACTCCTGCTCGATCGTGCCCCTCCCTCACTCATCCCCGATCGTTGGCGTCGCCGATCCCTGGCATTATGCAGCGCAAACAG
This sequence comes from Blattamonas nauphoetae, assembly GCA_033064195.1. Taxonomy (NCBI): domain Eukaryota; phylum Preaxostyla; order Oxymonadida; genus Blattamonas; species Blattamonas nauphoetae. The sequence goes on from JARBJD010000046.1 coordinate 136,362, forward strand.
GTGTGCTCTCCATATTTCTCATTCTTTCATCACTTTATCTCTTTCCTATCAGGTGAACTCCTGCTCGATCGTGCCCCTCCCTCACTCATCCCCGATCGTTGGCGTCGCCGATCCCTGGCATTATGCAGCGCAAACAGGTGTGCTCTCCATATTTCTCATTCTTTCATCACTTTATCTCTTTCCTATCAGGTGAACTCCTGCTCGATCGTGCCCCTCCCTCACTCATCCCCGATCGTTGGCGTCGCCGATCCCTGGCATTATGCAGCGCAAACAGGTGTGCTCTCCATATTTCTCATTCTTTCATCACTTTATCTCTTTCCTATCAGGTGAACTCCTGCTCGATCGTGCCCCTCCCTCACTCATCCCCGATCGTTGGCGTCGCCGATCCCTGGCATTATGCAGCGCAAACAGGTGTGCTCTCCATATTTCTCATTCTTTCATCACTTTATCTCTTTCCTATCAGGTGAACTCCTGCTCGATCGTGCCCCTCCCTCACTCATCCCCGATCGTTGGCGTCGCCGATCCCTGGCATTATGCAGCGCAAACAGGTGTGCTCTCCATATTTCTCATTCTTTCATCACTTTATCTCTTTCCTATCAGGTGAACTCCTGCTCGATCGTGCCCCTCCCTCACTCATCCCCGATCGTTGGCGTCGCCGATCCCTGGCATTATGCAGCGCAAACAGGTGTGCTCTCCATATTTCTCATTCTTTCATCACTTTATCTCTTTCCTATCAGGTGAACTCCTGCTCGATCGTGCCCCTCCCTCACTCATCCCCGATCGTTGGCGTCGCCGATCCCTGGCATTATGCAGCGCAAACAGGTGTGCTCTCCATATTTCTCATTCTTTCATCACTTTATCTCTTTCCTATCAGGTGAACTCCTGCTCGATCGTGCCCCCTCCCTCACTCATCCCCGATCGTTGGCGTCGCCGATCCCTGGCATTATGCAGCGCAAACAGGTGTGCTCTCCATATTTCTCATTCTTTCATCACTTTATCTCTTTCCTATCAGGTGAACTCCTGCTCGATCGTGCCCCTCCCTCACTCATCCCCGATCGTTGGCGTCGCCGATCCCTGGCATTATGCAGCGCAAACAGGTGTGCTCTCCATATTTCTCATTCTTTCATCACTTTATCTCTTTCCTATCAGGTGAACTCCTGCTCGATCGTGCCCCTCCCTCACTCATCCCCGATCGTTGGCGTCGCCGATCCCTGGCATTATGCAGCGCAAACAGGTGTGCTCTCCATATTTCTCATTCTTTCATCACTTTATCTCTTTCCTATCAGGTGAACTCCTGCTCGATCGTGCCCCTCCCTCACTCATCCCCGATCGTTGGCGTCGCCGATCCCTGGCATTATGCAGCGCAAACAGGTGTGCTCTCCATATTTCTCATTCTTTCATCACTTTATCTCTTTCCTATCAGGTGAACTCCTGCTCGATCGTGCCCCTCCCTCACTCATCCCCGATCGTTGGCGTCGCCGATCCCTGGCATTATGCAGCGCAAACAGGTGTGCTCTCCATATTTCTCATTCTTTCATCACTTTATCTCTTTCCTATCAGGTGAACTCCTGCTCGATCGTGCCCCTCCCTCACTCATCCCCGATCGTTGGCGTCGCCGATCCCTGGCATTATGCAGCGCAAACAGGTGTGCTCTCCATATTTCTCATTCTTTCATCACTTTATCTCTTTCCTATCAGGTGAACTCCTGCTCGATCGTGCCCCCTCCTCACTCATCCCCGATCGTTGGCGTCGCCGATCCCTGGCATTATGCAGCGCAAACAGGTGTGCTCTCCATATTTCTCATTCTTTCATCACTTTATCTCTTTCCTATCAGGTGAACTCCTGCTCGATCGTGCCCCTCCCTCACTCATCCCCGATCGTTGGCGTCGCCGATCCCTGGCATTATGCAGCGCAAACAGGTGTGCTCTCCATATTTCTCATTCTTTCATCACTTTATCTCTTTCCTATCAGGTGAACTCCTGCTCGATCGTGCCCCTCCCTCACTCATCCCCGATCGTTGGCGTCGCCGATCCCTGGCATTATGCAGCGCAAACAGGTGTGCTCTCCATATTTCTCATTCTTTCATCACTTTATCTCTTTCCTATCAGGTGAACTCCTGCTCGATCGTGCCCCTCCCTCACTCATCCCCGATCGTTGGCGTCGCCGATCCCTGGCATTATGCAGCGCAAACAGGTGTGCTCTCCATATTTCTCATTCTTTCATCACTTTATCTCTTTCCTATCAGGTGAACTCCTGCTCGATCGTGCCCCCTCCTCACTCATCCCCGATCGTTGGCGTCGCCGATCCCTGGCATTATGCAGCGCAAACAGGTGTGCTCTCCATATTTCTCATTCTTTCATCACTTTATCTCTTTCCTATCAGGTGAACTCCTGCTCGATCGTGCCCCTCCCTCACTCATCCCCGATCGTTGGCGTCGCCGATCCCTGGCATTATGCAGCGCAAACAGGTGTGCTCTCCATATTTCTCATTCTTTCATCACTTTATCTCTTTCCTATCAGGTGAACTCCTGCTCGATCGTGCCCCTCCCTCACTCATCCCCGATCGTTGGCGTCGCCGATCCCTGGCATTATGCAGCGCAAACAGGTGTGCTCTCCATATTTCTCATTCTTTCATCACTTTATCTCTTTCCTATCAGGTGAACTCCTGCTCGATCGTGCCCCTCCCTCACTCATCCCCGATCGTTGGCGTCGCCGATCCCTGGCATTATGCAGCGCAAACAGGTGTGCTCTCCATATTTCTCATTCTTTCATCACTTTATCTCTTTCCTATCAGGTGAACTCCTGCTCGATCGTGCCCCTCCCTCACTCATCCCCGATCGTTGGCGTCGCCGATCCCTGGCATTATGCAGCGCAAACAGGTGTGCTCTCCATATTTCTCATTCTTTCATCACTTTATCTCTTTCCTATCAGGTGAACTCCTGCTCGATCGTGCCCCTCCCTCACTCATCCCCGATCGTTGGCGTCGCCGATCCCTGGCATTATGCAGCGCAAACAGGTGTGCTCTCCATATTTCTCATTCTTTCATCACTTTATCTCTTTCCTATCAGGTGAACTCCTGCTCGATCGTGCCCCTCCCTCACTCATCCCCGATCGTTGGCGTCGCCGATCCCTGGCATTATGCAGCGCAAACAGGTGTGCTCTCCATATTTCTCATTCTTTCATCACTTTATCTCTTTCCTATCAGGTGAACTCCTGCTCGATCGTGCCCCTCCCTCACTCATCCCCGATCGTTGGCGTCGCCGATCCCTGGCATTATGCAGCGCAAACAGGTGTGCTCTCCATATTTCTCATTCTTTCATCACTTTATCTCTTTCCTATCAGGTGAACTCCTGCTCGATCGTGCCCCTCCCTCACTCATCCCCGATCGTTGGCGTCGCCGATCCCTGGCATTATGCAGCGCAAACAGGTGTGCTCTCCATATTTCTCATTCTTTCATCACTTTATCTCTTTCCTATCAGGTGAACTCCTGCTCGATCGTGCCCCTCCCTCACTCATCCCCGATCGTTGGCGTCGCCGATCCCTGGCATTATGCAGCGCAAACAGGTGTGCTCTCCATATTTCTCATTCTTTCATCACTTTATCTCTTTCCTATCAGGTGAACTCCTGCTCGATCGTGCCCCTCCCTCACTCATCCCCGATCGTTGGCGTCGCCGATCCCTGGCATTATGCAGCGCAAACAGGTGTGCTCTCCATATTTCTCATTCTTTCATCACTTTATCTCTTTCCTATCAGGTGAACTCCTGCTCGATCGTGCCCCTCCCTCACTCATCCCCGATCGTTGGCGTCGCCGATCCCTGGCATTATGCAGCGCAAACAGGTGTGCTCTCCATATTTCTCATTCTTTCATCACTTTATCTCTTTCCTATCAGGTGAACTCCTGCTCGATCGTGCCCCTCCCTCACTCATCCCCGATCGTTGGCGTCGCCGATCCCTGGCATTATGCAGCGCAAACAGGTGTGCTCTCCATATTTCTCATTCTTTCATCACTTTATCTCTTTCCTATCAGGTGAACTCCTGCTCGATCGTGCCCCTCCCTCACTCATCCCCGATCGTTGGCGTCGCCGATCCCTGGCATTATGCAGCGCAAACAGGTGTGCTCTCCATATTTCTCATTCTTTCATCACTTTATCTCTTTCCTATCAGGTGAACTCCTGCTCGATCGTGCCCCTCCCTCACTCATCCCCGATCGTTGGCGTCGCCGATCCCTGGCATTATGCAGCGCAAACAGGTGTGCTCTCCATATTTCTCATTCTTTCATCACTTTATCTCTTTCCTATCAGGTGAACTCCTGCTCGATCGTGCCCCTCCCTCACTCATCCCCGATCGTTGGCGTCGCCGATCCCTGGCATTATGCAGCGCAAACAGGTGTGCTCTCCATATTTCTCATTCTTTCATCACTTTATCTCTTTCCTATCAGGTGAACTCCTGCTCGATCGTGCCCCTCCCTCACTCATCCCCGATCGTTGGCGTCGCCGATCCCTGGCATTATGCAGCGCAAACAGGTGTGCTCTCCATATTTCTCATTCTTTCATCACTTTATCTCTTTCCTATCAGGTGAACTCCTGCTCGATCGTGCCCCTCCCTCACTCATCCCCGATCGTTGGCGTCGCCGATCCCTGGCATTATGCAGCGCAAACAGGTGTGCTCTCCATATTTCTCATTCTTTCATCACTTTATCTCTTTCCTATCAGGTGAACTCCTGCTCGATCGTGCCCCTCCCTCACTCATCCCCGATCGTTGGCGTCGCCGATCCCTGGCATTATGCAGCGCAAACAGGTGTGCTCTCCATATTTCTCATTCTTTCATCACTTTATCTCTTTCCTATCAGGTGAACTCCTGCTCGATCGTGCCCCTCCCTCACTCATCCCCGATCGTTGGCGTCGCCGATCCCTGGCATTATGCAGCGCAAACAGGTGTGCTCTCCATATTTCTCATTCTTTCATCACTTTATCTCTTTCCTATCAGGTGAACTCCTGCTCGATCGTGCCCCTCCCTCACTCATCCCCGATCGTTGGCGTCGCCGATCCCTGGCATTATGCAGCGCAAACAGGTGTGCTCTCCATATTTCTCATTCTTTCATCACTTTATCTCTTTCCTATCAGGTGAACTCCTGCTCGATCGTGCCCCTCCCTCACTCATCCCCGATCGTTGGCGTCGCCGATCCCTGGCATTATGCAGCGCAAACAGGTGTGCTCTCCATATTTCTCATTCTTTCATCACTTTATCTCTTTCCTATCAGGTGAACTCCTGCTCGATCGTGCCCCCTCCCTCACTCATCCCCGATCGTTGGCGTCGCCGATCCCTGGCATTATGCAGCGCAAACAGGTGTGCTCTCCATATTTCTCATTCTTTCATCACTTTATCTCTTTCCTATCAGGTGAACTCCTGCTCGATCGTGCCCCTCCCTCACTCATCCCCGATCGTTGGCGTCGCCGATCCCTGGCATTATGCAGCGCAAACAGGTGTGCTCTCCATATTTCTCATTCTTTCATCACTTTATCTCTTTCCTATCAGGTGAACTCCTGCTCGATCGTGCCCCTCCCTCACTCATCCCCGATCGTTGGCGTCGCCGATCCCTGGCATTATGCAGCGCAAACAGGTGTGCTCTCCATATTTCTCATTCTTTCATCACTTTATCTCTTTCCTATCAGGTGAACTCCTGCTCGATCGTGCCCCCTCCCTCACTCATCCCCGATCGTTGGCGTCGCCGATCCCTGGCATTATGCAGCGCAAACAGGTGTGCTCTCCATATTTCTCATTCTTTCATCACTTTATCTCTTTCCTATCAGGTGAACTCCTGCTCGATCGTGCCCCTCCCTCACTCATCCCCGATCGTTGGCGTCGCCGATCCCTGGCATTATGCAGCGCAAACAGGTGTGCTCTCCATATTTCTCATTCTTTCATCACTTTATCTCTTTCCTATCAGGTGAACTCCTGCTCGATCGTGCCCCTCCCTCACTCATCCCCGATCGTTGGCGTCGCCGATCCCTGGCATTATGCAGCGCAAACAGGTGTGCTCTCCATATTTCTCATTCTTTCATCACTTTATCTCTTTCCTATCAGGTGAACTCCTGCTCGATCGTGCCCCTCCCTCACTCATCCCCGATCGTTGGCGTCGCCGATCCCTGGCATTATGCAGCGCAAACAGGTGTGCTCTCCATATTTCTCATTCTTTCATCACTTTATCTCTTTCCTATCAGGTGAACTCCTGCTCGATCGTGCCCCTCCCTCACTCATCCCCGATCGTTGGCGTCGCCGATCCCTGGCATTATGCAGCGCAAACAGGTGTGCTCTCCATATTTCTCATTCTTTCATCACTTTATCTCTTTCCTATCAGGTGAACTCCTGCTCGATCGTGCCCCTCCCTCACTCATCCCCGATCGTTGGCGTCGCCGATCCCTGGCATTATGCAGCGCAAACAGGTGTGCTCTCCATATTTCTCATTCTTTCATCACTTTATCTCTTTCCTATCAGGTGAACTCCTGCTCGATCGTGCCCCTCCCTCACTCATCCCCGATCGTTGGCGTCGCCGATCCCTGGCATTATGCAGCGCAAACAGGTGTGCTCTCCATATTTCTCATTCTTTCATCACTTTATCTCTTTCCTATCAGGTGAACTCCTGCTCGATCGTGCCCCTCCCTCACTCATCCCCGATCGTTGGCGTCGCCGATCCCTGGCATTATGCAGCGCAAACAGGTGTGCTCTCCATATTTCTCATTCTTTCATCACTTTATCTCTTTCCTATCAGGTGAACTCCTGCTCGATCGTGCCCCCTCCCTCACTCATCCCCGATCGTTGGCGTCGCCGATCCCTGGCATTATGCAGCGCAAACAGGTGTGCTCTCCATATTTCTCATTCTTTCATCACTTTATCTCTTTCCTATCAGGTGAACTCCTGCTCGATCGTGCCCCTCCCTCACTCATCCCCGATCGTTGGCGTCGCCGATCCCTGGCATTATGCAGCGCAAACAGGTGTGCTCTCCATATTTCTCATTCTTTCATCACTTTATCTCTTTCCTATCAGGTGAACTCCTGCTCGATCGTGCCCCCTCCCTCACTCATCCCCGATCGTTGGCGTCGCCGATCCCTGGCATTATGCAGCGCAAACAGGTGTGCTCTCCATATTTCTCATTCTTTCATCACTTTATCTCTTTCCTATCAGGTGAACTCCTGCTCGATCGTGCCCCCTCCCTCACTCATCCCCGATCGTTGGCGTCGCCGATCCCTGGCATTATGCAGCGCAAACAGGTGTGCTCTCCATATTTCTCATTCTTTCATCACTTTATCTCTTTCCTATCAGGTGAACTCCTGCTCGATCGTGCCCCCTCCCTCACTCATCCCCGATCGTTGGCGTCGCCGATCCCTGGCATTATGCAGCGCAAACAGGTGTGCTCTCCATATTTCTCATTCTTTCATCACTTTATCTCTTTCCTATCAGGTGAACTCCTGCTCGATCGTGCCCCCTCCCTCACTCATCCCCGATCGTTGGCGTCGCCGATCCCTGGCATTATGCAGCGCAAACAGGTGTGCTCTCCATATTTCTCATTCTTTCATCACTTTATCTCTTTCCTATCAGGTGAACTCCTGCTCGATCGTGCCCCTCCCTCACTCATCCCCGATCGTTGGCGTCGCCGATCCCTGGCATTATGCAGCGCAAACAGGTGTGCTCTCCATATTTCTCATTCTTTCATCACTTTATCTCTTTCCTATCAGGTGAACTCCTGCTCGATCGTGCCCCCTCCCTCACTCATCCCCGATCGTTGGCGTCGCCGATCCCTGGCATTATGCAGCGCAAACAGGTGTGCTCTCCATATTTCTCATTCTTTCATCACTTTATCTCTTTCCTATCAGGTGAACTCCTGCTCGATCGTGCCCCCTCCCTCACTCATCCCCGATCGTTGGCGTCGCCGATCCCTGGCATTATGCAGCGCAAACAGGTGTGCTCTCCATATTTCTCATTCTTTCATCACTTTATCTCTTTCCTATCAGGTGAACTCCTGCTCGATCGTGCCCCTCCCTCACTCATCCCCGATCGTTGGCGTCGCCGATCCCTGGCATTATGCAGCGCAAACAGGTGTGCTCTCCATATTTCTCATTCTTTCATCACTTTATCTCTTTCCTATCAGGTGAACTCCTGCTCGATCGTGCCCCCTCCCTCACTCATCCCCGATCGTTGGCGTCGCCGATCCCTGGCATTATGCAGCGCAAACAGGTGTGCTCTCCATATTTCTCATTCTTTCATCACTTTATCTCTTTCCTATCAGGTGAACTCCTGCTCGATCGTGCCCCCTCCCTCACTCATCCCCGATCGTTGGCGTCGCCGATCCCTGGCATTATGCAGCGCAAACAGGTGTGCTCTCCATATTTCTCATTCTTTCATCACTTTATCTCTTTCCTATCAGGTGAACTCCTGCTCGATCGTGCCCCCTCCCTCACTCATCCCCGATCGTTGGCGTCGCCGATCCCTGGCATTATGCAGCGCAAACAGGTGTGCTCTCCATATTTCTCATTCTTTCATCACTTTATCTCTTTCCTATCAGGTGAACTCCTGCTCGATCGTGCCCCCTCCCTCACTCATCCCCGATCGTTGGCGTCGCCGATCCCTGGCATTATGCAGCGCAAACAGGTGTGCTCTCCATATTTCTCATTCTTTCATCACTTTATCTCTTTCCTATCAGGTGAACTCCTGCTCGATCGTGCCCCCTCCCTCACTCATCCCCGATCGTTGGCGTCGCCGATCCCTGGCATTATGCAGCGCAAACAGGTGTGCTCTCCATATTTCTCATTCTTTCATCACTTTATCTCTTTCCTATCAGGTGAACTCCTGCTCGATCGTGCCCCCTCCCTCACTCATCCCCGATCGTTGGCGTCGCCGATCCCTGGCATTATGCAGCGCAAACAGGTGTGCTCTCCATATTTCTCATTCTTTCATCACTTTATCTCTTTCCTATCAGGTGAACTCCTGCTCGATCGTGCCCCCTCCCTCACTCATCCCCGATCGTTGGCGTCGCCGATCCCTGGCATTATGCAGCGCAAACAGGTGTACTCTCTCCGGTACTTAAGTATTTTCGCTCTCATTCACCTTCCCTTCAGATGTTCGCCAGCTCGATCACACTCCTATCCCCAGATCACATGGCGTTGTTGGGGGAGCTGCCGACTCACGTCACACAACATACTCTCGTGTGCTCTTTCTGTTTCTTTTTTTCCAGTCCATTGTTCTCATGAATCGTGATCTTGAGTCACTTTTATTTCGAACTTCCGATATCTTCTATTCCCACCATCAGGCCGGTATTCTCTTTCGTCTACGACTCTCCCCGTTCTTTCCTACGTCGTTTCTAGGTTCCCTGAACTCAAGCAACGACTCCATTTCATCCCAACACCACTTTATCTGTTCTAGAAAATCGACGGAAAAGATGTTGAAGAGGTAGGAGACAACGAGAAAGGGGATGGAGAAGAAGAGAATGGGGACGAGTGAGATGAGAATGGGGATGAGGGAGATGAGAATGGGGATGAGGGAGATGAGAATGGGGATGAGGGAGATGAGAATGGGGATGAGGGAGATGAGAATGGGGATGAGGGAGATGAGAATGGGGATGAGGGAGATGAGAATGGGGATGAGGGAGATGAGAATGGGGACGAATGAGATGAGAATGGGGACGAATGAGATGAGAATGGGGATGAATGAGATGAGAATGGGGATGGTCGAGATAAGAATGGGGACGAATGAGATGAGAATGGGGATGTGGGAGATGAGAATGGGAATATGATTGGCTGTCTTGGAGTCTGAATCACTCTCTGATCACTCTTTCACTTTCCATTCTAAAACAGTTCTGACCCAAATCAACATTTTGATCAACATGAAATGAATCACACTTCTCTCAATTACTTGGCTACTGGAATCATCGGCTGATAATGATTCCCATTAACATAGGCAACACGAAGAGCTGGTTGTTGGCGAACGACTTGTGATGGTTGAAGCATCGTTGCAATCGGCCTCATGCAACTGGAATGGATGATGATCTGTCTCTGGAGAAGGTGGGACACAGCAACTATTTCCCACATCTCAACTGGGGTGGTTTGGAGAAGGTTCTCGCTCATTCTGTTCTCCCAGTCGTGTAGAAACGTATCAACATCGATCGACTCTCTGTTCTGATTCATATATTCCACCGTTTGTCTTCTCAGATCAGAGATGGAGATGTCAACATCTGGGAGGAGAAGAAGAATGGAGTGGTAGAAGCAGGAACCATTCGTGACAGACTCGGCTCTCTTCCAAGATCTCCCATATCTCGCGTCAAATCGAATCTCATCCAGCGATCTTCCATCAGTTCGAATTGATTTTGTGTCAGAGTCACAATTCACACGCCAATCCTTCTGCATCGGGTCCTCATCTCGTTTGGTCTTCACAACTGGGGGCAGACTCAGAGTGGATTCGGAGAGGGAGGCAACTCGTAGAATAGCATCATTCGTTTTGGATGCCAACCGGGGACGTTTGAGGGAAGCATGGCGCTTCACAACCTTGATTGTCCTCTCGGCTGCTGCTTGGGTTGGAGGAGTACGGAGCAACGTGTCTGCGAGAAATGCAAGATGATAGAATTCCGAGTCTTCAGTTTCGACTTCCTTCTTCCAAAAGTCGAGACTGCTTCTCATCAAACGATGTTGATTAGGGACAACTCCTCCATCGAGCCACACTTCATAGGCTGACAAATTCCTGTCAATGTCGGTCTTCATCATCTTGGGAAAGGTTGTTTCAAGAAGAATTTCGAGGTTTGCGACCATTGAGCTGGTTTGTGTTAATTGCGGAATGAAGGAACTGGCCAGTGGACGGGTGAATCGGACCACTTCATCAATTTCAACAGCCACTTCGACTCCTTTCGAGACAGAATCACCTGGTTGTACGAGTAGAATGATTTCGTCATCATCACTTCTCCTCTTCGAGGACCTCTCGTCAAGGCAAGTTCTCCAAGTCTCTCTCTTTCTCTGTCGAGCTTGTTCAATTGAATGGATTGCCACTGTATCCTCATCATCCTCTTCACTCTCCATTTCTACTTCGGATTCCTCTCGATTCTTTGTGATCCGTTGCAACTTGGTTCGAAGCCTGTTGATGAATGCCTCATCCCAGTGTTCTCGCTGACTAGGTCGGTGCCATTCTGATATCAGACCATCCACACAAGTCAAGAAAGTACTGCCTTGATACGCCTCTCTCCCACACGATGTCAGAGAGTATCCGAGAATGGCTGCGGACCCGTCGTCATCGAGGAGAGTGAGTCGACACACTTCGGTGGCCAAGTCGTTGATGAGATTGGCCCATTGAAATGAGACAGAGTGCACACTTTGTGCAAGGGAGCACAACAGGTAAACAAGGTTTTTGAGGAGTGGTGGTGAGTTAGCAATCGACATGGTATTCCTCTCTAAAATGCCGACTGTGTTGAAGAGAGGGTTAATCAAGTCGTGAAGGAGGTCCATGAAATGGAGTTCACTCACGGATAGAGCCATCATTGTCGAAAGCGATTGACGGTTCGCTCTGAACCATTGAACTATCGGGCCGCACGAAATCCAACGCGAGCCGATGAACTTTGGTGGATTGGGGACATCTGTTTTGGAGGTTGGAACAGTCTCGGAAAAAGTGGAAAGAAGTTCGAGTGATGCTCGAAGGAGAACTGATCGAGAGTGAAGATGACGAATTGCTGTGTTTAGTTTGTGGGCCCAACACTGGAAATGAAGTGGTACGAAACCATACAACTCGGACAATGGCTGAAGCAGCATCTCCCTTCTCGCGTCAGTGTTCGGATGAAACACGGATACGTATCCAGAGCCTCCATCCGTAACGAAGCAGTGGATCCGCACACCAGTTTCATGGAGATTCGTCACTTCATCAAGGATAGCAGTGGCAGAATCAATGCCACTCGCTGATATTTCCCGAATAGAGTGAAAACGAGGGAAAGATTGTTGACTTGGATCTGCAAGAACGAACACGTGTGTGTGTTCGTGTCCAGCTGGTGGTGTCACCCCATCGACGCACATTGACACAGTGGATGTAATATCACAAGTTGTTTTTCGAAGTTGTTCGGATAGCCTAACCATGTTCCGGGAGAGTGAGAATCGAGATGTTTGAGGAAGAAGTTCAGAAGTGGGCTTGTTGTGAAACCTTTGACCAAGTTTGATGAGCGATTCTTCCATTTTTACAAACCCATTGTCTTCAACCGTCCTGAATGGTGTTCCGGATCGGGCAAAGAAGACAAGAACTGACTGCTCAACCTGAGAGAGTTGAGAATCTCTCTCATGATTCTGTGCTTCTTCGATTGTCCTCCGATGACCTGCTTCAATGAGCGCGGATATTGTTTGTGTGGATGATGGGTTGAACCGGCATTTATGAGCATCGAAAGAAGAGAGGGTTCCACGACCGTAGAAGCGACATAAGCTCCCATCATTATCCAGACAGAGACATTGAAAATCTTTTTTGTCTGCGCATAAAGATTTCGTTCGGAGGTTTAAGCGATAGTATTTTGCATAGGTTCTTCCACCACTTGTTTTCCTCTCAACTCTTGTAATGATGAGTGATTGATCATGAGGATGGCGGATAATGTCTTTTTCTTCAAATGGTGACGAGTTAAAGTGAAAAGAGAAAACCTGTTGCGTTGTGAATGGTCTTTTTCGAATTGATTTCGATCTCATGTGTGAAATGTTTCTTGTGCATTGATCACTGTTCTGATAGCTGAAAGAGTTGACAATCTTGACTCGTGCGAATTTGAAACTGAAGAAGAAGTTGTCTTCCGATTCGTGTTCGAATCAAAAAACTGTCGCGTGGGTTGATCGTCCGATGTCCGGGACTGGACAGATTTGTCCGTTTTCAACTAATCACATCTGGATAATGAAGAAATTCAAATGATTCTGTTTTTCAATACAGGAGAGATTGTCCAAGATCGGACATGGTTGGACATTTTTACAATTAATGGGTCATTTTGTCCGAATTCTCAATTCTTGTTTCTAATCACTCTTTATGGACAAATTTTGAACAATATCATGATTTAAAAAGAGTTTAGACTCAAATGGAGGGTTATTCACAGGTAGTCACGTTGCAAGAATTGAATTTTCTCAGATTGGACAAGACCTCTGTCCGATGTCCGAAGAAACTCTTGTTTTGTCCGTCCGTTGCTCATCCTTACCTTGTTTCTCCTATCTCATTTTCGTAACTTGTTTTCCTTCAACATTAATTTCAATTCGCAAAACACCGACGATCAAACCTTACCTCAATTTGGCAAGACCCAAGAACCGGAAGCAGGAGTGACAGATTTTTTTCTCATTTTTTGTAAACACTTCACATTCATGAAAGACAGTCATTTTTCAAATATAAAACCAATATAGTGTGGTGAAGTGAAAATCAAGCTGTTCGAGTGATGTGCCCTGGGAGGCACTTTTGATCACGGATGTCTCAATCCGTCCCATCTTCCAGAATGAGGAGATGTGACAAGAAGAGTATTCTCCTCCACTGAGAGCTGTCTGCCCCCACTCCTTGCGGAGATGAAGGACGATCTGTAGCGAAAAAGCGTTTTTTCACATCGTCCCAGAGACCCATACTTTTTTCTTGAAATTTTTTTCAACAAATTCATTTCTCCAAACAAACGATTCTACAAAAAAATCATCACAATCGGTTCACAGGTGGGTCAGAATTTTTGACATCATTCAAAAGTCCGAAGACCAACATTCAAAAAAAGCTATTAACCACTCTAGTCGCAGCTTGATCAAAGATCTCGAAAAGATTATTCATTCATGTCATCCACCAATTCTAGAGAAAGGTTGATTCATTTCTCAACCAGGAGAGGAGAATAGTTTTGAATGTTGGTCTTCGGACTTTTGAATGATGATCAAAAGTGCCTCCCAGGGCACATCACTCGAACAGCTTGATTTTCAATTCACCACACTATATTGGTTTTATATTTAAAAAATGACTGTCTTTCATGAATGTGAAGTGTTTACAAAAAATGAGAAAAAATTCACCTGATCATAATTGCAGGCTTGGGTACCCGTACACTTTTGTCCGTGACTGTGGCGTCACCAATTAGTTCCATGTCAACAATTAGTGCTTTTTTCTGGAATTATCACTTTTGGTCAAACTAAGAAAAAAATAAAATTGTAGAATTCTCCTCCCACAGGATCCCAAACAATCCTCAAAATACCTCTTTTCAACAACTTTTTGCTCATTTTTCTCCACCTCCAGCCATCCGTTTTGAAGCAAATCAAATGCATTGTGATCGTAAACATCTCGACAAAAGCTGCTCAACAAATAAAAGTTGTTTTCTAAGTTTTTTTTGCGAGAAAAATATGGGTTTATTTTCCATTTTCACAAATATCCAGAATTTTTTCTCCAAATTGTTTGCAACATGTTCGTTTCTTGATAAAAACTATTCAGTGACAAATTTCTTCGAAAAAGATTCACAGGTTGTTGAGATATTGCCGAAACGCTTTTTGTATTCGGGCAAAAGGGGGTATTTTGAGGTTTTCTCCCGACACAGGCATTTCGGCGCGGAACTATTTTTTTGTTTTCTTAGTTTGACCAATATACATTTTTTGCCCCATCTTACGGATTTATGAAAAGTTCTGATTATTGACACAACTCTCAGAATAATGTCATTGCACCGGGGAAACAGTTGGAGAGCCGGGACACAATACTGGGATCGGAGGAAATCCGGGGGGAACTCGATCGAATGGAACGAGTATGATCGTCGTTAACGGATCGCCATCTGTGGAGACAGAATGCAAAAAAGTGACTTTGTTGGGAAGGGGAAGGTGGTGGACGTATGGTCAAGGGCTCAATAATAGCCCTCGATGTCTGTCGGAACCGTTCGATTGGGAATTGATGGGAGTGTTTGAGTGTCACAGTTGGATTTGAGCGGACAAAGGATGGTCCTTACGATGAACACAAGGATGGCTTTGGCGCGTCAGCTGCCCGTTTGCGTATTGTATCTGTGCACTAAACCAAAACAATTCGAGAAAAATGAGCATTTCAAACGAGTGTTCGAATCGATCGCTGATTGTGGAAGATCCTCCTTGTTTTGTCGTGATTGATCCGTTGTTGTTTCTCAGTTCGTTCATCATCGTTCAACAAAAAAGGTCGTCCACGAATGCCACCCTTTCGGCCTTCTTTCAAGCTCCGTACTGCCCGTTTCATGACTTTTTTCTTGACAAGACCAAGTGTGACGATCCTGTTCACCGGGACGTTGTAGTCCCGGCACAACCGTGCGTCCATCCCTTCTCGCGGGATTCCGAGGGAGCTGCAGATGCTTCGGAAGAAGGGCGGGCAGAGGGGTGCGAGGGAGGGCAGGGCGATCATGGACAGGAATGGACGGCCAATGAAGAATGACCCGCCAGCGCCCGTTGTGGGTTCCATAATCCCGCCCTTTCTCGTTCTTCTTCGTTTTGGTCCAAACACACACAGTCATGTCAGATCCAAATCTCGAATTAGCTCTTCTCTTTTGACGTATTTTCCATATCGAACTCGTCTTTGATCCTCGGCCTTCCTCATACTCTTTTCTCGATGACGAATCGTTTTTTGTTCCCTTGCGATGTTTTGAGTCCCTTCTTTCTTTGCTCGTCCCCGTATCTGCGATTCACAAAATCAATCAATGGACACCTCCGAAGGCGGAGGTGTCCAAATTCTGGTTTTGGAAAACTCTAAAGTGTCAATATAGTGCCGTCAGAAAGGCGCCGAAATTCATTTACCCGCCATCAATCGAGATTTTCCCCGAATCTGATGAAGAGGTTCTACACAGATGGAAGGAACACGAAACAAGAAAGTCAAAGAAATGAAGACAAAAGAGACAAACGAAGAATGAGCGAGTTGACAAATCTTCAGAATCTGGGCGCGATTCAGTGAGTATTGTTTCAGACACAAATTATGAGACAGAGGAAGACTGCATTGTGGAGGTATAGGGTTCCAATATTGATGAGGATGACACAATTGCCGAGAAACTTACATCAATGATCAACGAGAGAGTGCAAACTCCATGGACGCAGGGGACCAGGCAGATCCGCACCCCAGCAAGGTTCCGGCCAGCAAACAGTCCATCGATATGAAAACAAACCAAAAACAAGTCCCCCGGGCAGATTACCAAAGAATTGTGGTTGAAGAAACTTAAATGTAGGTTTAATCAAAAAAACAGAAATTCCCTCCCTTTCCTGTCAACAATTGTTTCATCATTTTCTTTGGATTCAGTGCAAACACAAGCCCATCTGCTGATTGCTATCATTCGGGCATGCAATCGGAGCTTCTCCCACTCTGTTCGAACTCTCCCTTTTCTTCAGTGTTCTTCACGTATGTCGTTTCTTTTATCCGTCATTCTTCATGCTCTTTGCATTTTTCGGCATACACAACAGTCTAGCATGGTCGGTATTGATCATACATGAAAGAAGAGAGCTCGATCTTTCAAGAACAGATACCGATACTCGCGACAAGACTGGAACAAATGGTGGAGATCCACCCAGCGTTCGAGTGGGAGGATGAAGATGTGGAACAACTGGAGTTTAGAACGAAGAAGGAATGGGAAGTGAGGCGAGGAGTTCTAAGAGGGAGATCCCAATTTTTGGGCAAGGCCCTCAGCAGTATTTAGCCTGGCAAGTGCACAATAAATGGGCAGCACAGTCACCACCTTCCTCACACACGTTTGTTGGCTTTGGCACGGATGGTGAATCAGCCACAACTGGGTTGGGAAATGGTCACTGCGGCTTCTCTCAGTATCAATCAACGTCTTCTTCCTTCCATCCATTCACTCACAGTACCTATTTCACGATCTCTGACTCTAAAATACCATCTCGGTGCTAGTCAGACTCACAGCAAACGTCTTGAATCTCTTCGCAAAGAGGAGTGTATTTCAATTTGTGCTGAATTAGAGGTTCCGATTTCGTCGTTCTCTTCATTTTTTACAGTTATTTTCCAACTGCGGGAATGACAACTCTGATATACGAATTCGCTCCCATTCACTGTCTAAATCACGAAAACCACTTCAACCTTCGTGTCCTTCTTGAGTTGCCCTGGACAACTTGTGACGTGGAAACGTCGTTCAGTCACCTACAGAAACCGAAGGATGATCAAAGGAACCGAATTTCAATCCGACATGTGGAGTCTCGACTTCTCCAGGAAAGACAACCTCGCATTTTGTGTCTAAAACTGTGAATGAAAGAAGCTACCCAACTTCGTGTTACATTCTGTAGCATCCGTTCACAATCTTTCAACCAAAATTTGCTCGTGAAATACCTTATTTTCCGAGATGATTCACAAGACCCCACTGCGCTTTTACTGCTGAACTGAGTTCAATCAACTTTGGGCAACAAGAAATAACAACCGCACTCACACCTTCTCTCATTTCTTGTTCGAAACTTCCGTCTTTTTCAACCAATTGTATTCGTGTTTGACCCTCCACAATCCACACTCTTCCGGTTCCCATCGCTTCATCGTCTCAAACACCCTTCCGCAAAATCCAATTTGACACGGTTTTGTTGTTGGGGAAGTGGTGTTTACGAGAAGCAAGGAGCGAAATTCGAGAGAACTAGAATTGAGTCATCATGATATTTGTGGAATATTGAAGTTACACGAGTTTATGTATTATGCGCGGGTTTCTTCAAGTTTTTTCATCCAAACGATTTATTTCAGGGTGGAAATGATGAAATCCTCCAACCCTCCAAAATCCTGTTCTTCCATTTCCACGCCTTCCATTTGATCGAATCATATGAGCCTCATCAACTTCGACCGTCTTTCCAGGTCCTCCGATCTTTGTTTCTCTTTTTTGAAGCGCAATGCAACACACAAGTCGGCAAATTCTGGTCCACTTCACAGCTGCTTCTTTTGCGATGCCGCTATCTGCTTGCACGACCGAAAGCGAATCATTCTTCCAGAATGATCGTACAATTTTCTATATTGTCCGGATTGAGAATGTTGAGTTGTGAAATATGGTTCGATCCCGTACCGAGATCCGGACACGGGGATGTTTGTTTTCACAGGGAAAGATTCTGAACTCGGATCCTAGTCTGTTGTTCTTTGTCTTTTTCATTGTTTTCTTACATTCAGGACAAACAACCGAGCTCGGAAACAACCCACATTCTTGTGCGAACTGGATGGCGTGATCAGGTGTTTCAATCGCTCTTTCAAACTTTTCTCCCTCCATCAGCTTCTTCCCTGGCTCAGGATGTTGATTGGTTTGGTTCTTGTCCGTGCTTGTTGTGAGATCTTAACGGGAGAAGAGAACCGACACAACTGTGAAGGAGGAGAGGACCAATCCTGTTTGAACATTTTCCATCTGTTCATCGTCAGGCTCCATTGCAGTGTTTCGATGTGATACTACGTCTTCTGCCGTCCGATCGTCAGATTTTGCATGATCTGCTTCAACTTTCTTGTCACCTTGATTTGTCTTTTTAGCCAACAGACTGTTTCTGAAGTTGAGAATGAGAATAATTAATGAACAATGAGTTGCATACACTGTCTGAACGAGCTTTTTTTGTGAGTAAGGATTTCAGGTCCATCAAAGAATTAGTTATGTGGATTCTTCATCGACTATGATTTCGATCTCCTCATAACATATTGGATCTCCTTTACATTCATCTATTTCTTTGACTGATATCAGGATTGACACAAAGAAACTGTAATGGGAGTGTGCAATTCGGATGTCCACTCCGTCAAATCTCAACAAACAATGAAGTGTACCGTTTTAATTTCACAAAATGTCAAGGAATAAGTGTTGAAAACTAGTTTTAAGAGACAATAGTTGGATTCCATTCGTTTTCGTGCTCGAACACGGAGAGTTCGACTTTGTTTTGGCGGTCTTGTGGCGGCTATCTGCTCATTCTCCATTTTTTTGAGTTTTTCAAATAAAGTTAGTCTTTTTCGTTCAGCTTCAGGGGAAACAGAGCTTGGGGAATGGCATGACACAGGGCAATTGGCACTGTCACGTTTTATCGGTTCCTTTCGCATCACTTCGGCTGTCTTTAGTTGTAGGTTGTCCCAGACTGGTTCCTCGTTGAATATTAACCCAGTTGCACGGAATCCCGTTCCATACTTTTCAAAATTTAGATAGAAGGAAAACCCTGACATTAAGAGTGCAGGTACCTTCTTTGGGGCTGGCGGAGTAAAGTTGATGAAGAGATGGTCTTGAATAAATGGTGTGGTCTCCTGGATAGTCCGAAGGAAGAGGATGAATTCTGGAATGGAAGAGATCACACACTCCCCCAAATTGTCTCTGACTACATTCACCAGATTACCAAATGCAGAGTCGACACGGGACTTCCCGTGGTATTCGTTATAGAATCTGACTGTAATCTTCTTCTGTATGAGCTTTGGCGTGTTGGATGAGAGGAGATAGTTGAGGACCACTTTGTTGCGGAAGTGCGAGCCCGTATCGAAAATGAATGTGATTGTGGATGCGTGAGAGAATAAAAATTTCTATGGGTCGTCTCAATCTCGTCAAATTCGTTTTTAGACCTCACGTATGCTCCCAAATGCGTGATTTGCTGGAAAGTAAAGAATTCCTTGCTGCTCTGCGTGTTTCTGATAGCGAAGCGCCAGTTTTCTTTAAAGTCCATGAAGCAGACAATATGGTTTGGATTTAGGTTTGTATTGCCATTTTCGATTTTTGACCGCTGGACAGAAGCATGTTTTTGGTGGAGGAGAAGCGCATCGATCTCTTCTTGGAGTTCGATGGGGAAAGGTTTGCCTTCAGCTTCCATTTGCGCCTTCTTCTTGATGAGGAAAGCCAGACGATCACAGCGAACGCAACCGTCTGTTCGTTTTTTAGCTCTTTTTATATTTTTTATGGCATTGTGGAAAGCCCGGATTCGAATAGGAGAGTTTGGATTGTCCTTCTGGATGGATTGAACTGAGGAGGCCCTTTATGATGATTGCAGTTCCGTATTGGTCGACCGGCTAGTAGTGGTATAAGCGAAATGGGAACCAAACTGGCATAGGTGATACTCCTAGGAGAATTGGAACGAGAAATCAATTTGAATCTCAGAGCCAATTGATTTTTTTTAATATGACTCATTCTAATTTCCATCTCACTTACTACTGAAAATATTGACATTTCAGAGTAGTCAATATTTGGCCGTAAATTCAAAAATAAAGGCGAAAAACGGACCTCTTGAAAAGTGTCTTTTTTGAAGCAAATTTTGAGTACTTTTAGAAAACAACGTCGATTTCTTTTTTTATTCAATTTTTTAATTTGTATAAAATGAGCAGCGTCTTGACACCAACACAACTACTGGAAATTTTGGACAAAGAAGATTTGAAAATGAAATCACCTCCAACTCTCAATCGACAAGGAACAACATATCTCACAGGAAGCACTTTCGAATACTATCTCGAAGAGAAACCAGATGAAACTTATCAAGTGTACGTCAATAGTTTCGTCAAAGGATACAGACCACATCTGAATCGCCAGAAATATCTTCGACCAGCAAATCGTTGCACAAAAGAGAAGCTTATTGAATCAATGAAAAATGAGAATTGTGAACTCATTTCTGAATACACTCATTCAAGTACTCCAGTATCATATCGACATGAAGGAATTGAATGGATAGTAATCCCATCAAAATGGATGAAAGGATTCAGAACTCATCAGAACAAACGAAAACGATACACACAATCGTTTGTTGAAAATGAATTGAAAAAAGAGAATTGTGAACTCATTGGAACATACACAAAGGTACTTGAGCCATTCAAATATCGCGATTTACGAACAAAGAATGAGTATTACGTTCGCTTGGATAATTGGTTGTATTTTGGAGACCGTCCTCACCTGAGAAAGTACCATGAAAGATCATGAAAATACTGAAAATCTATTTTTGACCACAAATCACTGAAATCCAACATGATAACCATTTCGAAAAATTCTGAAAAAAATTCTAAAATCTCGGGGACACTGTCGGTCATCGATCAAAAGAGGTTTGATCAAAATCGGTTGAGAATTCGTCGAACTGCGTACCGGACTTAGGTCGAAAAAGTGACCAAAAAAGTCGATGTTCCGATTTTGCCACTATGAACTGCTTTATGGCTCAAATTGTGTTCAAACACGTTTAATTGCGACGGAAATCATTTTGAAAGGTGAAATTTTAGGAAAAAAGCACTTCTGAGATTTTTGGTTTGATCCGACCCATTGATAGTGGTGTCACCAATACGTTCGATGTCAACAATTCGTGCTTTTTTCTGGAATTATCACTTTTGGTCAAACTAAGAAAAAAATAAAATTTTAGAATTTTCTTCCCACTGGATCCCAAAAAATCCTCACAATAGCTCTTTTCAACCACTTTTTTCATGTGTTCTCGTCATAACTTCACAACCTGTGAACCGATTTTGATGAAATTTTCCACTGAAACGTTTGTTTGGTGAAATGAACATTTTGAAAAAAAATTGGAAAAAAAATCATGGGTATCTGGGACGATATGAAAAAAGGCTGTTTTTCGCCCAGAAAAATATCATGGGAAAAATTTTTTTATTTTTTTGAGTGTCTTTTATCGATATGTTTACGAAAATAATGCTTTTTCTTCGGTCTCAAACGGATGTCTGGATATGGAAAAATGATCGTCGAAAGTTTGGAAAATGTGTGGCGTTTCGCTGTATAACGTGTTTTGAGGTTTTCTCAGGATCCAGTGGGAAGAAAATTCTAAAATTTTATTTTTTTCTTAGTTTGACCAAAAGTGATCATTCCAGAAAAAAGCACGAATTGTTGACATGGAACGTATTGGTGACGCCACTATGAGGTTTTTTCGCGTTTTTCGAGATTTTTTTAGAAAGGTATGGACGTTCGGGACTATGTCCTTTTGATCACTTTTCGTCGTCTTACGGTGTTTTTGGGTGTGAAAACGCTAGTTAGCGTCTTTTTGTGTCATTCATCTCTGAAAACTTTTGACACCTCTACATTCGGACACTTTTTTATGAATTTTCACATTTCACGACTTTCACTTCATTTACTCCGTTATTGCATCATTTTAACGAACATAAGTCGACGCGAGACGTATAGCGCATTTCCTTAGTTTCATTTTGTCGGTTCTTCACTTCACCGTTTTGACGACTCTTTTCTTCACAACTTGCACACTATTAGATTTTTGCCCCGATTTTCACATATTGCGCCTTCTTTCTCGTTGTTAGAGGAAGGTGTGCTCAAATTTTTAGAATTTTTTGTCGGATAGTTGTCTCAAAATTTCACTTTTTTGATTCGTCATTTCACAGCTTTTCACAGTGTTTGCATGTTTGAACACCACTTCAGCCCCTTCTTTTTCACATCATTCTCTCCCCATTTCACCTCGAGTTGAACCATTACTCCTCTCCATTTTTCTCACATCACTTCCATTTTGTGGGCCGTTCTCACTTCACTAGCACATCATTTTAGTCAAGTTTTCATCAACTTTTTCACAAAAACAGAGTAAAAGAAAGCGAAACAAGCATGAATGAAGTGAGCAAGTATGAAAATGAGAGGGAAATTGACGATCGTGAAAACGGTGTGAAATGTGGCGTCAATAGTGAAAATTAGGTCTGTGTTCCGGTTTTTCTCTCTTAAAAACAACAAAAATGATTCAAAAATGTACGTGATATGATGAAGATTACGGAAAAATTCCGAGAACTGAAGTGAGCCGTTGAAAGTGAGATCTCGGTAAAAGTCCGGAATCTTCACTTATCGGAAATTAGTGTGTTGTATTGGAGAACAAGATTAAGAGAAAGAAACATGAATGAAGTGGTTAAAAACAGTAAACAACGAAAAAACGAGGACTGAAGTGTGACCAAAAACGAAACAATAATGAGCAAAGATTAGGTGACAATTCGATCAAAACTAGTGAAAACAGAGCTGAAACAAGATATAAATGATGTCGATATGATGAAGAATGCATACTTTTACCGAGATCTGGACCTGGTTGTGAAACCTCAAATATCTCTGCAAAAGTCCGAAATCTTCAAAAAACGAAGCATACCACGATGATCCTGAGCACCAGAAGAATCAGAAACGCGACAAATCAGAACGAAACAAGCACTCTTGAGAAATGAGTGATCGAACCCATTGATCCTCGATTCCAGCGAAAAATCCAAAACTGAGAAATCAATGAAAGAAAATCTAATTCTGAATTTTTTAATTTGTATTAAATGAATCCAACTGCGATGTACAAGGAAAGACGTCGAGTATGTTCAGAACAAGCCTTAATTGAATCAATGAGAGAAGAGAACTGTTCGCTAGTCTCTGGGTATGTCAGAAATAATGTGCCGGTGACGTATGTTCATGAGGGAGTTGAATGGAGAATAAAACCAAAGTTGTGGAATCAAGGAAACAGACCTCACTTAGCAAAACGTCGACACTACACTCAATCATTCGTCGAAAATGAACTGAAGAAATACAATTGTGAGCTCGTCGGTGAGTACACGAAAGTTCTGGTTCCATTCACATATCGAGAGATTGGCGGAAGTGAAGTGTTCAGAATTAGACTTGATGCATGGCTGACTGCTAAGAAAAAGCCCCATCTGAGAAAACAGAAATAAACACTCAACTTTTTTTTATTTTCGGATTTTTTAATTTGTAGTAAATGGCACTGCTACAACCAGTCAAGGAAAGAATTCAAGAAATTCGAGACCTCTTTCCGAATACACAATTTCAATTTATTGATGGTCGAACGTATATTCCAGACAGCACAAATTATCAACATCATCGTTCATTTCTTCTGAATATGCTTCAACACACAGATCTCGAGTTTCCACATCCAACAAAGAATCTCGATCTCAATCTCATTCCAGATTTTATTGAACAAGTTAAACTTCGACAACAGATGGCGTCAGAAGATCGACTCGCTCACCGAATGATCGTGGAAAACATGAAAGCAAATCCAAGAGTGAACAAAGAAGAACTGAAGAAGCAAGTGTTCAGAATGACATGGAAACTGAAATCAATTGAAGAGAAGTTGATGGATCATTGGATGAAGAATCTATTGATCATTCAGAAGAAAAATGAACAAATGGAAAAGAGAGAAGTGCAGACATTCGATGGATTTGAAGAATGTATATTACTCGCTGAACCACGTGACAAAGCAGCATTCAATTCTTGTCTGATGAATGCACGAAGGAAGTTCAAAAAGAATGAGGTCGAGAAGGTCGAAGATAATGGAAAACCATATCAATTGTACTTCCACAATCATCTGAAGAATGTTGAAGAAATCACAACCTTCATCAAAGCAGTATTCGACAAGGAGAAAGATCATCCATTCAAGATTAGTATTGACTTTGGTAAGATCATCGAGAGAAAAGACAAAGATGAAACAACACACAAAGACTTCAGACCAGAATTGGAGAACACATCGAAGAGCTTCCCAACAGTGATCCGAAGTACTGGAGATATTAATGAGTATTCAAAATATGCAATCAATCTGATCAAAGAATCACAAGAGAGAACACTGATGGATACGAAGACAATGTACATCGCTTTCCACTCAATTCAAGTTGCAGTCTATCGATTCCCAGTTGCAGGAAAAGCAAATGCCATTCTCACTGAACACATCAAAACGAGAAACGTTCGGTACATTGATTCTGAGTTCAACATCTGCTTCTTTCAAGCACTATCATTCCTCACACTTCCTGAAGTTCCTGGTAAGAAGATATCAATCAACATGAGAAACGTTGAAGCAAAAAGATTGTTCGCAGAATCGAAGAATCTGACCCACCTGAAGCCACATCAACTTACTGAACACTTACGCAATTATCCTGGATTTGATATCGCTTGTGATTTGGAGAAAGAAATGATTAGACACAACATCACAGTTCACATTTATGAATATGATGAAGACAAGAAGAAGTACCCGAACTCGAGTTCGACTAGTGACCCCCAAAGGGGTCGTTACTTCCTCAGTCAGTCGTATGTCAACGAAAATGATGATGCTCGTGTTCTTCCCATCTTGATGATTCCACTTACTGCAACTCTCGTTCATGTGATGTTCATTGTTGATCCTGAGAAAATCACTGGACATAAACTCTGTCCGTATTGTCAGTCAAGAGGATTCCAAGTCAAGGATTCTCACTTCAAGACATACTACGAGAAGCATCTCAAAGAGTGCAAAGAGCTTGATGGAAAACATGTGAAGAAGATCACTCTTGACAAAACACCAAGACCAAATGTTCCACATTTCCTCAACAATAGAACTTATGAATTTCTGATGGCACATAAGAGACAAGACGAGTTCAAACCAACGCAGTACTACATCACGTACGATTTCGAAACGATGGAAGATCTCATTCTTGATAATCTATTCTCTGATGACAATACTCAGTTGATTTCTCATCTGAAGCCTCTCTCCGTTGCATCATCAATTAAGACAAAATCAGGTGTGAAGTCAATCTATTATGATCTTCGAGATGGAAAGGACTTCGTGAAGCAATGGATCAGAGAACTCTTCAAATATGCTGAGACAGTTCGAGAGGACAACTACTACGAAGACCCGGAAATACCCTCTCAGAATGAAGTCAGTGTGATTGGATTCAACAGCTCCAGATTCGACATCAATCTCATCTTCCGTGATCTCGTTGACAAGGATTGGAAAGTAGTAAGCTTCCTTGGATCCACAACGAAGTACAAGCAGGTATTGATCAGACACGAGAAGACACAACAGGTGCTTCGCTTTATTGACATGATGTCGTACACAGGACCAATGACATTGGAGAATGCAGTCAAAGCCTTTGGAGGAAATACAACACTCCAGAAATCATTCTTTGCATACGAGTCATTTGATTCATCAGACTACAACACAGTGTTGAGCAAACAAGAACCATTCTCTAAATATGAATTCTATTCGAGTCTGAACAACAGTGAAATGTCCGACCCAGATTTCCAAATGTACCTTGATGATTGGAACAGACAAGGATTCAAGAACCGTTGGGAATATCTCAAGTTCTACAACATCAGAGACGTCGAATGCATGATTGCACCACTAGACAATCTGATTGATCTGAACTTCCAATACAAAGTGGACATGCTGCACAATCTCTCATTATCAGCCAATGCTTCTGCAATCAAATATGCTTGTGCGTACAAGGACTTTGATATCGACGATGATTTCAATGGAGTGGATCAATCTGGAGAAATAAAAATCACGAAGCAATACTGGAAGTACAAGGTTGCGTCGTACATTTATCAAGACCAGAAAGCTCATCGCTGCACTGACAAAAATGTCACAGAAGCAGATTTCGATTGGTTTGTTCAACAATGCAAGAGAGTGTGCTATATCTGCAAGTGTCATTTCTCACAAGCAGTTAGACCAACTTTGGATAGAATCGACAATTCGAAAGGACATTCAAAAGAGAACGTGAAGATCTGCTGTGACTACTGCAACACATACAAGTCAGACAAGGATGAACATCTCACAAGATTGAGAATTCAATTGAAGAAATACTGCATATGGAAATCATTGCCAATGACTCTGACACATGAGCAAACATATCACAAACTGAGAGCAGCTGTGACTGGCGGATTATCGAATGTTCAACATCGACAGATCATCAAAGATGTGACCCCAATCAATCACTTCAAATATGAAAATGGAAAAGTTGTCTCCAAAGATACAGAACATAAAATGACTCATGTCTGTGGTGTTGATTTCAATTCACTTTATCCCAGTGCTTTCTCATCAATCAAGAACAAAAACAATCCATACACCAAACACAGAATGTTCATGCCAGGACGATGCTTATTCACCGCAACAGGAGATAAAGAATGTCGTAAGATTATTGAAGACAAGAATCAGAAGACACTGTTTGTTGTTGAATTGAAGGGACACATCGATGAGAAGCACATCAATGATTTCATTAACTTCCCACCAATCTTCAGGAACATCGTGGTCAATACAACAGAAGAAACCATTGGAGAGAAGACATATTCGTTGATGAAGAAACATGGATTAAAGACTGATGACAAACAACGGAAGCTGACACAACTCTTGAGCACACACGATCAGTATATGTTCTTTTCGACATACTATCTGTGGTTCCTCATCGACTATTGCCACTTCATCGTAGACGATATTAAGAGTGTGATGGTGTTCTCCAGACATGCTGGATTTGAACCTTTTGTGACCTCATTCATGAATGATCGAATAGAAGCAATGAAGGTTGGAAACAAGGGAAAGGAACAGTTCTGTAAGACCAACCTCAATGGAAGTTACGGATACGATGGAATGAACACTGAGAAATACAACTCAATCACAATCTGCAATGAGAAGAGAACATACTTGAAACAAATGATGAAAGGATTTGTGGCTACGAGAGAGATCAATGAGGACAACTACATTGTGATCGAAGACAGAGAGAAAGCATCGTGCAAAACATGTCTGCAAGAAGCAGTATTCACACTCGACAATGCCAAGTTCTGGTATCTGAATTTCATCTACAATTTCATGTACAAGTGCTTAGACATGAACAAGATTCACTTCTGTGAGGGAGATACTGACTCTGCATACTGGGCAATTAGTGGAGATCCAGACGCTGGAATTCATCAACAATTTGAACACGTGATTGCTGACAAAGAATTCTATGATGCACACAAATATGAATGGTTTCCCAATCCTGAAAAAGGAGTTGATGATGAGAAGAAGCTGTTGGGATTAGCAATTGAAAAGGAAGGTGAGCAGATGATCTGTCTTGCACCCAAATGTTACTCGCTCGATGAGAAATGCAAGATCAAAGGAGTGTCTCTGAAGAAAACAAACATCACGAGTGACGATTATGTGAAGTGCCTGAACGGAGAGAAAACTGTGACTACAACATTGAACTTCACCGTAAAACGGTTCAAGCATCAGAATGATGCGTTCCAGACGAGAAGAATCATAAGCGAAGACAACACGAATGGATTTGAGATTGCGAAAATACAACAGCAGAAACTCAGTCTCAGTGGAATTCATCTGAAGGCAATTGTACTTGAAAATGAATCATGTCCTCCATTCATTCATGGACTGAAAGCAACTGATTATATAATTGAATAAACACAAACTTTATTTTTGAATAAATGAACACACGACAGATCAATGCATTCGTGAATAGGTTACTGAATTGCACACAACACTCTCAAGAGAAAATATTCAATGTCAAGTTCAATAGAACCAACACATTACCAGTACATGACGTCTATGATTCACATGGAGAGTATGTTGCAAACGATGAGACATATTTTGAGGATTGGTTTAATGGAGGTCTCTCTCCTAATTTAACTATTTCAGATGGAACAAAAGTAGTCTCACAGTTTCTTATTGAATTCTTGGGAAAACGTTTTAGTGATTGGAGATGTGAAAAAGCATACAAGATGTATAAAGAATATCATCGAAAGTACAATCAACAAGTGACACCAATTCTCTCACCAAGAGTTCGAAGCCCTGCAGAGGCAAGACCAATACCCATTCCAGTGCAAAGACCAATAGCAATAGAACCACCTGAATATCTAATTATTCCTGGACTGAAGAGAAACTTGAAATCAATGGGGTTTGAATATGAATATCCAATGAAGGAGAGGAAGTTCGAAGAGGATGATGAGGATGATGATGACGATGATGATGACGATGATGACATAATACCAATTTCACAGATGCAGGATCCAATAGAGAGAAATCCCTTCTTCACACCAACCGTGTTCAACCACCCAGTGAGGGAGATCAGACAGAATGAACCGACGACACAGCAAGTGCTCAATAAGTTGGCACAAATGAAAGGATTGTTTGATCATCAACAGAGGAATGATTCCGAAGATGAACAGATCAAAGCTGAGAACTCAATAATGAAAAATCAAAAGCAGATGGAACACTTCATTACCTCACACATTCTGGATGCAAATAAAATGAACAGAGACACATTCGTTCGAGCCTCGATAAACAGAAAGATTGCGAACGAAGATCTTGACTTCATTCTGACTCACACAAAACAAATCCCATTCGGAGGAAGATCATTTCAGGATTGGTTTGAGGAATTTGATCACAGATGGAGTGTAGCACATCCGAGGAAAATTCAGAGAGAAAGAGGAAGTGACAGAATGAGAATTGATCCTCCAATGATTCCAAAAACAACGGAAAAAATAGTGTATCCATTTCGATCAAAAATGCAGTTCATGTCGAAAGCAATTACAGGTGATCCACAGAAGACATCAGACAGAAAGGTTCCTCAGAATTGTGATAGACCATACTTTTCTCCCAAGTTTGGATCCTGGGAAATTGATCTCGTTTTTATCCAATCACCAACGTCGAAAACAGTACTTCAGATATACCTCTTCGCAATCAACATTAACACTAAATACCTGGTAGTAATTCCTGTTCTGGATAAATCATGGAGCAAAGTCAAGACTGCAATCAATGACCTGATTAATTATCGTGGCGTTCATGTCAACAACATTCGAGGAGATGGTGAAGCAGCATGGACAAGTAGAGAAGCATCAGAGTTTTTCAAGGATCTGAATGTCAGTCCATATTTCACAAGCTCACCATTCACAAATCATAATCGAATTGTCGATCGAGTGATAAGAACAATCAGAGATGGATTCCAAGACAATGCGACACAGATGGCAAATCATTCACTGATGAATCAGATGGTGGAATACTACAACATGACTCCACATCGAGCGTACTGGAACAAATTCACACCAGAGCAAGCTCAAAATAATCGTGAAATTGAAGCACTGTACATCTCCAGTTGTGAAGAACAATTAAAGAACATCCAAAGACAACAGACAACACAGATGTTATGGAAATACAAACCAGGAAACATTCTACTGATTCATCTTGATCTGGACAAGACTGTTGCCAAGTTTCAGAAGAAGAGAAGGCAGTTTCAATTCGTGGGGAAATTCATCGAATACAAGCACGGGAATGTGGTAGCTACACTACTGAATGGACTGACGTGTCTGTCAAAAGTTGTCTACGTTCCAATCCAACACACAAAGTTCCATGCAGACTCTATTGACGACTTAACTCCAGAGTTCATTGCTGACTATAATTTGGCGGAGTCTCAATAATGTTTCGAATATTTTTATTTCTCTTAAATGACATCACTGAAAATATTAGAACCGTTTGATCCTGAACAGAAAGAGTTCACAAACATCCACGACTTTCAGAGATACTTGGAGAAGAATAGAAAAGAACTGAATGAGTACACAACTCAGAAACTGAATAGGATGATTCAAATTGACGGATATCGAATAACAAAAATAAGAGGTGAGATTGCACTGAGGAAACGATATGTCGATGCTTCCACTCCTCCTAATTCACTCTCGATTGACCAAAGATTATCAGACATTGAAGAATCAATTCGAACGCTGACAGATACTCTCAGCATGAGGCTTCGAAGTCTTGACGAGACTATTGGAAATCTCATTCAAGAACTAACGGACAGTTCGTATTAAACCATCTCTGTTGATCTCATTCAGTGCTACACCATCTGTATTGTATCGAAGAATGATTGCTTCACACTTTTGTTTTCGTTGGTAGACATTCCAGAATTGTCTAATATCAATTGGTGAGTTCAACTGAGGATAGACTCTACTGATTCGTTCTTTATTGAATCCTCCAAAGATCCACATTGAATCGATGTTTGACTTCATATCTGCTGACAAACTGAAGAGCTCATGCATCGTTAGAAAGAATGTGGACTTTGGTTGTCGATTCTCCAATAACAAGTCCATCATTGTCATTCTATTTTTGGATGCTCTCCGTTCACCAAGGATTCTACGACAGTCATCAAGAAGGATAATCGTTTGGAGATTCTTCACTGAGAAGTCCTCAATGTAAAGTGAGTCAAAGAGATTCTCTCTGCATTCATCTGTGATTCTGTTCTGCCATTGATTGTCAAGAATCTCTTCATACGCAGCTTTTGATTCAGAGAGTTCCAACAGAAATGGAAGTGCATCATCATATTTGACTTTCACAAAAGGAACGTTTAATATTGGTTTGAATTTGTCGAATGTCGGATCAATGTTCTTATCAGTGACAAAGACAAACAAATGGAATAGTTCATTCCTAACCTGAACATTTTGGAGTTTGGCAACCTCTCGAAGTGCATTGAATGTCTTTCCACTTCCTCTGTTTCCAACGAGGACATTAACACTGTTGCGATTGAAATTCAAGTCTGGATGTATTTGTGATTGCACTTCATGAGACACATTCCTACTAGAAGCTTCACTCAGTTTTGCATTCACATATGCTGTTAGAGACGAGGGTTCCACCCTCCGCGAAACCTCCGGTTTAGCCATATTCGATTTGTTCATTTGTGATTTAACTCTAATTAAAATATACTTTTGGTTTTTTTATTTTGTATGAAAACAAACAATGTCACAAAAGATAGTGTACGTTCAACCACAAAGAAAAGCACAAGCGAAGAAACCAAAAATGAGATACGGACCGGAGACTCAAGCAGCATTGAAACGAATCTATGCCGACGATGATATTCAAACCAGACGCAATGATGTTCTGTGCAGTCTTCCATCAGCTCGTGAGTATATTACGAGAACTGGACGAAATTGGACTGCGAAAGTAGAACAATATGGACAAGTTCCTGATGTGATGGTCTACGATAATGATACTGGAGATCTGATTGCAGTCAATGGTGCCATGCTATCTCCATACAACAGTAGACCAGTCAAAGAGACATACTACGCAATGAATCCAACACCAGACATGCGAAGACTGAAACCATACACATCATTCAATCAAGAGAATGGAAGGAGAATCAAAGCTGTACATCGGAATTTCCTCAAAAATGGAACATACGATTTGCCAACCAATTATCGAGACATCAGCTATGAAGAGATGAAGACCAAACGATCTCAACAACCATATGCAATAATGAAGAGAGCTGTTGGTGAACACATGACAGACACATTGGGAATAACTCGTGCAAATCGAAGCAATCCAGCTGATCCCAGCAAGAATGTGTTAGACAATATGGTGTTCAATTCAATTCAATCACAGATTGCATCACTGATGTGGGATCAATGGCTTCATGATCATGTTCAGGACTACAATCCCAGTATGAAACAAAAGAAAGCCTTCAAGGATCAGATTTATCCAGTGTTTCTCCAAATGATCACTCAAGATACAACGTATTTATCGGAATACTGTACTCGCTATTCAACTCACATATCAACAGAAGTTAATAAACTGAAAGCCAAAGCATTCAAAACAGTCATAGATGATGATATCAGTGGATACCAATCTGAAATGCCTGGGTATTATCGATTTGCACAGTTGGATAGTTCTGGAATGGGAAATTTAGATCGAGCAGAAATGTGAATTTAAAAACATTAATATATATTTTTTATTTTTATAGAAAGTGATGCAACCAATTCTAAGTTGTCAATTTACAAAACACACAAGTTCTTCTTCAGTACCAACATCAATCACCAACAATGTCATCATCGAGGATAGGAGCAAAGCTGGCGTAGATAATAGAGGATCGAAGATGGAGATGGTCTCGCTAGAGGCTTCGAACCCTCCTTTGGGGAGAGAAAGAGAGTGCTCTGAACCTGTGGTATCCAATGAACGAGGTGCTTATGATCCACCACTGGAGACATATCCATCAGCACCAATTCAGAGCCGTTCCATTCCACTCCGAGAATACACGTCTAACATTTCAGCATTCAAAGATCAACTATTGCTAGTTTACAAGAATGCATTCGCGTGTGAAAAGAAACTACTGAATAATCTCATTGAACCTTCGAAGAAACTGATCACAAACCAAAGTGATTTATGTGCTCTGATTGCGACACTCACTGGGATCAATGATGTGGTGATCGAACTGGATGATTTGTCTGATAAGTGCCTATGTCTGAATAAACTCCCAGTGTTTAGAACCATTTTCAAGATCCTTGTTGGAGGAAAAGATATGAGCATTGCCTATAACGAAGCATACAACACTATTCTCAATTATGGCATTTCTCTGACGAAAGCTATACCCCGTTAGGGCAGAAATCTCTTCTGAGATTTTTTCCTCGCATAAATTATATATGAATTGTATTTTTTATTTTTACTTAAATAGACTTCGTCTCTTCAACACAATTTCTCAAAATTGCATAAATGGCACCAGGAAGTTTCAACAAACTCAAAAATATAGGCAAGCAATTCTTTCAATTCATCAAACCTCTAGCTCCAACGTTGCTTCAAGTCGGTGGTGGAATACTCTCTCAAACGAACAGTAAATTCGGACAAACAGCAGGTGGAATACTCAATGGATTAGGAGGAATGATGGACGTTTATCAACAAAATAAGGCGATCAATCGAGCACAGAAACCGCAGATGATCGAGTACGAACCTCCACGAAATGGACGATACTCCAATGATGAGATGCCACTCTCGTCAAATTCCAAAATTCAATTCAAAGGATAAACATTCACTAGTATTCGAATATTTTTATTTTCCTAAAATGGCACCAGGTTGGTTGTCAAAATTAGCAGCAGTTGGAAAAAATATACTCAGAGTTGGAGCTCCATTTCTGAATCTCATCCCCTTCGTTGGACCATTGATTTCTAAGGTAGCACAGACGGGTGTTGAGATGATTCCAGATGTGAAATCGGATCAGCAAATCCATGCAGAAAAGATGGCACAATATGAGCAAGCGATCAATGAAGGAAACACAGTAGTTGCAAATAAACTAAGAGGAGAAATACTGAAACTGGAAGAAAAGCTGAAACCAAAAGCGAAGAAACCAAAAAAGAAAAAGTAACTAGAGTTAAAGCATAAATGTAATTTTTTATTTTTGTTAAAATGAACTCACATTTAACACATCTGACAAACAAAAGAACAGGAGCATCATCCTTGACTGGAAATACCACTGGAAGGATAGAATACACAAGAGATGACATGGGTCAAATACAACAGCAACTGATGTCCGAACATCACACTTATTACCTCATGAATGATGGAGCACATAGTACTTCGATACAGGAATTGAAACCATCAGAGAATGCACGCTTCTACACAGGACAAGAGATAATCATTCCATTGACTGGTAATCAAGACATTTGTCAAATCGATGATTCTTTCATTACGTTCACTATGACGGCGACATTGAGACTCAATAATTGGCAAACTACAGCTGGGAAGGTTGGATCGTTCATGAATGAGAGAATCTTCATCTTCGTTGGACTCAAGCATTCTGCATCAATCTTTCGTGATCTTACTGTTCTTCACAACAATCAGAGAATCATCAGCACAACAAACAATGATGTATCAATGGAATCTCACATCTACAATATGATCAAACCGAAGAGTCAATTGGAGAATCGAAAACATTGTCACACACCTTGGAAAAATGCTTGGACTCATGATGAATCAGTCGCTGGTGTTTATATTCCTTTATCAGACTTCACTACAACATCCGGAACAGGAGTGTTTCAAGACACGATTGATGTGCCTATTCGTGTGTCAATTAATCTTGAAGATCTTCTAATATTCTCTGGAATGACTGACTATCCAAAATGTCTTTTTGGTGATTTGAAATTGAGTGTGTACATGAATGAAGCTGCTTTCGTTTGCTGTTCTGTGAATCCTGAACTCACTTTGAAAAATACACTATCATCACTCGTTATGGGAACAGCAGCAGCACCAACTATTAAAGCAGCAATTCTCAATTGTATTCAACATCGTCCCTATTTTCTGAATAATCATGTCACCTCATGCACAAAGAACTTCGTTCAAATTGGTCAATCATTTCTGCAACCAACAGTTACGAAAGACATAGTTTGCTCAACAGCCAATGCCGTGACAACAGAACCAGAATTTGTGGATCAGTACATCTCATTGAACGTCACAAACTATCGAATTGATGATGTGTATTGCATGAGTGTTGGATACAAAATGAAAGATGGTGCGATAAAGAAACTCATGGAGATGTATCAGAATCGTCCTGGAACAATTCCAGCAGAGAAGATCTCATTCTATCCATTTCAGAAGACACCAACGGCAACAGGAATTGATTGTACTCAGCAAATGGTAGTGGTGAATGCAAAGGATCTTATGCTTCTCTTTCGTCATTACGACAATGAAGTCACTTGCTTCCACAATCCAATGCAGAAGAACATCCAAGTGACTTTACAAAACAGGTATTATCCAGAACAACCGACTACAACTATTGGAGCTCGCTTCTATCAATTCGCATTATCAACTCTCAATCTCGATTCGTACCTCACTGTTCCAGATGATTTGGAGCGATCACTGACGGATTCTCTTGTCGAAGCTAAACTCACTGGTGATGGTACATATCCAAATGAAACAATGACAAGAGTTCGTCCAGTTCATGACAATACTGACTTTCTTCTGTGCTTTCCTACTCAAAGAAGTGGATGTCCAACAAACTGTAATGATTCGATCAGTTCCAGAGGTGTGAATGCTGCAGTCACTTTAAGATCACATCCAATCTATCAAGGCAATCTTGACACATACTATAATGTTTACAACCCAAGTCAAAGTGGTGGTGATATGACAACATTTACACATCCTCCAGCACCGATTCTAGCAACCACTGCAACGACATGGTGGGTCTTACGATTCAGCAATGGTGAACCCAAAGTTGAGTACTATCCTAATCACACATTGAAAGCATTACACAAAGATTTGGGAATCATGTAGAGACTCTCATCGGGGGTTCGAAGCCTCTGGCGAGACAAAACAGTAAAAGAAATTATTGATATTGTATTTTTTATTTTTCTATAAATGAGAAGTTTCAGATCAAATCAATCCAAACCAACATCGACATTAATTGAGCAAATTGAAGTGCAATCATATCTGCCAAAACAATGGGATTCAGAACCACACATTTATTCCATCCAAGAAGTGCATCCAACGAATCCACCTATGCCTTGCAGAATCGGAGACGAGATTGAAGTTCCATTGTGCTATGACGGTCATGATGTGACTGAGTTTGCGAAGAGTCATTTACGCATTGATCTCACGATTACTGTTCCAAATTTTCATCAGGTTGGTGACTCGGGACCTTACGTCGGAATGCACGGAATGTTCTTTGGATATAAATCATCTTCAGATGCAATTCGAGACATGAGACTCGTCGACAGTCATGGAAACATCATTGACAACACACTTCAGAATAATCATGTTCACGAATCATTTCTGTATCACACATTCAAGTCACAGGAAGAGAAAAACAATATGAAGCACTGTTACAGTTTGTGGGAAAATGTTCAGAGAATGGATCAGAGTGTGTGTGGATTCTACTATGTTCCAATCAATAGAGGTGTAAAAGAAATCACTGCGACAATTCCTTTAGTGATTCCATTTGTGAATCTCCTTCCACTGAGTACCTTTGACCAATATCCAAATTCCATCTTTGGTAATTTACGTTTGAGATTTCATTTGACAACAGATTCACTTGTGTATTGTCCTATTCAAACTTCAACTGTCATTCGAAAATCAACCGAAGGTTCCCGTGAAGTGTTTCCAGATAAAGACTTGACAACCCTTTCGGATCTATCCAACGCATTCTTGATGTCTGAGG
This sequence comes from Blattamonas nauphoetae, assembly GCA_033064195.1. Lineage (NCBI taxonomy): Eukaryota > Preaxostyla > Oxymonadida > Blattamonas > Blattamonas nauphoetae. The sequence continues at coordinate 172,862 of JARBJD010000046.1, forward strand.
GAGACTTTTCTCCCGTAACACAGGAATTTACACAAATTGGAAATTCAGTTCTGAAAGTTAGCGATAAATACACTTATAAGGCACCTAGCACTGTCGTCGCAGAGATATTGACCAAAGAAGTCACTTGCACTGTTCTTTCTTCATCAGTTGATAAAGTCTCAACTATTTGTTACGGATATCAAATCACTGATGCAACAAAACAATCCCTCTTCAACATGTATTCAAAGACATTGTACGTCTTGAAAGCAGAAAGAATTGACACTCAATCATTTCAATCAAAAGCGACTGCAATGGGAGTGAGATCAAACATCAGCATCAAACTCAACAATCTTATGAATCTCATGTGCTTATTCCCAGAAAGACCAAATGAATGTACAGTCTTCAGAAATCCTCATTATGTTGGCTTATTCGAAATGCTTGGATCCAACTTTCCCAATTTCCCAATGTCAACAATATCACCAGAGTTTTATCAAATGATGATGGTGAATGGTGATTTCATTGGTTGTTCCGCAACGGAAGAGTTTGAGAATTCAATTTGTTCAACTCGTGTGTTTGACTATAAAGGAAAGGATTACAAGAGAACAAAACCAGTAACAGATGCAACTTGTTTTACTTTCATGGTTCCAACAGATCGAAGTGAAATCGCTGGTGGTGAAGAAGGTATTTCGACAGCAGAATCAGTCAATATTGTATTCAGAGGAACACCAATCAATCAGGGTGAACTGGATCCATATTTCACATCAACTCCAGAAGGTCCTCCTCCACCAATTCTAGCACTACATCAAGCGACATACTGGCTGTTCTGGATTGAAAATGGACAACCACGAGTGCGATATGTCATTGATCGTCGTCTCCAAGAAGCATATGAAGAAGTGAAGAGAGGATATTAATGTATAGCATTTCTAGAATGACAGAGTCATATTACTAAATTGAATATTTTATTTTTGTAGAAATCACAAATGGTCAAACGTTATTTCTCAATTCAGAATTCTCACACTGCTCAACTCCCTCCTGATTTTACCAATTCTCGAAACCAAAAATATGTTCACTTCCTCGACTGCAAACTCATCCATGTGAGAGAAGAAATTACTGGGAACTCAACTGTCATCTCAAAAGACATTCCTCAGCACATAACAATCCATGGTGATTGGATTCAGACTGATGCATTCAATGACTCGTTTGTTGCTTTCTGTAACGAACAGATTGCGAAGCGAAAGAAGTGGGAATTAAGCACTCGACAATCAATTGTGAAGATCTGGTTCAAAGACAGTTCTGGTGACTCAATCGAGATGGAAACATCGGAAACAATCAATGGAAAAAAAAATCAAAGAGTACTATGAATTTCTGGTTGATCTCATGTTGGAATACTAATCAGTGTATTATATTTTTGTATTAGTTCATATATGAGTGTCTGTTGTTGTCCGACGATAGAGGATAATTCCTGAATTGCTTTCACGCAGAAGCAAGAGAGTTCTGCATAATCAACTTGAAGACAGTCTGGATTGGAATCATTCACAACCTCAGGGAATATTTCTTGGATCTGTTGAGCAATCACTCCAATGTGTTTCCTCTCACTTTCCTTCTTCAGACATTCACATTTCTCTTTGCAGTTCTTCAAGTGTTCTTCATCAGTTTCGTTTTCTATTTGTTTTGTGACTTTGTTGATCTTCGAGTCGAACGTGTTGAATTGGTAGCGAACAATTTCCACTTTATTCAGTTGCTCGAGAACATCAGGGTATGGTTCAATATTTCTTTTCACTCTTCTGTCTGACAACTGAGAAAAACTTCCTGTTGTGGATATTGAAAACACTCCTGAACCCGTGTCCTCATCGTAGTAATACAAAGCTGGTGAGTCACACGGTGACCACATAATGATACCATCACCATTGAACTGAATTCCTGAGGTTTCTGAAATCGATTGTGAAATTGAAATGCCAGACTTAAATGTTGATGCCGGATATGTTCCAGGATACTTTGGAAGTGATCCTTCTGAGATGTTCCACTTCGCTCCATTCACATTGATCAATCCTCCAATTTCTGGTGTCGTGATCGATCCATTTGTGCTGACTACTTTTTGGATTGATGATATCGCTGTCTTATGTCCTTCTGTTGTCTTCTGAAGTGAGTCAATCACTGCCGAATTCTCGTTGGTTGTTGAGAGAGTATGATCAATCATTTTCTCAATAGACCCAACCCGAGTTTTATGGGTAATCTCGAGAAAAATGAAACAATTGAGTAAGACTGTGGACACTCGAGTTATTCATGGTTAACTCGAGATAACTCTTGAAAACCGAGTTGCACACGTTCACAACCGAATTGACACATTTCACTCGAGTTCCTTCCCATAACTGTTTTTTGAGAAAAAAAGAACATCTGAAAAAGTTGATATTATCACTTCTTTTCAACTGATTTCTGATCATATTAGGTGAAAAAGATGGATAGTCAAGATTTGAGGGACGAAAATGTGACACCGTCACCACAACATTCACAGATCATTCTCAAACCTGGAACTCCACAAACACCATTCCAGTGTGAGCTTTTATTTTGATATTTTGTTCTTTCTCTTTTGAAGATTACGACCCTCTGCTGGAAGTTTCATTGGATTCCCGTCCCCAAGTTTCACCATCAATTCTCCCTTCTCATCACAAAACTCGTTGACAGATTCGAGATCACTTTTTTCAACACCTCAATCTTCACAATCGTCACGATCATCTGTTGATATTCGGTCAGCTTCGCCCACTATCAGGCCTCAAAAGCGAGAATCTTCAACTTCCATTGCGTCTCTTGGAGAACTCAAAAACAAACAAAGACAAGTCTTTCTGTCAGCAAAACCAATTGTGCCAATTCCAGAAAGTGGAGGAATCATTTGGTCGAAGTATGACGATGCAAACTTGTGGAAACAACTCAGATTGGAGAAAGACACTCTTCTTCATCTCTCCGCTCTCATCCAATCGAATTGTCCAGAATACAATCATCCAGGACCAAAGGGGAAACTCACTCTCAAAGATGAATTAGTCGTTTATCTTGAATGGTTGAGCTCAACAGTTAAAATCAATCGACTGGCATCGGCATTGGGAATCAGTCCAAATCTCGCATCTAAAGCAATTCTACACATTCGCCCTCTCCTGTTCACTGTCCTTCAGGAACGATATTCTGTCCCGCCTCGCCCAACTCCAAATTTTCAAGCCAATTTCCCTTTCACCGCGCTTTATATTGATGCAACAACGATTGTTGTCCCCAGACCATTGACGGATTTTGAAGATAAGAAAGTACTTTGGGAAGGTCATCATTATTGTTATGCGATGAAGGCTCAAGTGTGTGTTGAAGCCAAACCACCCTACAAAGCGCTCTTCGTTTCTGATTGTGTTGCTGGCTCAATCCACGATGTTGCTCTACTCCAAAAGACTCTCCAACCGATCGAACAATATCTGAACAAGACAGACCAGGAGAAAGAGCTCTATCCACAAGACAACGACCCAAAATGGGGAATTCAAGGCGACATGGGATATCTCGGAGATTTTCCAACTCTTCGATTCAATCGTCCGAACAGAAGAAAAAAAGAAAGAACAAACGAAGAAGAACAGAATGAACTCAATGTGAGAATTGCGTCTGACAGAGTTCAAGTGGAGAGATTCTTCGGAAGACTCAAATGGCTGTGGCTTCGAATGGGAGGGAAATACACTGCTGGCGTCAAACATATCACGCAAGACTTCAAAAATGCGTGCTGGTTAACCAATATTCACCTCGAAAAAGGACACAATTACCGACTTCCAGACGATTTTCATGAGAGGGCTCTTTCGGCCTCTTCAAGAAAAGAATCACGAATTCCACGGAGAAAACAACTCTATCGAAAACATCAAGCCGAGATTGAGGACTTTGAGAATGATTATGATCCAAGAACAACAGGATTCGATGGAGTCTTTGATATTTCAGATTCTGACTAAAATATTCATCACAATTCACAACACACACTTACTTTTTCTCAATTTTGTTGAAAAATGTTCTCAAAACGACGTTGAAGAGTCTTAAACTGTCATAAATGATAAAAACTCCCACATTCTTGTTTTTCATGTTTTTTTAGAAATATTTGATTTGTTTTCTGTGTCTAATTCTTTAGACAACGTCTTGCTGTTAGGCCCACATTCTGGGCATCCTCATTCTGTTTCCTGGCGACTGACATTCACTTCGACACTTGGGGAGGACCATATTAGCGCGAGCCCATGAAATCCTACCCGACCCAAGTTCCATGAATGATGTCTGCGGACAGCGAGAGGGGAACCAATATCCAAGCAAGAGCGACTTACATCGAGATGACACAGAACCTACTTGAGGTAAGTTCAATTCAAATACGTAGGGGCGTCGCCGACGGTTATAGTGAGAATTTTGGAAAAATTTCGATATAAGGGTCGGATCGACTTCGAATTTTTAAAAGAGTTTTTCTTCAATAATTTGTTTCTTTTCGTACTAATGACAAGTTATAAATGAGGAAACACGATGAAATGAATCAATTCGACGAAAGTTTGTCAAGATCAACCTGAAAAAAATGTTATGGGGTGAGAACTCGAGTGAAGTGTGGTTTATTCGGTTTTTCTGCTGTTTATTCGGTTTTCACAAGGTATCTCGAGTTAAGTTGCGTTAACCGAATTGCCCTTCGTGATCACGAGTTTTCCCATTATACACGGGTTGGGTCTAATCATTTGTGAATTGTATTTTTGTCGATTCATTTCTGAGTATTCTTTTCCGGAAAATAAAAAAACACTATGAACTTATTTTTACCAACATAGTCTCAAAATTTCGAGATGAATCACAATTATTCGATGAATACTATGCATTTTTAAAAAGTATGGGAAACAGTTAAGAATGTCAAGCAGAACAACTATTCGACTCACTGACTCGGTTTGATTTTATCCCTCTTTTTGACATATATAGTATCTCACCAAAATTTGTTTTCTCATTGGTGTTGACGCTAAACCTTACCGAGCGATGAATCGTGCCAAAGTACATCGCACATTGTTTCCAACTTTAGGTGTCGAGCATCGATATCATGGGATGCCACACATCATCCAATATTTGCGATTCCTGCTCACTCGTATTCTTTACGCCTAACAGTCCAAAGTCGATCCAATCGATTTCAGAACGGATACCTTCGGTCTATTACAACTAAGGTATTTGATTGATTGTACTTTGGACGAACTAAATTATGAAGGCAGCAGGGATATCCTCTCTCTGTTGCACAACGGCGTCAACTCAAGCATGAGGGCTGAAGACTACTATTCCGAATTCGAAACATTAACAGCGAGGGATGATGCGAATGAGCTCATAGAAGACGACTGGACAGGAATTGAAGCGGTTCGATCCGACCGACATAGACAACTTGGGGGCGCCAATGAACCAATAGACTTGACGGCAGATGAGATCGCAGACGAACTTGATTCTCTTCTGTGACTTCTTTTAATTAAGGTAATCGTTCTTCAGTTTTTCTGTTCCCTTTTTTAACCATTCACTGATGGAGACGCTTCCTTTTCTGTTCTTCTTTTTTTGAAACCAGTATCTCAAATCAGAAATGCGAAACGATGAATTTGGTATCGCGATTCTCTATTTTTTTCAAAAATAACCTCACTTTTTGCATTCATAGAAGAATTGTCACATGTGCACAAACATATCAAGTTTTGTCTTGTTAGCTGTTCTGATTGAGTGTATCGTCGTTCTCTCCAGTACTATTTAAATGTGTGTTATTCATTTTCATATTTTCTGTCTCTTGTTTTTCATCAGGAACGTTCAGATCAAACCAAATATCCAGCTCTTCATTCTGTGCTTGTATGGAAGACGTCCTCTCATTCAACATTCTCGATTCTGAACATTTTTTCATTCTTTCTATTCCTCTCATTCTCTCTTTACACGATCATCACTTTATTCCAGGTTTTTCAGTTGTTCTTAACGGTCATCGGATCTCTGCACAAGTATGTATTCTTCACCATATCGACATCATTTTTGTCTTGTTTCAGCTCTGTTTTCTCTAGTTTTGATCGAATTGTCACCTAATCTTTGCTCATTATTGTTTCATTTTTGACCTCACTTCCGTCTTCGTTTTCTTGTTGTTAATCGTTTTTAACCACTTCATTTATTCTCAGTTCGTTCAAACTTTTTCTCAAATTCAACACACTAATTTCCGTTAAGTGAAGATTCCGGACTTTTACCGAGATCTCACTTTCAACGGCTCACTTCATATCTCGGTATTTTTCCGGAAAATCCAACATTTCACATACATTTTTGAATCAATTTTGTTGTTTTTAAGACATAAAACCGAGAACACAGACCTAATTTTCACTATTAGTGTCACATTTCACACCGTTTTCACGATCGTCATTTTCACTCTCAGTTTCAGACTTGCCCACTTCATTGTTGGTTGTTTCGCTTTCTTTTACTCTGTTTTTGTGAAAAAAGTGATGAAAATTGCAACAAAATGATGTGCTAGTGTAGTGAGAACGGCCCACAAAATGGAAGTGAATTGAGCAAAATGAAGAGGAGTGATGAAGAGATCAAATGTGAAATGGGGAGAGAAAGTGATGAAATGAAAGGGACTACAGTTGGTTTTGAAGTTTCAAAAACGGTCAAAAGTTGTGAAGTGAAAACATGAAAAAGTGACTTTATGGGAGAACTATCCGACAAAATCTCCTCAAAATTTGAGCACACCTTACTCATACCGTGAGAAAGAAGGATTTGCAGTGAAAATCGGATCAAAAAATCCATAGTGTCAAAATGTTGGTGCAAATGTGTCGTCACAAGTGTGATCGAAAAACCGACCCTCCAGAGAGAACTATAGGTGATGTAAAACCAGAATTCTCAAAAAAGCGTCGCTTGAGTGCGATTGTGAAGTGGTTTGAAGGAAATCAATGAGAAATGAAAATTGACAAAAAATTGTGAAAACGATCGTGTGTCGAGGATCGTCAGAACCGAATGACGCGAATACCTGTCCACTATCGTTTTGACACCTACGGAGACCATCAGAGGGCGAAAAGTGACGTGCAGGAGAAGAGCGAGACGTCACTTTCTCCTCCTTAAAAATTTTGTCATTTTCAAAATATGTTGTGGGGTCGGATCTAACTTTTTTTTCAAAAGTGCTTTTTTCCTAAAATTTCACCTATCAAAATCAATTTCGTAATTTTAGAACGTGTTTGAACACAATTTGAGACATAAAGGTGTTCATAGTGGTGAAATCCGAACATCGACTTTTTCGTCACTTTTTCGACCAAAGTTCGGTACACAGTTCGACGAATTCTCAACCGATTTTCATCAGGATTGTCTTGATCGAGGACCGACAGTGTCCCCGAGATTTTAGAATTTTTTTCAGAATTTTTCGAAATGGTTATCATGTTGGATTTCAGTGATTTGTGGTCAAAAATAGATTTTCAGTATTTTCATGACCTTTCGTGGTACTTTCTCAAGTGAGGACGGTCTCCAAAATACAACCAATTGTCCAAGCGAACGTAATACTCATTCTTTGTTCGTAAATCGCGATATTTGAATGGCTCAAGTACCTTTGTGTATGTTCCAATGAGTTCACAATTCTCTTTTTTCAATTCATTTTCAACAAACGATTGTGTGTATCGTTTTCGTTTGTTCTGATGAGTTCTGAATCCTTTCATCCATTTTGATGGGATTACTATCCATTCAATTCCTTCATGTCGATATGATACTGGAGTACTTGAATGAGTGTATTCAGAAATGAGTTCACAATTCTCATTTTCATTGATTCAATAAGCTTCTCTTTTGTGCAACGATTTGCTGGTCGAAGATATTTCTGGCGATTCAGATGTGGTCTGTATCCTTTGACGAAACTATTGACGTACACTTGATAAGTTTCATCTGGTTTCTCTTCGAGATAGTATTCGAAAGTGCTTCCTGTGAGATATGTTGTTCCTTGTCGATTGAGAGTTGGAGGTGATTTCATTTTCAAATCTTCTTTGTCCAAAATTTCCAGTAGTTGTGTTGGTGTCAAGACGCTGCTCATTTTATACAAATTAAAAATTGAATAAAAAAGAAATCGACGTTGTTTTCTAAAAGTACTCAAAATTTGCTTCAAAAAAGACACTTTTCAAGAGGTCCGTTTTTCGCCTTTATTTTTGAATTTACGGCCAAATATTGACTACTCTGAAATGTCAATATTTTCAGTAGTAAGTGAGATGGAAATTAGAATGAGTCATATTAAAAAAAATCAATTGGCTTTGAGATTCAAATTGATTTCTCGTTCCAATTCTCCTAGGAGTATCACCTATGCCAGTTTGGTTCCCATTTCGCTTATATCACTACTCCGGCTGTCGCATAGGCGTTGTGTGAGAAGGAAGGACGGTGATGTCGACACATTTTCTTTGACAGAGGAGTTGGACAGAGGCGACGTAATGTGAACGTAGACCGTTCCTTATGAGGAGAATTCTTGACTTTTGTTGGTTGGTTGATTCACTTCGTTGAATCATGTTGGGAAGAATAGAGAGGTGGAAAATGGTCGGAAATTGTGTGTGTTTGTCATCCTTGTTTGCGTATGTGAATATGCTCCATTCAGTGGATCTAACCTCATCTCTTGACCTTGAACCATGATACGCAAAGGTTCCAATTGGAGGATTCGGATTCTTTTTCGAGAAACGTCTATAGATGCGATGTCGATAGGCTATGGGTGACCTAACCCCTTTACCTGAGTGATACGACGATGATTTTGGAGATTGTTAATGATCATTTGAGGAAAAGCGGGTTCATGACCCAAATGATAGCCCACATTAACAGGACGAATGAAAGGGTTCTCAGGAGGCCGAATTGCCGGAAGAACTGCTTCGGGACGCACGGTAAAGACGCCATGCTCCGCGACAAATACACCGGCAAAGTCGCCTCGACCAATTTGGGCTTGGACATCCCGCAAACCTCGTCGAGTTATCATTCTCCGTCTGAAACCTGGGCGTCGCCGTCTTCTTCGGGAACCTTATACTCGGGTTCGTACCATTCATAAAACAAAGGAGAGGCTGAAGTTATGGTGTAGTGTAACAGAAGTCGTGGGTAATACTGGACCACGACTTCTGAGCTGACCTCCGAAATAGGTAACTCGGCATTCATATCTAGAGTAGGCTCGGGGAGGGTGGGGACGACCACCACGTCTGGATTCCACCAGGTGTCGCAGTGTTTTGTCTCGACTTTGAGGGGGTAGCCATCTAAAAGTCTGAGGAGTAGAGCGAACGTTGATTGGTCTGGCCGGTAGTCATCAATAAGGATGTGGGTGTGATTGGCGGTGAGGCCGTTAAACCAGCGCAGAGTGGGGAGTACAACCCAGGTGAGTCCCAAGTCAGGGGGGCGATTTGGTCGTATAAGAGTCGGGTCTTACCGGAACCAGTCGGACCATACAACCAGATACAGCACCTTCTTCGGTAGTCGAGTCTGGGAGTCGACAAAAAAACTATGGAGCAAAAGGTTGCATACTGCACGAATGACCCCGTTCTCTAGACAAGATTGTGGAGGAAAACCCAGCCCAATTCGTCAAGTTCTCCAATGGTTTGACCAAGCTATTGTCATGTGTATTAGCTCCCAGACTCGACTATCGAAGAAGGTGCTGTATCTGGTTGTATGGTCCGACTGGTTCCGGTAAGACCCGACTCTTATACGACCAAATCGCCCCCCTGACTTGGGACTCACCTGGGTTGTACTCCCCACTCTGCGCTGGTTTACGGCCTCACCGCCAATCACACCCACATCCTTATTGATGACTACCGGCCAGACCAATCAACGTTCGCTCTACTCCTCAGACTTTTAGATGGCTACCCCCTCAAAGTCGAGACAAAACACTGCGACACCTGGTGGAATCCAGACGTGGTGGTCGTCCCCACCCTCCCCGAGCCTACTCTAGATATGAATGCCGAGTTACCTATTTCGGAGGTCAGCTCAGAAGTCGTGGTCCAGTATTACCCACGACTTCTGTTACACTACACCATAACTTCAGCCTCTCCTTTGTTTTATGAATGGTACGAACCCGAGTATAAGGTTCCCGAAGAAGACGGCGACGCCCAGGTTACAGACGGAGAGAGATTTCATACCTCATGTTTGAACAGCCTTCGACGTTCGTCTACGTTCCTTTGATCCCTTCTCCACAAGAAGTGTCATCAATAACTCCGTACGACACGACGATCTTCAAAGATTGTGGATGAAGCAGTGGACGGAGGACTTTTCTCAATATTACTCTTTTGACAGGATAGACGACCTGGATTCTTTCGTTTCGGAGAAGGCTCCCCAATGCAGAATGAAATTTGTGAACAGGTATTTTCGAGAAAGAAGGGTGAATGTACGCCCACCAAACACTTTTCCCAGTTTTTCTTTTCAACTTACCTGAACATCCTCTCTGTATGTTTCCGAATACCCTTATTGAATTCAATCTCTGGGTTTCGTCTACGAAATTGCACCATTTCAGTCTGACGAGTTCAAAATCGACGACAAATCATTCAAAATCGAAGTGCAATAATTTTAAATCGAAATCCTGAATTATCGCTTCATTTCGTTCAGGTAAACCTCCCGAACGACGATTCAGCGGTCAACTGACCGTCACAAATGTCTTCGTGTTGACTCGTCAAGTATCCCCTGACATTTTCTTTGCACTTTCTCTTCAATAGAATTCTTTTTCCAGAACCAATCACCTCAAATCTTTGTCCAAGTCTCAGAATGTCACCTTTTCATTTCATCCACTGGTTGAACACAGCCTAAAGATCCTTTCAACATCAACAACTAACATCGCACCTTTTGAATAAGTGGCCTGAAATCTCGAACGACGTGTTGTTCTTATAAATCACATGGCTACTGAAAGATGACTGTGGTGAAAAAGCGAAATAAGGCTTCAATTGTGAAGTAAAATTTTAAAATGTCACTTCAATTTTGAATCATTTAATTCGATAGTGAAGTATTTCATTGGATTTTGAAAAACTTGCAACATCTCCAACAGCTCATTGGAATATTGTGAGTCGGAGTGATTGGATTGATCACAGAGACGTCTGTCATCAGCAATCCGAAGGAACAGCTACCTTGGCGAAAGTGACAGAAACTCTCCTCACAATGGTGAGCAGCGAAGCGATGTGCGAAAGGGTCTTGGATGCTTTGCAGTTAATCCCCAACGATTTAGGTCAGAACTTTTAATATCATTCAAAAGTTCGACGGTCACTAACGAAAATCGCAATTAAACACTTATCACGGCTTGATCAATGATCTCGAAAAGACTGTTCAATCATGTCATGCACCAAATATAGAGAAAGGTCGATTCATTTCTCATCCATGAGAGGAGATTGATTTTGGATATTGGTCTTCGAACTTTTGAATGAAATCTTAATTCTAACCAATTTGAATCACAAGAAGTTGTTCCGCACAGTTAATGACAAGATGATCATAAAACCAATCAAGAACACTCATTCTCCTTTGTTATGGTGTTTTTTTCCATTTCTCAAGGAAGAAATAATATCTCTGAACTCTACGTAAGGTTCGTCAAACTTTGAATCCTTGTTGAGACTCCAATGTTCGCCAGATTGTGGATCAAGACCTCGATGAGTGGTAAAGAAGTCTCGCCAACACATCTGGCGATATTTATGCTGTGTCATCGTATACTCGAGGAATATTGGTCAAATTATCCCGAAGTGTGAGAAAGCATGATTGTATCAATTGAGACCCGATAGTGCGCAAATATCCATTATTCAGCCAATTCGGAAAAAAATGCAGCAGTGTGATTGTCATCAGAGTTTGTCTTCAATCTCAGTTGTTGAGACAGATGAAATGTTGAGAGTCGATACCTGGGGAGATCCTTCATCCACCGTATCAGACTGAAACCTGCCTCGGAAGGGACAGTTGAGACTGCGATAGTTGTTGCTATCCAGAACGGAATGAAATGAAGAGAACTGAAGTCTTGGTGAAAGAAGAATCGTCTTGAGGAGGATCCACTCACTTTGAATAATTGCGATTGTAGCTGAGCCAAAGAAGCTCTGAAAATGATGGAATAGCGTTTCGATTGATTCATCTCCCTAGTGATGGTGATTTTTGTTACATAGGCATAGTTGATTGAAGATTACGGCGTTGTCCAGCATATCATCGAGTAGACAGTGATTTGACAGTTCATTTCGCAGTAGAAGACGAAAGACGTTGCATTCTCTTCGAAGAAGTACAGATTCTGTTGTAGGTAACGAACTGAAGAATCGTTGCTCCTGGAATAAGTCGAGTTGTGAACTTGTGGACTGAACCAAATGATGTGTCTGCGGAAATGTTTGGGACTGAGACTGTAGTTGAGTGGACAGCTGTGCAAAATGTTTGAGGATGTCCACAGAAACGTTTGTTTAGGGAAACGAAAATTTTGGACAAAGATGGACACCAAATTTTAGGTATCTGGGAAAATGCGAAAAAAGGCGATTTCACTGGACAACAAATGTGCTTTGAACAAAAAAGTAATGTTTGGTGAGTGGCTTTAATTGATATTTTCACGATGAAAATGCTTTTCATTAAGTTTAAAACGGATGTCCGGTTGTGGAGATTTGAGCTGAAAAGTTTGAAGAGTGTGTGGATTCCTGTTGTATGGTGCATTTTGAGGATTTTTCGGATTAATCAGTGAATTGAATTCTCACATTTCATTTTTTCCTCTGTTTGACCAAAATGTTTTAGTAGACTTCGCTGTTGACAAACTACCAAATCGCATGGGAAAGTACGCAACGCAAGTACTTAGGAAAAATCTCGGCGGAAGAGATTGCGCTCAATACAGAACCTGCGACCGTGATGGAAGGAATCAAGGAAAGAAAAAGAGTTTAATCTGTCTCACAAAACAAGGAACACAGTTTTGTGGAGCAATTTTTGACAACTCACAACCCCACTTTTTACAACATGTGTGTCGTCTCATTAAGCCAGATTCAACACTTCCCTCTATGTTCCAACCAATACCTCGCAATGCACCTCAGCAACCGGAAATATCAGAATCAATCTCGAATGAAGAACTACAGACAGTCATATTTCTCATTCTACAATTGATTGCCAAAGCATGAACTTCTGACAATTAATCAGGATCAGACAACTTTCAGAATCTAATTCAAGCACAACTTCAATACGGACAACGCCCTCCAAACATTGCATCAGAAGATCTCTTCCCTCGTCTAAGCAGAAGACAAATATCATCATAAATAATAATGTATTCTCAAGCTATCATTGGTGGCCATCTCAACGAACATCCAACATCGATGTCGTCTTGCTGCGATGGAGCAACAACCAGTGGGCGATCGTTCAATATTTATGTGCTGCATAATGTAACAAAGATGTCGGAACCAATTCTCTACACTGTCAGAGAAGAACGCAAGGACGCTGTGACCTATGAACGGAGTTTTAAACGAGAGCATCACGGAACTCAACAGTTAAGGCATTACTGTCTCGAGCATCTGTTCCGATGGATTCTCTGCTCGGGTGAATGTGTGGAAACCAAGTGACAAAAATATGCTTGGTTTCTGACCATTGGATTGGCTTTGCGTGGCCCATAGACTGAATAATTCAGTCAAAATGGCGATGGAGGATTGTGCATTTCTTAAGCAGACTCAAAATGACATAAGGCAGTTTTGTCACATGGTTAACACAAAACACAAGCAAGAATTCTCATCAAAAGCTCCCAAATTTGTTGAAACGAGATCGGTTTGGATTGCGCAGTTTACATTTGGGTAATAAAGAACATGAGACAATGCGAAGCGCTCCCAGAAGTTCGGAATGGGGAATACCAATTACAAGACTTCATTCAACTGCATCGCGTGTGTTCACCACAATTTTTTGTAGTGTCTGTTTTCCCAATTCTTGTGTCGTTGTTTCATCATTACAAATATCTGAAGTATCGTTTCCCACAGACAAACGGCGGATGGATTCCAGACATCAAGAAATTTGAAGATTGGATTTGGCACTACACATTCGCAACTTAACTTGGATCCACTCCTGCATTCGCCCATTCACTGACAGAGAATTACTCAATCAGCAGGATGACTAACAAAATGAATCAATTCTATCTCAAATGCCTTCCAGACTCACGAGGGATGCTGCTCCAAGTTGGGCATCGGAAATTACAAATTTTACATCAGATTCTGATGACGATGAAGAAGACGAAGACTACCAGGAACCATCAGCAAATGTGCCTTCATCTGAACCAGAATTTGATACAAATGAATATTCAGGATCGCCCGTAGCAATTGTTTTAGCACAGCAAAAACTTAATAAGGAATCTGCGCGGAGGATAAGAGCAAAAGAGGCAAAAGGAATTGTTTCTGAACAACACCAAAACGACTCTCTGAAAACTTTTCCAGGTTTTGTTGAAAATCAGGAATATAGTGACTTTCTTTCAACTGTTGATTGGCTCTCTATCACGCAACTGCTCCAAATTTTGCGACATGGCCCTTCAGTCGAGGTACTGTACCTTTCAACATGGTTCATAAAAAACAGTGTTTGATTTTTGGGAAGCAGGCTCCAAAACAAACTTACCATGGGGAGTGTATGCAGAACTTGCATTAACTTTCCTCTACACACCCGCAACTGAAGCCTCTTGTGAAAGAGAAATCTCACGAATATGGAGACAGTATGGAGACAGTGGGTACAAACTTAAATGAGCTTCAATTCAAGCTTTGATGACAGTATCAATCAGTTCAAAGGAAATTCCTAAAATTCTATCAATATTTTGGGTAATTCAACATAAATTCTTTAATTACACAATTACACTGATCATTCTTGTATTATTTGTGTAGTAAAAACCATTTCACCGTGATTTCTGATCACCATCTTTCAAAAAAGTCGTTTAAGGAGGAGGCGGTTGCAATGGGTCGAGGCGGGCGGAATGGGAGGAGGCGGCGTTTCTTTTGCCATGCCAAGTGACATATTTTTCAAGCAGGCCGTTTTCCTTGCACCTTTTTCGACTTGACATGAAATTTCCCCTTCTTTGAAGTCGACCAGACACAAGAACCGAATGCCGGAGTGATATTTTGTGAATAGAGTGTAACACAGAACAATGAGAACACGATCTCGAAGTATACCTGTGTGGTCTGGCCTGACCAAGAGGAAATCACGCCGTTTCAAGGCCACCCACTGGCCACAAGATGTCTGAATATGGGTGAGGGTTTCTGGTTGATCAAGCACTCTTTGTATTTTTTTGATTTTTTCACGATAGCGATTTTCGACAATTATCATCTCAGTCATCTTTTCAATCATTATTCACGTTGTTCTGATCTATTTTCAACAAATCAGAGTTCCCTCACTCAAACACTGATAATTGTGGTTTTTCATTTTGATTTTCACAATTTTTGTGGATGACATTCTGATGTTCGATGACCGCGTAGAACTTTTTCTTATCACCCGCACTTCTCGAGATATCGGGACTTTTTGGCCGTTTGGCCAGTCGGTGACCAGTGGCCAGACCCATACTTGACCTTAGCATTCACCAAAATCATCTCGTTTTTATCATTTTCGATCCGTCTCACCTGTTTTTGGTCACCTGACTCGTTTTTGAACACCAAATTGGCCGATCGAGAATTTAACTCCCGACCCATATTTTCAGTCAACACCAGACAGTTCGGACAGTATCTCGGCGAGGAGTAGAGATGGCTCGTTTTCCGAGCAGGCACACCCTCATATCATCATATCTGCTCATCCACAGAGAGGAGATGTGATGTTGTCACCTCTATCATAGTGCTATCACAAAAGCGCCAAAATTCATTAAAGCGCCATAAATCGAGATTTTCCCAGAATCTGATGGATATAGTCCAACTAAGAAAAAAATCAAATTTAGAAAAAAATCTCCTACTACTCATTGAGAAAACCGCCTTGTACTTGAAAAGTGTCACTTTTCATAATTCTTTTTGGAAATATCTCAACAACCAGTGAATCAATTGACATGAAATTATAACCTGACACTTTTTTTGATGATCCGAACATTTTTGAAAAGTTTTGGAAAAAAATAATGGGTATCTGGAAAAAAGTCGAAAAACCCATATTTTCTCGAAAACACTCACAGAGGCAAAATTGTTCATCTTTTTTCATAAAAATCGTTTTTTGAGGTTTTTATGAATAGAATGCACTTTATTTGGTTCAAAACGGATAGTTGGTTGTGGAGAAATGACGTCGAAAAATTCACCATTTTTGTGTGTGCATTTTACTGTTGAGGCTACCGGACCTAATAATGGGTCTTTGGCTCCAAAATTCCGGCGCTTTTGTGACAGCACTATCATCGTAGTGTCAAAAATCCAAGAGAATCTATAATCCACGCTCTTATCGGTGTGGGACCATACTGGACCAACTAAGAAAAAAATAAAATTTTAGAATTATATCCCGGCGTGATTCCGAGAAAACCTCAAAATACCCCGTTTTGCCCAAGTAAAAAAAGTGTTTCGGCAATATCTTCACAACCTGTGAACCGATTTTGATGAATTTTTTTGTAGAATTGTTTGTTTAGAGAAATCACTTTATTGAAAAAAATTTCAACAAAAAATTATGGGTCTCTGGGACGATGTGAAAAAACGCTCTTTTTCGCCCACAAAAATTTCATGGGATTTTTTCTGATTGTTTTGAGTGTCTTTGATCGGTATATATACGAAAAAACACTTTTTCTTCGGTCGAAAACGGACGTCTGGTCGTGGAGAAATGACCCCAAAAAGGTTCAAAAAAGTGTGGATTTTCCTATAGGGCGATATGATAGTGGTGTCACCAAACCGTCCGGTGTCACCAATCCGGCCTTTTTTCTGTGAGGGACTATTTTGGTCAAACTAAGAAAAATATAAAATTTGAGAATTATACTCCCACCCGATCCCGAGAAAACCTCAAAATACGTTTAACGTTCCGAATACACACATTTTTTTCAACTTTTTGCCCTCATTTCTCCACAACCAGCCATCCGTTTTAAATCAAATAAAAGGCATTATCGTCGGATAGATCTCGACAAAAGATGAACAAAAAATAAAAGGATTTTTTTCCTAAGAAAATTTTGTTGAGAAAAATATGGGTTTTTTCCGATCTTCCCAAATACCCAGAATTTTTTCTCCACATTTTTTTCAAAATGTTCGTTTCACCGAAAAAACGTCTCTCTGAAAATTTTCGTCGAAATCGATTCGTTGGTTGTCGAGATATTGCCAAAACGATTTTTTTCATCGGGCAAAAGGGGGTATTTTGAGGTTTTCTCGGGATCGCGTGGGAGTATAATTCTTCAATTTCAGATTTTTCTTAGTTTGACCGATATTGATTTTTCCAGAAAAAAGGCCGGATTGGTGACATGGGACATATTGGTGACACAACTATGAGGCACTCTCACATTTTTGTCGTCAAATAAATCTAAAATTTTATTTTTTTCTTAGTTAGACCAATTGTTATTTATCCTTAACAGATCGTGGATTTTTGACATGGCGTGGATTATTGACACTACTATCACCCTCCAGATTCGGAACAGACAATCGTCTCGTTTTTCACGTCAACGCACTCATGTTGTTCTTCATTTCAAAAGTAGCGGTCTCACATTGTTGTGAAGTATTTCAGAAAAAACGGGAGAATGTCAGCTGTTCATAAACTTGATCTGAGGATGACACAAACTTTTGTCCGTGACCGATTGCCAGTGGCCACGCCTTTTTGGCTGGCCACACAGGTATTTCTCGAACTCACATTTTTTGAGCTTTCTTTTGGATCAGAACATTTTCAGAATCTCAATTGACACAACTGCCACTTGACTGAGATCGACCCATAACAAGTTGACTTCGATCCCCCACCACACCTCGAAGTTCAGACTGCGTTTCTTCTTCATCCTTTCACATTTCACATTGAAATGCATTCGATATCTCTTTGCAAAAATGCCCGTTTGAGGGTTTTCCAATGGAGATCTCATGAGATGAGGGTCAGATCCTCTCTTCACGCTCCGATGAGCGCTGATACTGCCACCGCCCCACCAACTGTGGTAACATCACAATTTAAGCGTCCTGAACTTAAAAAGAGGCAATCTGCTGTTTGTCATCCTCTTCTTCAAACTTATCCTTATCAACTGATTGTTTGTTTTCATCCGCAAATAATAGAATCGCCTTCTCCTCGGAGCATGTCCAGAACAAACCACCGACGACACTTCACATACTCTCTTTTCTTGTTTGCTTTAGCCTCACCAAACTTTTCATGCACATTTATCCTTTTCTTGATATTATTGAACTAATCTCTTTCTGTTTTTGTGTCTACTTAGCGGCCGCTATTGCTAACCTTATGGATAAGATTAACATGCAACTGGTGAGTGATGTTGCCTCGAAGAAAAAAGACCAACTCTACGGTTCCTACCATAACATCGAATACACCTATCCAACAATCCCTACGTTCCCTAAATTTTCAGGTAAATCCTTTCTTTTTTCTTTCTCTTTTTTCTACCCCTGACACTATCACACTGACTATTTTTCCTTCAGACACACCTCAATCTGAACATGATTCTCTACTTGCACAGTACTTTGAGGCATGTTGTCTCCCTGTAAACTGGGCAGATACTGCAACAGAGGAACAAATTTTAGATCGTGAGAGAAAAGGAACACTTTTGGATTCAATTCTTGAATACCTCACAACACAACAATCTCTGCCCGAAGATCGCCCAACTCCCCTTTTCCCTCAGTCATTGTGGCATCTTGTGCGAAAATTTGTCGAGACAAACATTATTCGTGAGCTTCCACCAACCAATCCCATCGTCGCCGCTTCACTAGAATATGATGAGGATGATCCAGTACTTGAACGTGCATGGCCACACTTACAACAATGTTACGAAATTTTCTTGTTATTTATTCTGTCTCCTGATGTCGACCCAAAGATCTCTCGCACTACGACAGTTGATGTGAACCTTGTGACCTCCCTGTTTACTCTTTTTGCTTCCGACGACCCTCGTGAGCGCGACTATATCAAATCAACAATTCACCGTATTTATGCACGATACGCTAGCCATCGTCCTCTTCTTCGCCGACTCATGTCTCAATCTGCTGAAAGCGTCGTCACAACAAATGACCGACTCAATGGTCTTCCAGAAGTGTTGAAGATTATGCTATCCATCATCGCTGGATTAACTGTGCCTATTAAACAAGAATATCAATCATTATTCCACCACACACTCCTCCAACTTCATACCCCGACCACCCTCCCTCTATTCCATAAACAACTCTCCCAAGCTGTCTGTCTCTATCTTACCAAAGATCCTACCCTGTTCATCCCTCTTGTATCATTCCTTCTCCGTACCTGGCCCAAAGTCCATTCAGCGAAAGAAACCCTTCTTCTTGACGAAATCAGTGATGCTATAGGCAGTGTTGGAGCTGCTGAACTTATCGCTATGGATGCTGTCCAACAGACTTCTCAATCTGCCCCTTCTTCACAGTCATCCACCCCCAAACCAACGGGATCTGGCCCAAGGCTTAAAGTCAGACATCCACTTCTAACCAAGCTCTTTGAGCAAATTTCCCTCTCTGCAACGTCGCTTCAGTTTCAAGTTGCCGAAAAAGCACTCACGTTATTTACACTTCAGCCTGTGATTGATCTCATGACCGGACTCAAAATGGAGGTCTTCCCAATGCTATTCACAGCCCTTCATTCCAGCGCTCGCACACATTGGAACGGAAGTGTGCGAGATCTCTCCTTCTCCGTCCTGAAGTTGATGGACGAGACAGACTCCATCTTGTTTGCGGGCTGTGCCGGAAATAAGAAAGACACCCATAACAACAAAACCGCCCAGGAAGTCCGAAGAAAGTGGGAGCGAACGGAACTGGTAGCCAAAATGAACATCGAACACGCTCAGCAAGCAGCATTGAAAGTGAACGCAAACATGAAAGAGGAGGATGCTCACGCAATCGAGGATGCGCAGCTGCTGTGGTGGGATGCAGAGCAGGACGATGTGAAGGATGTGATGCGCAACATCATCCAGAACTCCAACTTGTCTTCCTCACTCCAACAGACGATTCTGCACCACACAAAGAAGCTCAATCGAACACGGTCCAGCCACTCGCACAGTCCATCCCACGCCTTCATTTCCCCCCTCCCATCACCCTCACCCCCCAACGACAACCAGCCGTCCCCTCGTCTCCCTCACTACTCTCGACTATCCACAACTTCACCAACACCACACTCGGCGCTGATTGAAGACTTGTCAGACGGAGAGGAGATGCCCATCACAATCATGGTCAGGAAGTCCACAGGCCCAGCTCCTGCTCGCCGTGGTGTCCGAAGGAAGAGTCTGCTGCCTGTCGGTGTCGCAAAGGAAGCTATTCAGGAACTGCAGACATACCAACCAATCGACGGGGAGCTGGATACGCAGTTCTACAAAGTTGAGGAGAACGAGAAGGAGGAGACAGGACTGAAGAGTCCCGTGGGAGGCGAGGAGACAAAGCTGGAGACGGACCATCCACTGGGCGAGAAGAAAGGAAGCGGAATCACGAAAAGAAGGAGAGCAGCAGTCACTCCTTCAGGCAGCCCGAAAGCATCCTCGCAAGCATCTCCAAAAGAAGAGAAGAGGGAGCTCGAGAAGGACGACAAAAGCGAGAAACAAAAACGGCCCAAACCGTCGCCAGTTGAGAAGAAAGACGACGAACCGCAACTTCTCTGTCCGAGCCCCCTGAAGACCGTCACATACACACTCACCGACTTCGAAGAGAAGAAGGAGGACGACAAGAAGGCTGAAGAAGAGAGCCACAAGTCCCTTCCGCGGAAGGGCTCCACTCTGCTCTCGCCTTCGCCGAAGGTGAAGACCATTCAGACTGTCGGACTCGTCAAGAGGAAGTCCACAACCACTCCCATCTCTTCTCCAAAACCAACTGGGGTCGTGAAGAAAAAGGAGGAGAAATCAAGTCAAGTGAACCCGGAGGTACGGAAGGAGAAGAAAAAAACATAGCTTAAACCATTCATTTTATTTGCCTTGTATGAAATCCAAATAGCTTCCACCATTCTTAATTTATGATTTCGCACCTCATTCAGTCTTTGACATCGGAGACAGTATCACATAACCAACATTTGTCAAGATCAAGCCATGATAAAATACTCCTTCATCTGAATTCATACCTTCTTGAATGGGCGGTGGAAACGGATGTAAATCTCAAAAATCCCGCGAACGGAATGCTGCCAAGGTGCAAACAGGTGGAAAAAGCCAATTGAAGCAAAACCAAGCAGCTCAAACAATCGTCTGTTCTGTTTGCAAGGTGTGCTGGCTTCCCTCAGAGATTACACACTTCTCTCTTCAAACTTCGTTATTTTCTTCTGCTTTTCAGCAAAGTTTTATGTGTACAACGAATGCTGCTCAACTTGAACAACACGCAACCTCGAAGCATCCGAAATCGACTCCGAAAGAGTGTTTCCCCGACAAATTGTAACCATGCTTCATCATTTTCATCTCACAAGAAGGTTCTTTCACGATTATTACTGTTCTATGAACTCTTTCCAGCGGAAGATACAGTTTTGTTGGCGAAGTGTTTATTCATCTTTTTTCATCTCTGATTCTTCTCTACCCTCATCACCTGGTGAAGATGTGTCAGGTTGCGGTGGAACAGCATCAGCTTGTGATGGTGCTGGTTGAGATGGTTGTGGATCCGTTTGGACTTCCGATTGTGCTTCTCTCTCATCATCTTCACGTTCCTTCTGTCGAGCTGCAATCCATTGTTTGGTGATCTTCTCAATATTCCCAACTTTCGCCTGTTGTTCCAGGATTGCGCCGATCAAAGCAAGATAATTGAAATCACGCAATTCTTGTTCTTCCTAAGGAAAATTGACAGATAAAGGAAAGAGACCTTCCATGCAGCCTTTTCCTCGCAATCTTTTTGGATATTAGCATCAACAATTCGTAATGCCCGTTGCATTGTGGGGAAATCCGTCTCATCGTTTGATAGCAATTTGTCAATCCATTGATAATCAATATCAATATCGAACAAATCAGAGAGAGACAGAAGATAGGGAACGAGAGATTGATCGATAGTATCCGGTGCTGTGGGCTTCAGAGATTCAGTAGTGTGGTTGTAAAAATTGCAGGTATCTGCGGGAAACACAGCGGGTGGAAGAGGCATAGTGTCATCTTCAGTTCCAGTGGGGGCCATTTTCATGCATCGTTCATATAATTCAGTGCGTTTTGACTCCATTCTGATTCTCGGTTTTTCGATGACAGCAATCAGGCTGAATTCCAGATTATCTCCCATATCGGCAATACGTTGCTGCACTCTCCTTAGTGTGATTTTGCACCATTCTGGAAGAGAAGACTTGGGTTGTTGAGCTGCTTCTTGGTCAGACTTTGGTTGTTGGATTGGTTTGAGAAGGACAGGCATTGACTGCAGACCATCCATTTCATAGAGATTTCCATGAGCTAGTGTATACGTGATGAAATGATAGGCATCAGCTCCTTTTCGTCGGCTTGGTTCTTCAGAGATCTGGAAAATTTTCTTTCTGTAGTAGGGGGGTGATCTCAAAAAAAGAAAAGAAACCCTGTAAATGAATTGTGGGCATCACGAATGGGGGTGAATTGTTGGAGAGCAACACCTCGTTCCTGACGAAAAATGAGTGATGGAATGTGATACAATTGGAGGAGCCCCTGCTGCAAAACCGGAGAGGTCATTGAGAGTCTCACCAATATCAATTGTTGTGCTCGTTCGGCTATTCAGACACAACGTAACAAGTGCGTGAGAGCAACAGGAGTTTGTTGCGAGTTGACGGGCAAAAAAGACGTTGGAAATGTATTCAGGATCTGTGGGAATGGCTCGATATGTTCCAAAATCTTGGGGTTCAGTTGCTTGCGGTTGTGGTCGCGAATGATATCGTGTGTAGTTGAAGAGGAAAACAAAACCAAAAATTGTTCTTTACATATGAGGCGATATTCATCTAAAATATCGAAAAAAAGATACCCCAGCTGTTCAAGTGATTCTTCCGTGAGTTCGACTAGTTCTTTGCACTCCGCATTTTTAACTCCAAGTTTGTCCAGAAGGAGCGAGAAGATCGCTGTAGAGAAGAGTAAATTATTGGAATCAGATTAAGAAAATATCAATACCAGGATCTGATTCAATTGTCCCCCAATCTGCAGAGGGATCACTCGGAAACATTTTATTAGTTGCCTGGGAGAAGAAATGGTGGTCCAAGTTGAAAGTTTAACCATCGGGATGAGCATTCTCTCCTCCCTGGACATTGTTGGACCAAAACTCCTCAGCACCCAGGGCCAAAGCAAATCACATCAATGGGAAAATCTAGCCTCAGTCTGTGTGTCATTTCACACAATCAATTTCTCACTCATTCAGCACGTCAAAGGAAATCTCCACCTCAAAAACGTCAAACTGGTACAGCTGTACCACAATACCGAGTATTGGGATCAAAATATGTATTCAATCGGCTCATTTCCATCAAATCACAACATTCTTCAAGGCAAACCTTACTAGTTCAGCACAGCATTCAAACAATCCGGCCAGACGATCATCCGATGATGGTATCCCCCTTTTTCTTGCAATTTGTTTCAGATTCAGGTTATTTACCTGTTCCAGATCTGTCAGTTTCTCAATCAAGAGCAAAAGACAGATCCGTTCGTACCTCGTCCTCCATTCAGAGGAATGTTGTGGATGCTGTTAGTTCAGTTCCTAAATCACAACGTACCGTCGTTTTTTTATTGATATTCACAAATTTTCAGCAAAAAAGCAGTCAACCACCAAAGGAATGACATCATCATTCCTCACACCTTCACGCGATAAATATTTGTCACCAGAAATGAGAAATGCCCTTCAAACACCCGGTTTTTTTAGATATAGGCCAGAATATAAAGCTATTGACTCAGAAAAGTCTACGCCCAATTTCTCTTGATATCTCCCAGATCGGTTGGACCTAAAGGATTTCAAGAAGAATCTGCTGTGTTTAAAAGCGAACCTCGAGACAGTACGGTTAGAACACATTTCTTCACTACTCCAACCCTCGAGACAAAAAAGCTCGATTTATCAGCAACTGATGCAACCGCAACACGAAAAGATCGATATGACAACGCACGTTCATCAAGTCCATTCAATAAAACCAGAAATTCAACAGCAGAGAAATCACTCGAGAAAACAGGGACAGGTCTTCGCCAATCAGCTGTCTTTGCCTCAACCAGTCATGTACGGACACCTACTCCTAAATTGTTGGAGTCACAAGAAATATTTTATACCAGCCACGACACAAACACAGAAGTTATCTCCACACGTCCTCGAACTGTTTCTCTGCCACTCGGACGAGTAGACAGGGACAATCAACCACGAACGCGGACAGAAAAGGTGATGGTCGATAAAACTTATGACGTCAGTCTGAGTGGACATCGTAACACAAAGAACGGCGTTCTCGACATGCGCAAGTCGGAAGGACGAAAGGGACTCTATGCCGGTGATGCAGGCTTCGGGACCACATACAATTTTGATGATCGAGTGCTGTCCAAGCGTCCCAGGACAGTATCTGCGACGCTTTCTCACACACTTGGCACTCCTGTTGTTTCTACACGAAGCGTCCGGAATGTGACCGCTGTTGACAGTTCAGTTGATGACATTAATGATCTTTCACTTATCGATAAGGCTGTTAGGAGGAAGGGCAGGCAACCAACAAAGTTTGGACGACCAACAACACCACAGTTCATTTCATCGAGTCTTCGGAAAAAGAATCAATATCTCCCAACAGACACTGTTGATATTAACGGAAATCCTCTTCCATCTGTCACTTACGACTGTAATATGGATACCATTAAGACTCGTTCAACCATCGGGTCTGTACCATTTAGCGGACAGCTAGCACATATTATTTCGATGCCCAATGAAGGACTTACCTCTGATTTAGATTATAGTCCAGATTTAACAATCGGAATCAACGATGCAACTTCAAAACGACTGACTGTCTCTCAATCGTTGGCAGAATCTTATTCTCGTTACGAAAAGAAGCAACTCGCTATTTCTGCAGCTAGATCTAAAAATATTGGCATCCCAGAAGCTCTTACAAGTTCAGTGTTCATTTCTCCTGATTCAACTCAGTTCAATTTAATCAGCTCAAATGCACGCCAACATCGGCCAGTTGCAAACTTTTCAAGGACAACTTCCCGCGATGATGTGAATAAGGTCTTCACAGACCCAGCAGCGGATCGGTTCTACAACACAGGAATCGGAGAAAAAATGATTCATCCAAGCACGAATCTAACACCTTCCATGCAGCAAACAGTCGGTCGAGAAACGACCCCTTCCACACATTTTGCAACCAAAACAAATGGAGCCGTGAAACACTATCACGTCAGAGATGAGGTCACAAGACCTAACATCAAACAGGCCAACTTTTCTGCTGGACGAATCAAGGAATCAAGCACAACAGGAAAAGGGCTCAACCAAAATTCATTGGATACTCCATTTTACGACGTCAAATTGACCTTAGTCAAACCAACAATCCCTTCTGTAACCATCGCTCCAGAATAAGCTGGTTGAACCCTGTCCCTTTCAATTTCTCCACTTTTCTTCAATATCCTCGTCGTTTTGTCTCATGTTTGAGCCATTGACATTTTTCATTCCTCAATCTCTTCATTTTCCGCAAGAATGGATTTCCTTCTTAAAGAAATAATTTAGCAAATTTTACCATTTAGTTTTATTCTTCAATCATTTCAAAGAAGGAATATCGCCATTTTGACAACTCCTTTCTCAAATATGGCAAGACTTGTTCGAATGCGTCAATTAAGGGTAATAGGCAATTTGGTATTTTTAGTATCGATCAGAGACATTTGAAATGGCCCAGATGGAACGTCAAAAACCTAAAGAAGAGAAACGTATATCTGCTTTACAACATCCATTGCTGTTTTACTGACTTTAGGTGTTGTTCTCGAGGGAGCCCAAGCAAACTCCCTTCACTCCTATTCAGAGGAGGAAAAGACTGCCTTTGTGGAATTCATCAACAATCAACTTGCTGAAGATCCCGATCTTAAGGATGTCCTTCCAGTTGATTCTTCCGGAGAAGATATCTTCAAAGTTGTTCACGATGGAATTCTTCTCTCAAAGATGATCAACTGTGCCAAGGAAGGCGCACTCGGTATTTTTATTTTGAGATAATTTAATTATTTTCTCCATATTAGATGAGCGTGCTCTCAACAAGAAGCTTCCTCTGAACATCTACAAAATCCAAGAAAATCAAAATCTTCTGATCAACTCCGCCAAGTCAATCGGTTGCCAAGTGATCAACATTGGTGCTCAGGACTTGATCGAAGGCAGGCCAATGCTTGTCTTTGCCTTGATGTGGCAAATTATCCGCATCAAACTGCTCTCAGCCATCAACTTGGTTTCACATCCAGAGCTGTACCGCCTTCTTGAAGATGGCGAATCACTCGATGACTTCCTGAAACTTCCCCCAGAGCAGATTCTTCTTAGATGGTTCAACTATCATCTCAAGGCTGCCAACCACCCACGTCGTGTCACCAACTTCACCTCTGACGTCAAGGACGGAGAAAACTACACTGTCCTCCTCCATCAGATTGCCCCCGAACACTGTGATCTTGCTGGCCTTCAGGAGGAAGATCACGTTAAACGTGGTGAGATCATCATCACTAACGCCGAGAAGCTTGGTGTCAAGAGATTCATCAAAGGAAAAGATATTGCCTCAGGAAACCAACGTCTCAACCTTTCATTCACCGCCCAATTGTTCAACATGTGGCCAGCTCTCGCCCCACTCGAGGAAATCGATGACAAACTCAAGATTCTCCTCGACGACGAGAACTCTGCTGAAAACAGAGAAGAGCGCGCCTACCGTAACTGGGTGAACAACATTGGTATCACAACCTACTGCAACAACCTTTTTGATGATCTCCAGGATGGATACGCACTCATTGAAATGATTGAAAAACTTGCCCCAGAAGGAACTGTCGACCATAAGAAAGTGAACAAGCCACCCGTGAAATCAATTTTCAAGAAGAACGAAAACACAAACTATGCTATCGACCTCGCCAAAAACCCACTGAAATGCTCACTTGTCGGAATTGGTGGATCAGATCTTTCCAGCGGAAACAAAAAGGCAACGCTCGCTATCGTGTGGCAGTTGCGCCGTGCCTATCTGATGAACTACCTTCAACGTCTCTCAGGTAAGGCTGGTAAGGAATACACCGAAGCCAACCTTCTGGAAGATGCCAACAAGAAGGTCCGTGAAGCTGGAAAATCAACTCAGATCACTTCATTCCAGGACAAGTCCTTGGCCGACTCACGCTTCCTGTGGGATCTCATCTACGCCGTCGAACCCCGTGCTATCGATGAGGAGCTGTATAAAACGGAAGGCGATGAAGAAGCCAAAAAGGACAATGCCAGATACGCCATCGCTGCCGCTCGTAAGATCGGAGCCTCGATTTTCTGTCTTTGGGAGGATATCGTCGAGGTGAATCCTAAAATGATCCTCACATTCATTGGTGCTGTTATTTCCGAAGGCCACAAGGTCACAGACGAGTAAATTCATCTGACTTCATCTTTACTCCATTCCTTGTTTTGGTTTTACGTATCCTTTTCTTTGTCGTTCCTACTCCAATCGTTCTCCTCCGCTGTCGTTTTTAAATCGTTCTTCAAGAAACAATCGTCGTGAGATGAAAAGAAGATTAATCTGAACTCAAAAAGGATTATCGTCCTCGTCAGAGAAGTCTGATTCGTACTTCTCTTCTGACTCAGTTTCCTCTGCTTTGTTGTCCGATTTATGACTCGCGGAGTCCTTTTCGGAGTCTGATTCATGATCTTCCTTCTTTGACAGTTCGTAATTGTCTGATTCAGATTGGTCTTTGATTGACTGTCCCTCCTCTTCTGCTTCTGACATCTCCTTTTCCGACACAACATCATCCTCCAGGACTTCTTGTGGTTCTTCCTTCCGGTGACTTTTTGTTGTTTCTTTCTGTGATGGCCGTTCATCAGGTTCAGACACATCCAAGCTTGCTCCATTCAGCTCGCTGCGAGGATGCGGAACAGATCCGATTGGGTAGGTCTCGCGATGTGTCATCCGAGGGTCCTTCATGAGGGCACGCAGATTCTCCAGCGAGATGTCTACCAATTCGAGCTTTTCGTCTTCATCCAATCGTCTCCACTCAGCTTCACGCTGATCTTTCTCCCTTTCTCGCCTGTTCTGACTCGTTTCCTTTGAATGCTGCTTCCGTTTCGGAGTCATTTGCGCTGGCTCCATCTTTTCTCGTCGGATGGGATGTGAAGTTGGTTCATGAGAGCGTTGTGTTGGTGAAGTGCGGGTGGGTGTTTGGGGTTGTGGAGTGACGGAGGGGGATGACTCGGCAGAGTTTGTGTTCGAAAACTGCGATGAATTGTTGTGATAGTTCAGAATTCGCTCCAGCCGTTCTCGTTTCTCTTGTCTCTTTTTCTTTTCTCGCTCACGTTGTCTTTTCACTAAAAATTCCTCGCGATCATCGTCTTGCGGATAGCGAGAGTCTCGCAGCTCGCGGTTTGCACGATACTTCTCAACGTCAACGTCGATGTCGTCCATCAGCAGATCCCGATCAACGATCCTCTGTGTTCGCATCTTGTCTTCCTTTCTCCGCCTCTCAGCTTCTCTCTTTCTCGACTCTTCCATCCGCTCCTTCGCTTCCTTCGCTCTCTGCTTCTCCTCCTTTCGCCGTTCCTTCACTCTCTCCTCCACCATTTTTGCGATCGGCCCTTTTGGCTTATCAAGTCTTTGGCTTTCTGACGATTGTGGTCTTCCGTCTCTGTTCCGTCTGGACGGATTCATGCGAGCATCACTGTAACTCGTTGTGACACCGAACACGATGTCATACTGAATATGGTCCTGTTTCTTTTGTTTCTGTGCTTCTTCCCTTTCTTTGTTTTGTTCTTCAATTCGCTTGGCGAGCTCTTTTTGGTGAAGTCTGCGCAGTCTTTCCTCTTCTTTTTGCTGCTTCAGACGCTCCTCCTGTTGCTGCTTCTTCTTTTCCCTCCACTCGTCGAGCTTTTGTTGCCGTTCCGGAGAGAGCGTCGATGCATTCTTCTTCGCGGTCGCCATCTTCTCGTCCCACTTTTCCTTCTTCTCCTGCTCGTTGCCTCTGTTCTTGGTGAACACCATTGGCTTGAAAGTGTGGTCAGGTGTCATGAACGCTTTCTTGTCCTTCTTCTTCCAGACATCCACATGCGACCCATACTCCTGCTCCATCAGAAGGAGCTCAGACTCGTTTCTCGATTCCTTTTCTGTCTTCTGCTCCTTTTTTCTTCGCTCAGCTTCTTCTTGTTGTTTCTGTCGCTTTTCTTTTTCGAGGTTTTTCCGCTTTTCCTCCAACGCCTCCTCCCGCTCCCTCACTTTCTGTCTGACAGTCTTTTGCATCTCTTCTCTCTCCTTCTCTCGCTCAGCATCGAGTTTTTCCTGCTCCCGTGTTGCCATCAGTCTCTCTCGCTTCTTTGTCAGTTCCGCCTCAAACCCAATCATCGAAATGTTTGGTGTTTGTGCAATCCGCTGCTCCCGCTCCTTCCTCTCTTTCATCGCTTGCTTTTCTTTCTCGTTGTTCTTCTCCCGATACCTTTGAAGGTTCTCTTTCTCTTGTTCAGTTGCTTCGCTCCCTTTCCTTGTTAGGATCATCTCAAGCTTCTCTGTGTCGACATCGATGTCTTCGAGAAGAAGCGTCCGTTCATGGAGCCTCCCCGCTCGCTCCTTTTCTTCCTCCGACGTGATCGTTCGCTTCAGCTTCTCTCTTTCCTCAATCTTCCGCTTCGACTCCTTCTTCATCTCCTTCTCCTGCTTGAATCGATCCTTGAGCTTGTTCTGCACCTCTTCCTGCATCTGCTTGAGCCTCTCTTCCCTCTCCTCCAGATACTTCCGCTCATCGAAGGTCAGCTGGTTGTCTCTGTTCACTCGCTCAGCATCTTCCAGCGATGTCGTGATCCCAAAAGCGACTGTGTACTCTGGCGCCGATCCGTCGTATCGTTTGAATGGAGTTTGCAGTTTGGCAATTGGAACTTCTGCTTTCCGAGTTCGGTTGAGTTCGGCAGTCTTGAATCGTTTTGTGAACTCTTTCTACATCACAGACGAGTGAAATACTGACGAAAGAATGCCAACCTTCTTTTCGAGGGCTTCTTTGTCCCTTTCAACGAACGAGAATGTTTTCTGCCCTTTCAAAACTCTCTCGATGTGGCGTTGTTTTCTGTCTCTCCTCTCTTTGTCACTCTGCTCAATGATCGTGGGAAAATCTTGGGTATGGCTTGGTGAAATATCAGGTTCTGAGTCTGTAAGTTGTGTATCATCCAAGTGGATCGGAGATTCGGTGGTCGAAGTCATGTTCGAATTTTCCGGTTGTTTCGTGCCTGATGTGTATGTTCTCTGAGGATCTGACTTTAAAAACTCCTTTTCACGATCTTGGCGAACAGAAACCGTCTGTCTAATGCTTGTATATGGAGTGGTGAGTCGATTTTTTGGATTTGAGGTGTCTATTGAAGCTTTTGAAAGCAAACATCGAAAATGACAAAGAATAGTTAACAAAATACCAATAAGGTTTGACGTTGATGTTGGTTCACTTCTTTTTGGTGTTCGTTTTGGAGAGATTGTTGATGAGTATCCAGATGCATGAGGATGGGATGAAAATTCGAATTGTGGCTTTGAATAGCCAGAAGATGAAATTTGACTCCGATAATTTCGAATAATGTCACATTCACGCTCCAGATCACCGAGACGACTCTCAATTCTTGCAACTTTGATATCAGCGTCCAAACTTCCAGTTGTAAAGCCTAATTGTTGAGAAGGATTGGAGTAGTCATTCTGTGTCTCTTCAAAATCATCATCTGTATGGACGAATTGTGTTTTGGCACCTGAGAAAATAAGGTGTAAATGAAACTCGAAATACAGACTTAGCTGTCGGTTTGGAAGAGAAACAGGAGAAAAATTTGAATCTATCCGACTGTTATGACTAAGTGCCGCCATGAAAAGAATGAATTGAAAGATTTATCTTCAGTTTCTTGAAAAAAACTCCCTGCGGTTGTGATCATCGATTTTCTTTCCAGAAAACTCAGTTCATGGAGGAATAAGATGAAAAGGCGAAAATAACAATTCTTGATGAAATGACAACAACAATTGAATAACACAAGTTTGATGCCATCAACCGTCCTTTGTTTGGTAGTCGTCATCATCACTATCTGTGAGGTCACTATTGCCCTGGTCGCCCTTTCCCTCTTTCCTGTCCTTTTTATTTACAGGACCTGTCCCATAAGCTTTGAGGAGGAGATAAAGTTGTGAGACTGTGATCGGTTCTCCTCGGCAATCAAGAAGTTTGACATCAACACGAGAGAGTGATGCGAACTGACTGAATTCAGGAAGAAGGATACGCTCAGGAAAGTACTCAAATTGAGTAGATGTTGATGTGATTGGCAGGTTGATGCATGTATCGGTGAGAGTGGAAGGTGAGGAAGAAACAGCATCGGATTTTGCAGGAGTCGTGGCAGACGACAAAATTAATGAGCAAGAATTCCCCTTGAGCTGTGGGAAGACGACAAGAATGCTTGTTGTGAGGGGTAACCCCGAACTGTCCAGAGGAACCCCAACTACAGTGTATGAAGCGATGGACACATGAGTGATCTTTTTGAAGAGTGGAGGGAGGTCAAAATGAAATGTATTTGATGTCATATTCGGAGGTGATTCGATGATGATATTTTGTGGAGCTGATATACACGAAAGAGCTAGGCTTACGAGAAGAAAAAAACAGACGAGTACGACCATCTGGTGCTGGATAAAAGAAACTAATATTTTCTGGATAAAAGTTGGGGAGAGGCTTTCTGGACGTGTCAACTTTTGATTGTTCTGGTTTTGAGTCTTTGACTGGCTTTGATCCGTACACATTACTTTTTGCAGCAACCTTAGCACTTGTAACATTTGATGCGGGTTTTCTAAAGCAATATTTGAGAAAGATGTGAAAGATATACGTTTCGTTTGAGTGGACGTTTGTACCACTTCCTGAGGGGTTCTTTGTGCCAGTCACCTTGTTGGAGGACAGACCAGTCTTTCCAGTAGGATTTTTTGTTGTCATATTCAGTGATTCACGGGATTTCTAAGAAATGAATGGCCCTTAAATGACATCATCAATGGATTCATTTGATTTCAGCGACTTACTCGCTGCTCTAAATGATTGTAACGAAGCCAGTTCCCAATACATTCGCGATATTGCTTTATCATCGAAGACTCATTGCCTCAATTCTTCAAATATTCAGAGGATCCCAGAACATTCTCTCGTCAGATTCAGAGCCATGATACAGGATATCCATAATACTAATGTTGTTGTGGACAAACTGATAACCACAAATAAAGAAACTGGTCAACAAAAGATAAAATCAGGACGCTTTCAAGAACTCGTCTTCACATCACCACAAACTCAAGAAGAAGAAACCATAACCAAGGAATATTCTTCTGTTTCCACGTTTACATGTGTTCCTGTTCCCGGTGAATCTAGTTGGGTTTTCGAATCACTTGAACAGGACTCGGAGAATAGTCAAACTTTCCCCTGTCCCAATACACCATCATATTCTTCCTCCCTGACAGATATTCTGAATCCACCAGGCTTAGAAAAGTTCAACACTCTCATTAAGCCACATATTCCCAATTCTCATCTTCTTTCTATCCCAAAAACTGCAGAATTATTCTCAGTCTGCCTCCTTCGTATTTACGGAAAGGAGGCCGAGTCACTCCGTATCAATGACATCGTAGAAGTTGTTGGCGTCTTTACGACTCAATCTTTTGTTCAAGAATCAGACAATTTCAATGATCCAATGCAAGACTGGGAGAATGTGTTCGGAATGTCCACACAACCCACAACAACGAGTTCTGATGGCAAGCGAATCATTACCCTGGATACTTCTTTGCCTACTGTCACAAGAAATCCTAAAACCACCAATACAGACGACACCAGAGAACCATCATCGCCAAACAGTCACCATCCGGACGAAGATGGGACACTGGTTCCCCGCGTTCATGCAATGAAGGTCACCCTCTGCTCGTCACACCCATCATTCTCTGCCTCGTTCGACCCACTCCGCAAGTTCAACACAAACCCAGCCACTCACGGACACTTCGAGTCAGACACACTCTTCGACCTCCACGCAACCCCTCCTCCTTCCCCGCTCCTCGAGACTGCACGCCACACCGTTGCCCAGGCTCGACCTGTTCTGCTTCAGCTTCTGACACAGTGCTGCTGTGGGGATCGTTTGGCAGCCGAATACGTTCTCATGTTTCTCTTCTCTCGCTCAGTGCACATCAAAGAGGAGAACCCAATCGGATTCATCTCCCTCCATCTCAGCCTGCCCCCTCCCGCTCTTCCTCGTTCTGCACAGATTGTTGCTGCCCTGAACTCTCTTCTCCTCCATCTCCTCCCAACTTCACACGTACAGCAGATCACCTCATCCTTCCTGAACAGCACACCCTTCGTTCCATCACTCTCCCCAGACACATCTCGCCTCACACCTGGCTTCCTTCAGGTTCCTTCTGGCATCAGCCTTCTCTTCGACGAGACCCTCCTCGAGACACCGACACAGCTCAGTCCACTCGCCCAGAACAACATCGATGCCGTGGTCGAGCTGGCCCATTCGCAGGTCGTGAACTACACCATCCCGTTCGGAACAACCCCCTTCCATGCAGACACCCGTCTCATGTTTGTGTCAGCAGGAGCCTCTCTCTTCAACTGCGCAAGCTTTTCTGTCCCCCTCGTCCCGACTGATAACGAACAGAACAGCACAACCATGTCACCCAATCCCGACAAAAGCGATCAACACGGCGACATCTCTCCCGCCTTCCTCTTCACTCCTCCTCCCCCTCTCACTGCCCCTTTCTTCTTTGCATCCACACGACATGCATTGGAGCTCGTCCGCCTGGGAGACTGCGACATCCATCCCGCCCTTCCGGATGTCCTGACCGACGATTACGTCAAGCTCAGAGCGCAGGACAGCCGCTTGGGTGCACGCGAGCTGCAGAACTTGATGAATCTCGCCCGCCTAAACGCACTGAGCCATGGACACCCATGTGTCTCTGTTGAGTGTTGGAAGGAGGTCCTTCGGCTTGATGCAGAACGGCGGCAGAGGATTGATTCTTCACATAGTCAACAATAACTATTTACCGGATATTTTTCTTGCTTCACTCATTATTTTTAAACCATTTCACCTAAGATTTGAGAAATGATTCTGTTTATATCATTTTATCACGCCTATATTGAGATGAACGAGACTTTTGATGTTTTCTTATGGGGCATCCAAATGGCTCAGGACCAGCAAACCTGCCCTGTTTCTTTCCTCTCACGAATCAATCCAGCTGTTCTTCCTCCTTTAATCGACACACTTAAGTGGAAAAAGCAACAAACAATTAATATCGCCTTCTCTCAGAACAATGTTCGTTTCATGGTGATGGATGACATTAAATCCCTCTTTGGGGTTGTTTCACTACAGAACGAAGTGTTTGATGAGTTTACGTTGGCTGAGGGAGTTCAACCATACGAAGTTACTGTTCCTCTGGACATCTTTCTTGATTCTCTCAAAATCTGTTCTTCATCATCGCTTGCCGCTTCACTGAGTCTATGCTGTCAACAGGACAACAGCGCAATCATTCTCACCATGCAGGAAGGTAATGTTATCACAGATTGCTGTGTAAAAAGCGTGGAAACAAAACAACTACAGACATTTAACTTTAACTCCTTTCCTCTTGTTGCTAAAGCATCAATACAAACAGATCATATTGTATCTGCTTTGTTCGACCTATCTTTTGATCATACACTTGATATTCTATTCACATTGGACAAAACAACAGGCATGACACTTCGCACTCCACAAGAGCTCGATGCCACAGAGATCGTAATTCCAGCGACATGTTTCGAACAAATCGAACTTGATACTCCCGTTTCGTTGTGGTATTCTCTCCAAAACTTCACCCATTCTCTTCTTCCGAGCACCCAATTCGCCGGACGCAGTGGACGCACACTCATCCGCGTTGCTGACACAGGCCTTCTCAGTGTGGTCCATACAACAACTCTCGTTCATGTGGGACGACGAGAGCAAACAGTTGAGATTGAATTTGACATTGTTCCTGTGACGATGGACGACGACCAACAAGACCAAGTTGTGCAGCATGACTCCCTCCAAGCCAACACCCCCGACACATCCCAACTCGAAAACAGAGTTGACGAGGAGCCGATCTGGAACGAGCCTGAAGATTCTGTCGACTCATCCCGAACCACTCTCGCCGAGAAAGCAAAACAAGCCCGACTCGCCCCCACTCCACTGGGAAGACAAAGAGAAGAGCCTGTCAGCATTCCCGACGACCCATTTGCGTTCATTGATGATTGGGAAGTGAACGAGGAGCAGATGAGGATCGATCGCATGAAGAACATCGAGCGTGCTCAAGCATTCGCTGCGAGGGACGAAGAGCTCGATGAAGACGATGAGCTGCTGCGACTGGATTCAGAAAACGAGAATCTGGACATGCCAAACGTCTTCCACCGCCAGATTCGAGATATGGACGAGGAAATCGACGACGACGTCTCTTCTGTTCTGATCGCATCCGCAGCCCAAACAAGGAAGCCGCAGTACGAACATACCTCAAGCCTCCTCAGGGCCATAGAAGATGAGATCAACAAGTCCTGATTCTTCTCTTTCTTTTCACTTCATTGTCTTGTTTTGTGGATGCCTGATCTTCAAATGATGACTTCCGTGAAATGCTTTAAATGAACGCCTTTCGGAGCCCGTTGAAACAAGACGTGAGTCTCTCAGACGCTTGCGAGAGTGATGTGACATCAGAATCAAAAACACAGATCACTTCTCTCTCACACAACTTCCTTCCAATCACCCAGTGACCACTGGTGAGAGAAGCAGCAATCTCCCTCGGCTCCGGATCAGACGAGTTCAGGTCGTTGTGGATGGATGCAACGGTGTGCAGGATCGCCCGACTTTCATGCGACGAGAACTGGTCAACGAGGAAGGTGTCCTGAGGAGATGAGAGAGAGATGACCAAACCGAAGGCTGACTTTGTGTTGTGATGGTGTTGTGGAGAAGAAGG
This sequence comes from Blattamonas nauphoetae, assembly GCA_033064195.1. Classification (NCBI taxonomy): domain Eukaryota; phylum Preaxostyla; order Oxymonadida; genus Blattamonas; species Blattamonas nauphoetae. The sequence continues at coordinate 208,844 of JARBJD010000046.1, forward strand.
TCGATGTGGTTGATGAACAGATACCGCACTCCCTTCAGCTTCTCTTCTCTGCCCAAATCAGAAAGAAGAAGACAAACTCGAACGGATTTTCGATTCCCTGCTCAAAGAAGCGGGCAGTGGAGAAGGCCAGATTGCTGATATCCTTCTCCATCTGAGAGAAGCTGAACTGGGCAAAGTGGGGAGAGAGGGCAGATGGGCGGACTGTGGTTGGCTTGAGCGGGGGCGATGTTGTGGGAGGGTCTTCGATGAGCAGAAGAAAGGAGAGGGCGTTGTGTTTGAAGAGGAGCATTCGATATCGCAGCATTCCATCCTCAAGGAACACAACGGGGAGCTTGAGGAAGTATTGAGAGCTCGACGTGTTGTCAGGGATGGGTGGGAGAAAGCCGCTGCGAAAGGTCAAAAAGAAAGAGATGACAGACACATGAGCAGGCGCAGTGAGGTAAGGTTGTAGGATAGAGAGAGATTCAGTGAAGTACCTCTGGTTCTTTGCTGGCAAGTGCTGTTTGATGGCTTTTCCGAACAGGGTCATCCACAGATTGTGGGTGTCATCCATGTTCAGCTCAGAGAAAACCAGAGACGAATTATTGAAGATGACTGCTCGAGAAATAAAGGGATTTGATGCTTCGATTTGTGAAAGGATTGTTTGCGCGGTGAGAGCAGCGGGAGTGTTGATGACAGAAACATCCATTCCACTCAGAGTGTCGATGGTGTTAAGACGGAGGAAATCGATTGTTTCGAGATGATAACTGAAAAAAGGTTTCATGAACTCTCGGATATCATTCCGAGAGAAACGGGAGACCTCTCCATGGGTGAGCTGGAGAAATGAGAGGAAAAATAGTAACCTTGAATGACATATACAGCTGCTTTAGCAGACCACGAAGTAAGAAATCAGGAAGATCATTGGGAAGTGAGGCATCCACCTTTTCATCGAGAATTTGAAGCGTAACTGTTGGATTCTTGACAATCTTCGATGCAAGACAGAAACGGATTGAAGAGGTTGAAACAATCGGAAAATGCATACTAAAACAAAAATATAGTTTTGTTCCGGTTCAAAAAATAGATATCGGTGTTTTTCTAGGTGAACAGATTCACATTTTCCACCGAAGTTGTTGGAGAATGACCTAGGTTGTACAAGCGAAAAAGAGAATGCCCACCAGAAGATTACCAAACAACAGTGTCAAACGTCGAGAAATTAATGAGAGCATCAAAAAATCCGCAGAAGTTGAGTTGTTCATTGATGTGAGTATCAGGTGGATAGAAGTAAAGAATCTTCTCTTCATCAGGATCATGTTTTCCGATTACTGGAGAATATACAACGAAATAAGCGAGTTCTTGTGGAGAAATCTGCGTCATAGCGACGAAGATTGACAAAACTGTGGGATAATCTCGTTTTACATTTTTGGACTGTTATGGAAAAAAATCATGCAAAAATCATGTGGAAATGATGGATTCATTCAATTCCTTCGGATGAAACCGAATGATCGATGGGAATCATGGATTTTTTCTCCGTGTCTCTTGATAAGGCTAACCTCATATCTAAGGAGATCAGAAATGATGAAATCAGACCATAAGCATCTTCTTCATGGGAATAATAACCCTGAATGTGTCTATATACATGATATCCGAGGTTGTGATACAATCCTATTCCAGACTTGTTTGAGACACGTACGAAGAGATCAACAAAATAACAATCATCACTGAGGAACCAGAACAATAAATCTGATAAAAAATAACGCAAACATTTCCGAGACTCGCTCCACGTATTTCATGAGTGAATCACCAAGGTGGAGACGACGGTAAAATGGTGAAACTGAGACAGCTGTTACATGTCCATGCCAATTATCAGCAACACCTTCGGCTTTCCCAATATCTAATGTTCATCGATTGATAATCGAAGAGAAGATGTGGTTCCAAGTGAGAGCGAAATGCAGACGATATGAAACAATCTGTTCCTGTGGATTCTCTTGAACGACACAATATTCCGGCCAACGAGCGAGGTGCTCAAAATAAAAGTCGATATCGTACTGAGAGAGTGAGGAGGAAAAAAGTGGACACCGTTTCTGTGTACACATCGAGATTGACTAAGTTGAATTTAAAAAGATCCCTTGGGTCCATTCTTCGGATAGACGTCATAATAATGTGGTTGAGGACAGACGAAGTGAGAGAAGGCCCATGACTGAATGGTTTCTCCAACAAAAGTTGTTTTCTCTTTCTCATTCATTTTTTAGACAAATATCGTCAGCATGTTCCCTTTCTCAGATTTATTGTCAGGTTATGTTGAGTCTCCGTTCAACCCAACACGAACACAAACCGAACTGGATGTGACGAGACACGAGGTATCTCCCTTGAAAAACACTCATTCAGATGTATGATCCCATGAACTGTTTGATGGAAAGAAAACCAGGATACTCTCCAAGAAGAATGATGAGAAATGATGAAATGGGACGCAAAATCACACAGATGAACTCTAGAGAGGCAAAAATGTGAGAAAAAAAGATCATACGCGTTTGTTGAACAAAGACATTAATCGGGAGATCCGAAACGTGCAAAAACCCACAAGAACCACAAATTGCACTATCTCCCAAAATATGAGGTTTCTGTTGATGGCTTCATTAACTATCCAACAGAAAATATGTTATTTGATCAATAGAGAGACGATACTGCTCTTTCGTTCTTCCATTCGGATTTCCATCATGCCACAATCCATAATGACTTCGTCGAATCGATACACAACTTGCATATATTTTTGTTCAATTTCTGCGTCAGAAAGATGTTCTACATGAGACAGGCGATTATTCTTCATCAAAAAAGAGACCAGACTTTGCCGTGTGTAATCACCAAATGGATTCCCTCTAATCTTGAATATGCAAGTGTATTCCCTGGAATTTCCTGTGCATAAGAACTCAAAACGATATGTTCCGTTTTGAGGAGCGGTGATTGAAAATTTATCCGATCTCACCCCAGATGTGAATATTTCGTGTCCGTCTGGAGAAACGATCTGATCGAGACGAGAGTCGGTAGAAAACGAATAATTATGGTGAGAAAGGAGAGAAAAATGGAAGATAAGATAAAAAGACGATTATATACAGTCAGTTGTGCACCAAATCTTCCTCCTTTCGTTGTGACAAAAACTCCATCAACTTTCTGTCCAGTTTCAAACTTTTGGAAGTATACTTGGGGAACACCTTGCCTAAGAGTAAATTTAAATCCACTAACTAAGTGGAATACGATGATTAACGAAATCATCGTAATTACTTTTGTTACGTTTTGATCCATCTGTCAAGCCGATATTGAGTAAGAGGAGTAGTCAATGAAGAAAAAACGATCAATGACAGTCTCAACCGACAAATAAATGTAAGAGATCAGCGAATTGTTGATGAATTGCGAGAAAGAAGAACGAACAAAGAAAGTGACTTAGAACCGTCCTCCAAATCCTCCGCCCATTCCGCCCATACCTCCCATTCCACCCATACCCCCCAATCTTGGAACTGATGAACGTTGTATTTCCTGCAACTTCCTTTGTTCTTCATCGTGGTACATACTCGCTTTAATCACAGTTTCTGATTTGACGGTACCCATCGTGTTGATATCTGTACGTAAAATGTCGTCTGATTTTTGAAGTTGGGCCTGGAACTCTTTGAACTGAGTAAGAAGTGATGCCACAGAGGTCATGGGGACATCACGTGAAATCACTTGGTCAACATGAACAAGTTGTGATTCATGATCAAGACGACCTTTAATAATACCAGCATAGACACAATCAATCACCAGTTGTTCCAAATCCTTCGCGACTTTAATATGACAGTCTTCGAGAATTTTAGAGTACGGAACATTCTGAGGAGAAAATTGTGCAGAGTATTGACTTTATTGACAAACATGAAGTAGATACCTTCATTTCATTGCAAACAGAGATAAAAGTAAGGATTTGGAGTTTTTTTTTCCTGGTCTGGTGTGAGCTTGAGGTACTGATTAGGATTCTTGATATACTCCGAATAAACACCGTATGCAAAAAGATTCAGTGTGTGAAAGACTGATTTATGCTTGGGATCTGAGCTGAGTCCCTTCACAATTGGGAGGAGGAGTAATTCACCAAACACGAAGATTTCCTTGTGTGACAGGGCTTCGTTGATCCCTTTCACACATTCATCAACAGTTCCACCTTGGATTCGTTTGGCGATTGCATACACCTTGTCTGTCCCGTCTTCCATTCTGAAACTTTTCGTATGGGGCATCCATTCTGTCGAGTGATTATTTCCGGTTTTCCCATCATTTCAGACAATCTTTGTGCTGAAATCTACTCTTCAGAGCCTTTTCTTTTAACTGTAGTCATTTTTCATTGAGAAGTTGGCAGTCTCTTCGAAACGATGGCAACAAACGATCCCCTCTCTACACCACAAACTCAACAACAAAAAGGACCATTTGGGGGAACCCCGGGTGCTCCTTCACACAACTCTACTCTCTCTCAGGGTTCATCCAATCTCTTCGCGGGAACGTCAACACAGAACAAGACTGGTCAAACTCAGTTTGGAACTGGAACGACTTTTGGAACAGCAGGAGGTTTTGGGAAACCTGCAACTGTATTCGGAACGGGAACAGGTTTTCAGATGACTGGAGGATTTGGAGGGGTTGGACAGCAACCACAGCAAACGATCCAAGTCGTCGATGAAACACACCATGCAATCGAGCAAGCCATGAAATCACTTCACCCAGAGACTGGTATTTGTCCATTCAGATTTGTGTTTTATAATGATCTCCCGAAAAATCCTACAACACCTCAGAAACTCTTCGAAACTCCAGCTGGCTATCCAGAACGGCTTTGGAGGGAAGCTACTCACCCAAAAAATCTTCCCGAAGGAAAATATCCCGTTTCAGTAGATAAATTCGACGGATTACGTTCTCGTGCACTTCACCAGCGAGATACCATCCGAAAACAAAATGCACAACTCAAGGAATATGAATCGTCCAGACAACAGCTTTCACAAGCTTTCAAAGGGAACATTCGACGGAGACTGTTGGAAATGAAAGATACACAGCTCCAAATTCAACAGACAATCGTCAAGATCATGACGTTCCTTTCGCCACTTCAAATGAAAGGGGAACCAATTCTTCCGGATGAAAAACACCTTGCAACGTTTCTCCGTTCCCTCCAGAACGAAATTGACCGACCCATGCAGTTCCGTGGACTCCTCGGAATGATCAAAAACGAGGTGAACCAAAACCAGGACCTCATCGACATGCGACGCGGAGGAAACAGGCTCAGCCAACAAGAGATTGTGAACGTGACAGGAAGCCTTGACCTGCAGAAGAAGACGATCATGAACGCCTTCTTCTCGCTCCGTCTCGACTGGCGCCTGCTTCTGATTCTGAAGGAGTCAAACCACGACATCGATTTCTCACCTTCTTCCAAAACACACAAGCTCACAAAGGCCATCAGCACTCGAAACAATGATCCAGACAACGAACAAATGAAACGCTGGATTTCGTCAGCTCTGGGCGACAAGAAAGACGTGGAGCATCTGCTTCGGTTGGGCGATTCGGGGATCGGATCGACCTTGCTGATCAACGCAATGACACCCCCAAAGATCGAAGAACCACCAGCAACTCAACCAGCACAGGCGGGACAGACACAGCAAACCGCTGGAACAACACCAAACGCTTTTGCTCCCCAACCGCAAGGCAATCAACAGAACGCTTTTGCTCCCCAACCGCAAGGCAATCAACAGAACGCTTTTGCTCCCCAACCGCAAGGCAATCAACAGAACGCTTTTGCTCCCCAACCGCAAGGCAATCAACAGAACGCTTTTGCTCCCCAACCGCAAGGCAATCAACAGAACGCTTTTGCTCCACGACCGCAAGGCAATCAACAGAACGCTTTTGCTCCCCAACCGCAAGGCAATCAACAGAACGCTTTTGCTCCCCAACCGCAAGGCAATCAACAGAACGCTTTTGCTCCCCAACCGCAAGGCAATCAACAGAACGCTTTTGCTCCACAACCGCAAGGCAATCAACAGAACGCTTTTGCTCCACAACCGCAAGGCAATCAACAGAACGCTTTTGCTCCCCAACCGCAAGGCAATCAACAGAACGCTTTTGCTCCCCAACCGCAAGGCAATCAACAGAACGCTTTTGCTCCACGACCGCAAGGCAATCAACAGAACGCTTTTGCTCCCCAACCGCAAGGCAATCAACAGAACGCTTTTGCTCCACGACCGCAAGGCAATCAACAGAACGCATTCCCACAAGGGTTCCAACAGACTAATCAGAACACTTTTGGACTGCAGGGATTCCAACAAAAGCCATTCGGACAATAACACGAAAGACAATGAACACTTCACACTCTTCATTATTCATTTCGTCTATCTTGGTTTATGATCTGAAGAAAACAGACCAACCCTCTCTCAACTTACGAAGTGAAGACAAGCCCTGGGACAGGTGTGATCGTGCTTCGTCGTGTGGTCCTTCGCGACAAGTCTGGGAGAGGAGAAACAGATTCGTTCGTCGTTTCTCCGATAGCACCGACAGCGTCCAACAGAGTGACATGGACACCTCCGGTCATATCCTCTTTGTCAGTCATTCTCAACTCTCTGAGGGAAACACGAGGCCACAACAACACCACATATGATCACAAAGCTGCCAGAAACAAGTCTGATATCGAACAATGCCACGCAGACACACTGTCGCTCCGACATCAGCAGAACATGAGCATCGAACGAGCTGATTGCAGTTTCGGTTGGCTGGATTGAGCTTGTTTGGAGAAGGAAAATACCAAAAAGAGGGAGCGATGCGTCACTGTCTCCTCTATGACAAGTGACATTTTCATCTCTCGTCTACCATCTCTTTGCTGAGACCATCCACAAGACATTTCGATCTGACGGGTGTGGAGGCGATGGAATGTCTCATTTATACCGATTCGATGAAGGAAAGAAAGAAGAAAAGACAAACACGCGGACAGAAGGCTGCTGTTCTGAAGGAGTTTTACTGGACTTGGTGAGCTGGGACACCACTGCCCTCTCTCTCCCTCACCAACAATTCGTATTAAGCCGGAAGACAAGCTGATCCTTGTTGTCTTTGCAGCGTTCGCTTTCAGAAGAGACGATCCAATTGACAGGCAGGGAAGTGCAGCGAGGCCACAGAGTGTGTGCGTCACTCTCAGTGTGAGGCACAAGCGACGAGAACTGCGAAGACTTCACTTCCAAATTCATATTCCCACAAAACAGAAGTCTCTCCAAGCTTCCCATGTCTGAGATCTGTGTTCAAAATCAACAGGTATCCTCCATTATGAGAAATGAGTGTCGTTACGACAGCAGCAGACGAGACTGATCCTTTCACTGTCAGCGTTCCCCCACTCACTGAGAACAGAGCAACACTCGCTGAAGGGTTGCGGACGGTGCAACAGACGTCGTTTGAGTCGTCGACCCGAATGTGCACGACTTGGCTGTCAGACTCCCTGCCGAGATCGTCACAGGTTTTCTGTTCTTCCTGCTGTCAGATCAGAAATGGGAACAGACAGCGAGGAGAGAGGCTGAGACGAGGCCACCTGATTCACCACAATCTGCCCCTCTCTTTCCAAAATCAGGTCGAACACACCACTCGCAGCGAGTGGCCATTTCCAGTCGACGACGGGCACGAAGTGAATGTGATGTCGGTGATCGAGAGTGTTTCTTGACCAACTTCCACAAACAGCGAAATCGCTTTTTGTGAGGCTGAGTTCGAGGTTCAAATCCCCCTTTGTTCAATTTTTTTGAAACGCTTCTTTTCAAACTATGAGTTTTATCGTGAAACATTGTTTTGTAAAGAGGAAAGTCAAAGTGAAAGGTGTGTGTGAAGATTCAACGATCTGGCCCATAATTCTGTTCTTGATAGGACACCACATTGATTGAGAGAAGATCGCTTAATTCAGAAGTGAATTCCTTACTCACAGTTTCTTTCTTTCTCTCTTTTTCAAAGTTTTATCCCCTTAGGTTGACTCTAATTCTTTTTATTCAAAATCACGATCATCTTCGAAATTCTTCATGAAACTGATACATGCTGATCATAACGTTATTTCCCTCTCACTCAAGGTTTCATTCTCTTCAGTTTTTGCTATTTATTATGCCTTCGCTGGATATTTGCCTTCAAACAATGATGATCAGTTGATGTTGCGAGGTGGAAGGAGGTGATCGAGGTGAAGAGTGATTCAATGATGGACTGGTTGGCATCTGAGTGGACCTCCATCAGAACGGAAGGTATTGGAAAAGAGACGTAGGCTGATTGGGCAGTTCTTGTCAAACACGCCATTTGTCGTCACCCTCCAACACACCACACTCCTGACGAAAGTGAACGTCACGAAGGTTGCTTCGGACTCGGAGAATGGGAAAGCGGAAGGAGTTGTGTTTGGGAGTTCAGGGAAGGAAGTGGAGTTGTTGTTTGGAGGGAGTGGAATACGAATTGAAATTGGATGGAGCAGATCTGTCTGACGAACTTGCGAAGCATTCGGCGATTGTGAAAGTGAGGGGAGGATTGTCGGCGAGTGAGATTGTGTGGAGGGCAGAGTTGTATCCACTGGACTCGACGAACCCGAACCAGCTGCGATTTGGTTATTGCTATTGTGTGGAAGGGCAAGGAGGGTTGGTTGTGGAGGATGGAGTGTCGTTCTCAACACCCTTTGAGAAAGGGAGGATTGAGGGTATGCCTGGAGTTGTGCTGAGTGGAGACCGAACTCGGGCGATTGTGACGTTCTCAGGACGAGCGTTCGAAGGATGGATGGGAAAGGGTCGTGTCTCGAAAGACGATGTGACTTGGGATTCTCTCTCTGGACTCGTGATTGTGGACAGAACAACATGCAAAGGGGAGTTCTCAGCTGGACTTGTTGAAAGTGAGAGAGAACTGGAATACAAAAGTGAATACAAAGTGGTTGGAGTGGATGGAGAGAACTATGTTGTGGAAGGAAATGTGAAAGTTCTGATTCCTGCTGCACCGATCCTGAAGTCAGCATTGACCTCGATCACTCCCTCCACGAACCACCACTACACTGTCTCGCTGACTGGTGATGACTTGCCTGAAAGCGGGGAGTTCACAGCTCAGTTTGAAGGTGTCACCGAAACCGTGTCAATCACCATCTCGAGCAGGGTTGGCTCGACTTCATCAGCAATCGATCTGAAAACAGGCTCTGAATTTGAATTCGCTTAGACTTACGAGCTTGTTGCTCTGTGGAATGAAGAGACTGGAGAACACATTCTGTGCAATGGAGTGACGATGACGACACCAGATCCACCACTGCTGGTGAAGATCTCGAACGAAGTTTTCTCATCAGAAGCGCTTGTGCGTGTGAAAGTGACATTGACAGTGTCCAGAGTGACAGCGGAGAACTACACGCTGGAAGTGTGCGACGTGGCGGACTCATCGAACACACGAATTGAACTGTCAGTGGAGTTTGTGTCGACTGTGGAGACAGGTCGAGTTGTGGAGTTTGAAGTGTATGGAAGTTCGTAGGTGTGATATGGAAAGACATACAAAGTGGTTGGGATGTGGAGCTCGAAAGTGAGAGCTGTGGTGGGAGAAGGCGTGCAGTTCACGATTCCATCTTCGCCTGTTCGAATTGAATCGGCGAAGTGTGATCTGTTTGAATCGAAGACAGACGCGACGATCACACTTTTTGGAGTTGGATTGCTTGGTGGAACAGATTTCTGGATTGGAATTCAGGAATGGGATGAGAAGACGAAAGCAGGAGTTGGAAGTGTGATCCGATTGAATGGAAAGATCTCTGGGATCGGAAATCAGTCGTCGTGTGTTGTGATGGGAAGTGTGTTTGGAGTGGTTGATCCGGAACTGAAGTATGAAACGAAATTTGTGATTGTCTCGCTGGAGATGGTCGACACTGAATCGTTTGTGAACGAGAATATGGGTTTCAGTGTTCCCGCTGGCCTACCTCGCCTGACCAGTCTTTCTCTGTTGTCATCTTCGAAGGATGGGAAGATCGCTGTCTTCGCCGCAGGATCATCCGACACTTCACCAAACGAACAGTTCGTTGTCTCTGTCGCCTCAAACACTCCTCCTCTCGTCTGCAGCATCACTCTGACATTCCCGACTGCTTCGAGTGGAGTGGGACGAGGGATTCTGTTTGCAGATTCGGGCGAGACAGCGGATTTGGAGTATGGAGTGTTGTATCGTGTGACAGGAGTGAAGGACACGCTGGACAATGTGATTCTGTTCGTTCCTGGCCTCTCCTTCGAAACGACGGAAGAACCGACTCGCCTGACGAGGATCGTTGGACCACTCTCGTTCAGTGCTGATCAGACGAGGCTGTTGATTGGTGTGACAGGAAGGAGACTGGACACATCGAAAGAGTATGCGGTGGAAATGACAGATTCGGCCGACTCTTCATCCGCTTTGAATCTGACGATGAATCACTCGTCGGATGGATGGAGAGTATCTGCTGTTGTGTTTGGAGAATCGGCGAATCTGACACCGACTCACTCGTATTTTGTGAGTGGATTTTTTGAAGTTGGCTCGTCCAGTCCTCTCGTCTTCGAATCGATCTCGTTCATCGTTCATGAGCCTCCGACGATCTCTGCCATCACTGCGCACTTCTCATTGGAAATGAAGACTTACGTGATTGTGAAAGTGGAAGAGAAGCATCTTCCCACTCCCTCTCACATTCTCGTCTGACGCGGCTGGCGAGACAGAACAAATTTCACTGATCCGAAGTTGAGAAGATTGCATTGAAGAGTGAGCAAGCTGTTCAGATTCCATTCATCTCAAGCTCGTTCGGTCTTTTCTCATCTCCAACCGATCTGACTGTCTTTACCGACTCGACAGGCTCAACTGACGGATCGTGGTTTGGGAGTGCTTCCGATCCCGCGAAGTCGGTTGGACTTGTGTTTTGGGTGTTGGAGGAGTTGCGGGTCCGGAATGCTCGAGTGTGTGTGATGGAGTTGGCGGAGATGGAGCTTGGACTGGATCTGTCATCGATGTGGTTCATGGAGTTGCGAAACGATCTGATTCCTTTTCCGACACTGACCCTGCGGTTTCATTGTGTTGTGGAAGGGATGGTGCGAGGGACAGGGACGTTGGAGATGAAGTCGCTGACGATTGAGTATTCTTCGCCTCTCCCCACTCTCACTCACTTCGTTCAGTGACACTCGTTCACATCAGAAGGATTGTCAGTGTTTACTCGCGCGGCGGACACACCGAACATGACTTTGAAGAACTGCTTGCTGACTGGTTCGTCGTCTTATCCGCCATCTCCCACCACTCCCTCCCCCACTCAGAACGAGTTACTTTTCAGCTGGTCGGGTGGAGTTGTTCAGCCGTCGGACACTTATCTGCATGTGATCTCGTCTCAGTTTGAGCATCTGTGGCAACACTCATCTTCTCAAACAACGCCAAGTTCACCAGAAATACCAAATCTACTCCTCAGACCGACTTCACAATCTCCAACCTCATCCTCTCGTGGAATAGACCAGCCACAACCCTCGTCACCCAAACTAAAGGCATACTGAACATCCTCAACGTGGAACTCTCAACAATTGGTGATGTCATCTTTATTGGCAACCTCATCGACACAACAAGCTCAACCGTCACATTCTCCCAATTCACTCTGAATGCAGTGTCGAAGAAAGTTGAGTCAGTGTTGAAGTCGACTGGAAGCAATGTGACTTTCGACGACGTATCATTCAGCAACATTGAATTAACTTCGTCGCTCATGACTGGAAACGGAGGGATCACAATCACTGGCAGCACATTCTCTTCAATCACGGACAGTGGCTCCTCTCTCCACACACTCTCACACACAGCCAACAACGACAACCTGATCACCATCGGCACATCCACCTCTCCCGTCACCTTCACATCCTGCTCGTCCGCCGGAAATGGCGGGTGTGTCAACGTGATTGTCAAAGGAACAGGAACACTTCAAGTCCAGTCAGCCACTTTCGAACAATGCTCGTCTGGCGGAAACGGTGGTGCCGTCTTTGCTGATCTGAGGACAGGAACCGTCACGGCAGACGAGAACACGCCTCCATTTCCAGACACCATGTTCCGTTCCACAACGTCTTTATCAGAAGAGTTGGTGATGTTCGGTTCTCTCCGACGTCATCACACGCCGTCTCGACTGGCTCCAATGGATGTGCGTTCGGATGACCACAACCTCAAAAGGAGACCAACGCGAAAGAGCAGCTCGTCACAACCATCGCAAAGGCGACTGATGAGAACGCGACACTGACAGTTGAGACGCCTGGCGACGTCTTCGTGTGGCACTGCAGGTGGGAGAGGCAGCGATGACGAAGAGTTGTCTGCCCAACCCCATCGCCGGAAGGATCTCACGCGGAGAACGAAACAACACTGCATCCATTCGCGAATGAACACACGCTCAACCCGACGAGGAGGAACGGCTGTTCTTGAAGCGACGCAGAGGAATCTGGAACGGATTGAGATTGAGCAGTGTCAGAATGGGAACAACGAGCAACAGCAGCAGATGAGCAGGATTGGAAGAGAGCTGCAGACAGAGATGGATGCTAACAGGAAACCAGGTGACATGAAGAAGCTGGGTCGAATGTCCTTTGCGATGGACAACGAAACGAGAGACAAGCTTGTACTCCTTCTGCTGGCACTCTGCACGGAAGACATCGAAGCACTGGATGCTCCCATCACTCGCTTGATCCACACCGAGGTTGTCGCACTGACCGATCTGGAAGGAGAAGAGGATGCAGTATCTGCCAGCCGTCCTCCGCTCTGTCCACAACTTCGGATTGAGCAACATGGAAAGCGAGGATCATCGAAGGATGGAGCTGCTCTGCTTGCGAAATGACAACGGCGACACCCTCTCGTGCAATCTTTGCATCACCCGAGACCAATCGATGGAAGAGAAGCCAGACACCCTCAACATGACACTCCTGTTTGCGAGGAACACTCCACTCGACGTCTCCTGCAGCGACAGAGCGTGAGGACTGAACAGACACTGAGGATAGAACGTGGAAAGAGGAAACAATGGAAAGAATGACAGAAAAGAGAAAGAGGAGAGAACAGAGTTCGGTCTCATCACCCTCTCCGTGGTGTTGGGGTGAATTATGATGAGCCTTACGTAAAAGACGAGCTCGCTCTTCCTTTCTCCACACCTCTGTCCACACTTCCACCTTTGTTCATCTCAATTCCTTGTCGCTCTCTCGCCGCGATGGTTTGCAGCTGTCCTCAGTCATCATTTCTTCATCCGCACAGCTTCCTGTTGAAGGAACGATGAGATTGTTCGATCGTCTGTTCTCGCAACTTCCAGCTGACACTCGTCGAAGTTCAACTGATTGATCGAGTCAGCGTGTCGCTGAATGTGACGTCTGTCTCTTCTGCCGATGCCTCACTCTCCTCGTCTGTCTCGTCCACATCACGACCGACTCTCCGAATGGTGTCTCCATTTGGATTGAGATCACTTGACATCGACCATCGCGATGAACGACATTGTGTGATGAGACGGTTGGAGAGGAGGGAGGACAGCAGTCTTCTTGTTGTGTCCATCCACGGAGCGAAACAGTGGCCTGCACACAAGCGATGCCACAACCACCCTGTCACATATTTGATTCGTCGTTTGGAATGACTTTGTATCGTAACTTGCTCGTTCTCCGTCCTAGCTTCCTCTTGATTCATCATTTGTACTGCTCATCCTGATTTTCTGCTTCTTTCTTCCTATTGGACGATCATTTCATCTCAATGTCATTGTTTTGCTCTTTCTTCTTCCTGACCCATAACGAGTGATTCTGTTCTGACTCCGACGGAATGACCGCATTACCTTCGAAAACATCCTCGTCGACTCATTATCCGAGCCCTGGTATCTCTTCACACAGCGTTTCATGTTCTGCAGATTGTTCCTCTTTCCTGAATTGGAATGAAGAAAAACTTGGATCTGAAGATGAAAAGACCGGTATCTTTCGATCTCTTGTTGCCACTGTGAAGTCCCAACCTAATCTTGATGTCTCTCTTGAAGCGAAAGCAGTGAAATGTCTCAAATCTTTGGATCCCAATACTCGAATTTCAGCCAATGATTTTCTCATCGGTCTTGGGACAACAACGGTTAATTCTTCGAGAATCTTCGTTGAATATATCACAGTGCTCCTTTCCTCAACCAGTCTGGTCATCGCCACAGCGGCGATGGAGGTCGTCAAAAATCTGATCTTGCGCTGTTCAATGAAAATCCATTTTGGCCTTATCAAAGCTGATCTGATCCCTCAACTCGTGACCACTCTCAATCAATATTCTCTCTCATTCACCGATGCAGTCGATATCCACTATTGTCTCACGAATATCATCTTTAACTCCGTCTATCTCTCAACTCCAAATGGTCTCGACCAACTCAGAATTGAAGATGGCAGTGAACATCAAACTGTTTGTAAGACGGTTTTAACGCAAGTTGTGGCACCATCTGAGAAGTATATCTGGCATTTGTGCGTGAACCGCTTTTCGATCGTCGATGGACTACTATCCTTGAATTTTCTGAGACTCCTCGCTCAGCTGCTCCGAATATGTCCATATCATCAACCGACAATGGATTTTGTGCTTCATATGCCAGTTGTTCTCACAATTCCAAGTTGTCTCACCTTCTTCGAATTTGATCGTACAATCTGGAATATTTTGATTCTCATGAACGATACCCAGTGGGAATGTAATGAATCAAGGGGAGAATGCCGACAGATGTGGAAGATAGTACTGCGGATGTTGAGAATGGAGGGCATCAAAGATGTGATTGAGGAAAAGCTGCGAAACGATAAAAACGGAACCCAAGGAGGACAAATTGTTGACAAATCGATTAAATGGAACCGTCTGCTGGGTATGAACATTCCGGAACAGGAATAGAAACAGACAAAAGCCAGCGACAGTTTCGGACTATTTCTGACTTCTTACGGGCAACAAAACCTGTTTGTGTGGTGGAGAATGGAATTATTCATCGGAAGCACGAAAGAGACTGTTCGAATTGAAATGGGTTGATCCAGATTTGATGCGTTTTAGTCGATTTGCTTGATGCAATAGAGTCATTCCCGTCAGACTGATAGAGCTCACATTCGAACACAAAACGCCCCCCCACTTCACTCATCTCTCGCCCCCACTCCAGACTCACCCCCTTCAGCACCATCTCTCCTCCCGACGAACTCCGAGAAACCTGGATCGCACCGTCTGAGTCACCAGTCAGCCAATGAAGCGAACAGCTCACCATTTCCAGTTTCGAAGTTGCGTCCAAGCAAGCAATGCAATGTCCTTCATTCTGCGAGAACGACAAGGATTCCATATTCTACAGTTTTGCTGTTCCTCCCCGTTGAACACACACGATGCCATCGACAGCAATTCTCCACTCTGTTTCACAACACTCGCTGATCGAGAAAGCACAAACACGGAATAGCTCAGCGAAAGTGATCCTCCCTCGTTCTTCATGAACGCGTCTTCGCTGTTTGGTGGCGAAAAACGCTCGCTAAACCTCCCACTCATTCCATCCGTCCCGCTCTCAGCCAATCCACTGCCTCGACTTCCCTCCTCCCACCTCACTCCCCGCCCATCCCCTCTCCCACTCGCAGGCAAACCACGTCCCTCAAACATCCGATGCTCCAATCGCCAGCAATCCACAGTCCCCTCCCGCTCATCTTCACCAGCCCGTCCGCCCTGGCCTTCCCGCGCCACACATTCCCCGCAGCGGGTGCTCATCCCGCAAGCACAGTCGTCCCTCCTCACACAGTCGCCGTCGCTCACTCACTCGCCCTCCCTGAAAGTTAGTCTTCGAAAGACTTCACAGCAGGCCCTCCCTCTCCGTCCATCACGCCCTTCTCCAACGCCTCCGACATCAACGTCGATGGCGAGATCTTCACCCATCACGTCCAGCTCGACCTCAAACACGAAATGTGGATTGGGTCGATCATTCTTGTCCGCGACTCCGCTTCACAGACTCAACACCGTGCCACTAAAATGGAGGAGCAGCGACGCGAGTTCAGGAAAGGCCAGACCAGCTTCGAGCTCGACTCCATCTTCGTCTGCTCTACATCGCCCCTCTCCGATTTAACTTTCTCGCTGGACGACGGCCTGGATGAGAAAGCCCAGTCGCTCTGGATACTCAAGATCATAGCGCCAGACGAGTTCGACGAGGCTGTGATCCCCGAAGAGTTCAACAGCATCTCCGGCGCGGGACAAGGCAACACTGGTCCGAAGAAGCCAAACCTCACCATATCTGTTCCATCTGGTGGGGACAGCGATGCGAAAATGAAGGAAGTGTCGCAAGTATTCCAAATCCCGAAGCTCCAACTCGCTCAGATTCCACAGCCACTCTGCCTCAGAAGAAGCTGCTTCTTCCATCCATCTTCCGCCTCGGTCTCTACAGTGTCGGGTGTGATGCCCACTCTCACCGAGCTATTTCTGCTATGTTGGAGTGGAAGAAGGGCGGGCCGGGCAGATGGACGGTCTCGTCCAGTCAGGCTCCATCCTCGTCCTCTCCCTCCATCCGCACGGTATCCTCGCCCTCTGCCGCCTCTCCCCGTCCACATCACACACATTGTCCAGCGTCTTCTCTCCACTCCAACGACGAGAGTGGTCTCACGTTCCTCTTCTTCTCCGACATCTCACCCTCCTTCCCTCTCGCGGTCTCTTCTTCCAAGTCATGTGTTCGATATGTCTGCACTGAGAACCGATCAGTCTGCGCCAGTTCAACCAGAAGTGTGTCTTCTCCCCCATTCCCCCTCTTCCCCAACACTGTCGACAGACGCGGTGTCGATCCAAACCACGCTGCATCTGGCCCTGTCTCGAAGTCTTCGGCCACAACCTTCCCGATGTCCAGCAGAGGAAGCTGAAAGCGACGCTGTGGCGGGGTCTCCTCTTTCTTTTTCCGCTTTTCCCACCACACCCTCCCGCTTCGCTTGGGCGACCTGCTCTGCCTCTTCCACACTTCTGTAGCTATCTGCACCTTCCGATCGCGCTGAAGCAGACTCAGAATGATCCGCGTCTCTTCCGGCTGTTTCGGTTTCCTCTTCCTCCACAGAGGCGTGTTCGATGTCGTTCTGCTGCGAGTCCTCCAACGATGGCGAGGAATGCAATGCTGTGGCTTTCTGACCATTCAGAATCTTCACACTTTCTGCTGTTCGCCCAACAATTCTGATTAAAGTAGCGTTCGGCCGAGCTGTGGCTGCTCATCCCCGAAGACTCTATTGTCGTCTTCACCAATACTCGACGCACGCTGTGCATCAGCTTAGCTGGGTCGAACATCCTAGAGCCACCTGGGCAATTCTGAATTCCATATTCCCATCCTTTTGGATCAATCTCATGTCAGATCATTTGTTTAAGAACTTTTCTCTCACAATTCTGTTGTGAATCAGTTTATCAGAGTCAGTATGCGAAAATTTCAGAACTACAGTTCGAAATTTGGGTTTTGGCGAATAAAAACGGGTTTGTAATTTTTGACGGGTTTGTGGAGGGACTATAATCCGGAGTTGCGGGTTAAATCGAGTACGTTGAAGAAAACAGACCAACCCTCTCTCAACTTACGAAGTGAAGACCGAACAAAGAGAATGAATGAAGAGAGACAAGCCCTGTGATGGGGTGATGCTTGAGACTTCGTTGATTACACCCATCACTCTTCTGATTCCAACAAGGATCGAGTCCACAAGAGACTGGAACAATGAGATTGAAAAGAAGCAAACCTGAGGAGGTGGGAAATGCCGTCCAAATGTCTGTTTCGAGTCTGTCAGGTTGGAATCCACACAAAATGTGTAGACCCAATCGCTGACGGGAAAACATCCTTTTTCATCCGCAAACCCAGAACGCAGACACCCAACGACAGTTTGGATGAGTGAACACAACCCACCTGAATGGACACAATGGCAGTTCACTTCAGTTTGATCGTTTTCATGGTCCATTCTTGTGGGCCGATAAGTTGGGACAGGTGTGATCGTGCTTCGCCGAGTGGTCCTTCGCGGCAAGTCTGGGAGAGGAGATTCTGGCTCTGGTTTGGAGTTTTGGGAGAGGCTGATTTGAAATGAAACAGAAACAGGATTTGTGAGTCGAGATGCATTGCTTGAGTGAGAGAAGAAAACAGAAGGCGGGAATGTTGTCTTCATCTCGACCACAACTCGCGATGCAGACACAAACACAGGCGTGACGTTGTGAAGGAACTCGCCGTTCTGATATCGCAGACTCATCTCGAGGGTGGGAGGGAGGGGGAAGTGGATTGTGGTTTGGGGCGGGCCAGTTGCGAGTTCTCGCCGTCTTGTTCGGACTGCCGTGGTCGAGGCTTCGAACCACGCAGTTCCGCTCTTCTTGGTATTCCGCTGCCTTTCCAGCGTTTGTATTTCCCTCCGATCCTGCTCGAGGTTGTTCTGGAGTGTTTTTAGTTTATTTCGGAGTTTCATGAGACGAGCATCGGCGGCGACTTTCGCGTCGGCAACTTTTTGCGAGTCTTCGCCGATCATTCGGAGAGACTCCTCGACCTCGCCCTGGAACGAGATATCTTTCGTGTTCATCGCAGGCGGGATGCCCACCTCAGTCAGCCGTGTCAATGCGTCTGTGCTCAATCCTTGGCTCTCTCTGTGCTCCTTCACCTTTTGGAGAAGAAGGAGGATGCCTTTGTGTGCTCTTTCTTCCCGCGAGAGAGTGTCTGTCGGCGGATTTTGTGCACAAAGTCGAACAAGGTCTTCCGCATTTCCCAAAAACGGATACTTCGCTGCTAGTCTGCCCATCAACTCGTGTGTCAGCCGAACCTCCTTCTGCAGTTCCTTCTGCCGTTCCTGGCGAAGAGATGTCAACTTGTTCCAGACACGACGATGAGTGGCTTCGAACTTGTGTGATTCCATCCGATCCTTGATGGAGAGTTGGGATTGGTCCACATTTTGCAGGTGAGGGTTCGGTGCGGAGATGTTCACATTGCTGAATGAGAACGTCGGATCGTACATTCGATGTGGCATCCCCAGCAGGACAGCGAGAAGCTCTGGGTTGGACATGTCGACTTTGATGGGCTGTGGTTGTCGGGGCTGCTGTGAAGGGATGTGATGGGGTTGTGGGATGTGCGAAGTCGGAGGAGGCATGAGGCGTGCATCTTCGGTCTCGTTCCACCTTTGTGCCGGCAAAGGTTGATTGTGCGAAAAGAGAGAAGAAAATTGAGCGATCGACGCTGGCTGAGAGGACTGCTGTGTGGAATCTTTGTCGAATTGTGTTCTCTCCGTGGATGGTGTGTACCCTTCTCTAAAAGGAGTTGTTTGAGTCCCGGTTCCTTGCTGGAGTGACATTCTGGAAACGTTTGTTGGTGAGAACCCGGCCAACATCATCATGTCCGTGTTTCTGTTGGATTCGAATGAGATGTCTGAAATATTCGTCCGAGATGAATCCAAACCATATGAAGTCCTCATTTGAGTGATTGGTTGGCGAGAAGATGCCGATTGAGGAACAAGTGGGGGGCGAGAGGCTGACATTGACGTGAAACCCGTTGTGTTGGAAAGGTCGAAAGTCGTGTTGGTCATTGAATCGTCAGCCGGAAGTGAATTTGAAAATCGATTGGAGAGAGACCCTGATGCATCTCCCATGATGTTTGTTGGGAAGAACGTGGGCTCATTCGCCATGTTCATTTGAGTTTCAGATGGGAAGAGTGTTTGTTCGTGTAAAGTCTGTCGGTGCTCCTCGAGATCAAGTCCTGAGTATAAATCTTTCTGAGCTGAAGGATTCATTACCATAGTAGCTCTGTAATTGATATCTTCGGCCAAACGAAATTGTGTCGGAGATCCATAAAAAGTTGTGTCTCGCAAATTAGACGAGTTGTCGAACATGTTCGAACCGATACCTTGACTGGACTCTCGATAAGGGTTTATCTTTTCAGTCGACATTGGACCAACAATGTTTGTGGCCATGTTGGTTGGTTCATAAGCCATTCTCAGTTGTGTATCCGAGACAAAGAACGTGGTATCGTCCATACCCTGTTGCTGCTCCGCTATTTTTGGGATAACATTTGTTGGGAGAAATGCTGGATCTTCAGCCAATCGATACTGAGTGTCCGACAGGAAGAATGTCGTGTCATTCGTCTCGTGTGGGGAATAATGATTGTTTGAGACCGAAGGAGGTTGTTCATGTTGATTATGAAGAGGGATTTGAGGATTGTATGGCGAATAATGTGAAGGAGGAGTTTCTGGTTTCATGATTTGTGTTAGTCTGAAATTTGTTTCATCTGCCAAACGAAGTTGTGTTGGTGAAGGATGAAACGTCTGATCATCAAGTGGAATAGATGTTTGGGTGTTGGGATATTCAGTCGGTTCTTCTGATCCAGGAGGTGCCAAATACTTCCGAAGATCACGACTTTTATCGAGAAGAAATGTCGTTGATCGATCGTTTTGCCTACCAGTCATTGTTCCCCTGTTTGAGAAAACTGGTGAAATATCCATATCATCATCACTGTCATCTATTGTGATGAAGAAATCATGCAAACGGAGGGTGAGATGAAAGAGAATAATGGACAATAGATAAGAGCACAAACCAGATGAAAGACGTGGCGTTGCCATTGAATTGGAATGTTGGAAATATAATTGTGAACCTCGTGAATGAGTTTTAAAATGAAACTTTGATGATGGTTGGATCTTTCGTGAAGCCTTTGAAAAATGAGACAATCAACATTGTGAAATGGATCAAAAAAGATAAAAACATTGGAGTTTTTTCAAACACGATTTACTTGAACAGAAGAACAATCTGCATGCCCGTCTGGAAGTACTTCGAAATCGACATTGGAGCGGGGTGCAGATCATCGACTGTGCTTCGAGTGACATGCGAGGTGATGTCAACAGAAGGCCTGTTTTGAGCCTCAGTATGGTTGTCGAATCGGAAGACCCTTCCGTCCTTCGCCAGCACCAGCATCGAACTGTCCCGCGGGAGCAGAATGGCAGCGACCTGATCAAGAGGAATGGGAGTGAACCGGTGGATGCGAGGAGAGAGAAGGTCCGAGGGGATCAGCGAGACAGCCCTGTCTCCCTTAAACACAACCAGCCTGCCCTGGTCTGTGAGATAGGCGTCGAGCACGTGGCTCCCCATCGCCACCATCGTCAACCCCGAAAAGTATTTGTATCTGTCGACGGGAGTGAAGATCACCTGCATCACCCGCTCGGTGTTGACCAGCACGCGGAAGAAGATCGTCCCTTCCTCGCACACAAACGTCCGCATCTTCCGATAGTACTTCACTGGCTTGAACGTCCCAAAAATACCATACGAACCAGCAGCGTTGTTCAAATCACCGCTCAATGTGGGCTCAAACTTTGGGTTGAATTTGGACGAGTCTGTCAGTTCAAGGATTCCTTCAGCGTCAACCGATGGGTTGTAGGCGAGCATGTCGTCGAGCTTTCCATACAAAAAGACGGCCCCATTCTCGAGGAGGATGATTGCCGTTTGTCCTTCAAATGAAAACGACTTAATCTTCGAGGGACCGAGTGAACTGTTCATCATTCCGTCTTTGGCGTCAAAATGAGGCGAAATAATAAATTTCTCTTCATCACTCCATCCACCTTCCGGCTTGATTCCTCTTGTCCATAATTGACCACTTTCAGTGAGCGCAAAGGCGACATCACCTTGAGATTTTACGATTGAGAATCGTTCGTCTGGAGGTGGTAATTCAATCTTTTCAACCCAATCCCGTGTCTTTTTTGTGGCCTCCTCAATTCCACACTTTGGAAAGTGGAAAGGTTTGATATGTAGACGGCCAATTCCGTCGACGTAGAGGATGGCGTAAGCGAAGAAAGAATGCGATGAATCAATCTTGACATTTCGATGAAGAATGGTTAGCGAACGAATTTGTTTGGATTCTTCTTCAACACATTCAGCTTCTTGCAAAATATCGAATGTGTATGAGCGTAAATCTAAAATTTCCCTTTCGGTTGAATCTGGATTCATCAGAGTGGAAAAGCTGGATATTCGATCAAAAATGATTGCTTTTGTCGACATAGTTGTTGTTCTTGAAAAAGGGTGGTGTGAATAGGAGATATCAAGATCAACCCAACAACTTTCTCAAAACTGTGTGGAGATCGATTAATCAGATTTTGAATGAAAAAACTTTCGATTTATTCGTAGTATTGTGAAGTGTTCCAAAGGAATCACAAAAAACGTCAGACCAAGAGAAAGGAAGAAAAACTTCGAAGGAAGAGGGAATTGATTTTAGTCCTCATCCTTTGCCTGAGACAAGAGTTTGTCGGGGGCTAAAAACGAATTTTTGAGAAATGCAGGCTGTGACAACTCAATATACACATAAAAACATACTTTCTTTTCTTCCTCTTTAACTTTTTGTTGTGTTAGTGCCTGGAGAAATTGATCCTTTGCAGCATCTAATGACGTATAATCAAATTGAGATGACAAAAAAACATCGGGATACCGGATTTATGTCGGTTCTTTGTTTCATCGATTCTGTCCTGTTGTTTCTGAAGTTCATTGAAAAACTTGACAACTACAGGAGAAACAAGTCATGAAAAAAGGTAAATGAATCAAGATTTCTTGAAATAAAATGAATACCTCCCTTCCGAGCGAGGCGAAGGAGTTGCTTTTCATGTTCATCGGCCTGACTTGCAGGCTTCGAGTTATATCCTTTCAGAAGATTCTGTTTTCGTTGCTTTGTTCGTTTCCTAGTTGCTTGAAATTGTTTTGTCTGTTCACTGATAGAATGCCGAGTTTTGTCATCAAGACTTAAGAGGAGACTTTGCTACATTGGAGAGCAAACAAAAATCAGAGAATGTTGAAAAAATGGAAAAAACATTGCGATCTTTTGGTTTTTGTTTGAGAATGGCGAGGGCTGTCGATTGCATGATGGCCAAACGTCAACTCTGGTTCGATCTCCAAGAAAAGGTAGAAACCTGTCGTGATGGACATTATTGGGACTAATCACTTCACTTATATATTTATCAATGAATCTGTAGACAAGAAGAAGCTTATAAACCGAGATTTAGAGCTGTGAAAGATCCAATAATTTTACTTCTTTGAAACAGCTTGATGTCACAGGGGAATACTATGCAAAAACAATCAATCAACGAAGCATTAGGGATTCCAGCACAACATAAAATCCCAGGTTATGTTGGATTTGTCCCTGGAAAGAGCGAAGTCATTGGGATGCGTTATGGTGAAGCTACCAGTCAATGCATGAATCAATTCGAAGAATCTCAAGCATTGGAACGAACCAAAACAAGAGCTTTCGTCCGTGGAAAAACAGACATTCCTCAAATCCCTGATACTCCGCAAAATATTCAGTGTTCACACAAGATCCCTGGTTTGTACAATTCATTGACTTTAACTTTCCTACTTCACCAAAAACGTTTTCTCTATCTCTTTGTCTGATTTCTAGGCTATCAAGGTTTTGTACCCCGCATGCAAAATCATTATTGGGGTCATTCTTTTGGACGAGACTGTCAGGCTGCAACAGAGGATTTTGAGTCGTCAACAATTTGTCCACGTGCTCTCTACGGTGGGGTGAAGATCCCCGATTCCACAACACGTTCATTTCAGCATGACAAACACAAAACCCATCCCTACACTTCGAAGTTCTGATGAATTCTCATCTTGCTGAATCATCTCAAACTCTTTTTTCACCCTCCATGCAAGAATATTCCTTTGCATTTCGATCATTAGTCATTTATACTCACTTTTTTCCTTGAGCATCATCTTTTTCTTTATCAACAAAAGGGATGCTGAACAGCGAAGATTATATGGATTGACTCGACGTTTGGAACGATATTTCGATTTTTCGTTCATGAAATGTTCATAAAGGGTCGTGAGAGTTTAAGAGAGTTGTCCTGAAAGCAGCACCCACCGATGTACAACCACTCAAACACAATTCTGTAGCCTATTGAGATTACAGATAGAAGAACATAAGACAGAAGAAAAGTATCGAGAGAAGATTGCTGAGCAAACTTTGTCAATTTCTTGGTCTGTTAAGGATCCATGCGCTTCAAAATGAGCAATTGTATTTGAAGATGTCACAAAAGAATCTGTGGCTGCATTTGGCTCACCAATGTATTGGTTAACGTCCCAAAGGACTGATACTACGATCGAACCAGCTGAATCGGTCGATTCAGCTCGCGATGGATCGAGAAAGTATCGTGGAGGAATTCCAGATTCTGAGTTTCCTGGGAACACATGGACTTGACTCGTACAAATAAGAGATATTAGCTCAATATTCGCATCAACCAATGCAAGCGTCGCTGCGTTAATACACGCAGGTAGAAGGCCACCATCATCACTCAGAATCATAAGTGACACTTCTATGCAAGATTTTTTGTACACTTCTCCCCGTATTGCACTCCGAATTGACGAGAGGACCGTGGATGAGAGAAGGACATTTTCGTCGTTAGTGGCTTGTTGTTTTCGTTTGTCCGTTTGTGAATGAATTGAAGGGAGAGTTGTTGAGAAAGGATTGACGATTGAGAGACGTTCCATTTCATACAAGGCGAGTGTTTCAGACACTTCGTTTGTGTCAGGATCAGGAACATCCAGAGTAAGCTGAGTCAATGCATATACATAAACAAGACACAATAGGAAGAATGAAAAAGATGCAAACAGAATTTGGATGAGATAAATGAGGGAAGCTGGCCACAGTACATGTGATATCAGCATCTTGGCTTTTGTTACCTCGCTGTTTTTCTTTCGGACCAAAACTGAAGGAAAACAAAGATAAGAATGATATGTACGTCGAATTTATTGAGATAAAAGACAGATGAGTGAGAATAGAGAGAAGATATGTGTGAAAAAAGAATGCATGGATACACTGAACAGAAGACTTGTGTGCGTCCCATTTCAACATGAGATGATCCCTGTGCATGCTTATTCCATCCAACTGAGAGAGATAAAGGACGAAGTTGATGACTCATCGACGGCTTCGGTAGGTTGGGTAGATCTGACGAATCCACTCGTCATATCAATGAAACATCAAAATTTTGAAGTGAAAAACGGGAGAATTCTGGAGAAATTTAGAAGAAGAATGGCCATTTCACCAGATCTCTCGTGTTTCGATAGAGTTCAAAGATCTGACCACAACCGGATTCATATGCTCATCCTCCTCGATACACCCGCAGGATTTGGACTCTATTCTGTGGCCAAGGATGTTACGTTCAACAAGCTCACTCCAGATAACGTCACAGACCTGTATGCTCTTTATTCAATCCCTCACGAGAAATCCTCTTAAGAACAAAATTCATTGGTTTCTCCCAATACGAATCAATGGCCGATGCCCTCGCTGCTTCAACTGTGTTAAATGAAGGGAAAATTCCCGAACAGCTTAAACTTTGGCTCTCAGACACCATCAAAACCAATCATCTCAAAGACAAAATTGGTGTTGCCGATATCAAAATTGCACGAGAGATCAAAAACGAAATGGGTCTGAGCTGTGTCTTTGACAACAATGTCCTTGAAATCATGAAACTCCTCCGTCTTGAATTGGAGAAGATTGTGAGTTCAGAAGACATGCGTCGAATGTCGATTGGTCTTTCCCACTCACTTTCTCGATACAAACTGAAATTCTCACCTGAAAAAATTGACGTCATGGTTGTTCAAGCTGTGAGTATGCTTTCACATATTTCTCATTCTTCCTTCTCCCAAATCACAGGTCTCCTCGAAGATCTTGATAAAGAAATCAACACGTATGCTATGCGTGTCCGTGAGTGGTATGGATGGCACTTCCCCGAGTTGAGCAAATTAATTGAGAGTAATGTTCATTTCGCCCAGACGGTGAAGAAGATGGGTCTGCCTCTCATTTCTCTTCAATTCAATGCTCTCAGGAAGACGTCCCAACGCACTCACAATGGACTTCAGTGACATTTTGCCTTCTGATGTTGAATCGGCGATGAAGGAAGCAGCACGTGTGTCAATGGGTGTGGAGGCAAGCGATGACGATATCGTCAATATCACCCTTCTCTGCGACCAAGTTCTCCAACTTTATGAATCAAGAAGACAGCTTAGCGACTACCTCCACAATCGGATGATGGCCATTGCACCAAACTTGACTCTGCTTGCTGGAGATCTCGTCGGAGCGAAACTCATCTCAAACGCCGGAACTCTCTTAAACCTTGCAAAACACCCCTCATCAACCGTTCAAATCCTTGGTGCTGAAAAAGCTCTCTTCAGAGCCCTGAAAACTTCTCATAACACTCCGAAATACGGATTGATCTACCGAGGTGTGTCCACGTTCATCCTCATCTATGTCTCATTCTGTCAGCTTCTATTGTTGGGAAGACCACACCAAAGAACAAGGGTACAATTGCACGTGTCTTGGCCAACAAAATCTCTCTCACAGCGCGTGTGGATGCTCTTGGTGAAGGTGGCGACAGTAGCGACGTTAACATTGGTCAAATCTGTCTCGAAAAGGTTGAAGAGCGGCAGAGAACTCTTGATGGCATTGCACCACCAAGCGGGTTGGATTCAGGAGCAAAGAAAGGCGGATTTAACAAGGAGATAGAGAAGGCTCCGACATACACGTTTGAAGCGAATGTTTCATCATATTTATCTCTTCTTTTGCTTTAGACCAGCTCCATCATACAAAACAACAGTCGATACGATCTCATCATCAGCAGATGAGCCAAAGAAAGAGAAGAAGGAAAAGAAAGAGAAAAAGGAGAAAGACGAAAAGAAAGACAAGAAGGAAAAAGATGAAAAGAAAGAAAAGAAGGAGAAAAAGGAAAAGAAAGAAAAGAAAGAGAAGGAAGAAGAGGAGGAAGTTGTTCAGAAGAAAAAGCGAAAATCAAGCGACGAAGAGGAGAAAAAGAAGGAGAAAAAGGACAAGAAAGAGAAGAAAAAGAAATGATTTAACGATTGGAGTTTCGGTACTCCATAGTTTGTAACATTTCACGAAACAATCCCCAATTTAGTTTCATCAACATTCACCACCATGCCGAGTTCCTCAACGGATCTCAGTTCGGAGGACGAGAAAAACCAAACGAATTCCACAGATTATGGATTTTAGAAGAATGGAGAGATCAGGGAAGGACGTTAATCTTGATCGTCTGAATCATCCTGCACCCGTCGGACTCTCTTCTCGCCTCGATCCGAATCTGACTCGCCACAACGCTGACACTCCCCGCTCTCTTCTTCGTCACTGGTGGCCTCGACGTCTGAAGGGATTTCAGAGTCCGAATCAGAGCTTTCCTCCACATTCATGAAGACGTTCTTCAAAAAGCTGTCCATCGGATCTTCCGAGTTGCGTTCGCTGTGCTCGCTGTCCTCATTTTGCTCCTCCGGCTCAACTTGAGCAGCTTCAGCCAATCGGACACTTTCCTTGAAGCGGGCCAAGCACTCCTCCCAGTTTCTGTCCTCCGCGTTGGGCGAGTCCCCCTCAACTCGAACAGGATGTTCCGTCTCCGTCAGAAGGAACGGCGTCTCGTCCACCCACCCCGACTGGTCCATGCACCGGATCAGCCACAGCAAGTGCACGCAGAACACTTTCCCCACTGTCACCTGCCTTTCTGTTCCCTTCTCCAGCTGAGCCAAGACGCGTCTTGTTTGGGCAGCGATGCTTCGTTCGTCTCCATCGACGATTGGGTCGAAGAGGGGAAGGAGAGACTTCGGCCGAATCATCTGTCTTTCCGGGAGGCCAGCGACCTTCCTCTCCTTCTCTGTTCCTTCCCGCACATACACAAGATGGGTCAGCTTCGGCGAGTCAACTTCCACAATTTCAGCTCCAAACCGACGCGCACTTGCCACCAGCGGGTACGACTCAATGTTCTTCTGTTCAGTCAGCGGAATCACTCCACTGAACGCGATGAATGCACCACGCAAAGCGGAGAACTGGAGATTGGCGAGAATCGGGAGGAGAAGTTCCGACGAGAAGTTGGGCTGAGAGTAAAACCGTTGATGAACTCGCAGCAGCGTGAGTCCACTTTCAATCAACGGATACTCGTCCAATTTGCGATGCAGCTTGCGCAACATCGCTGGCGAGGCACAGTTGGTCTCGTCAGGCTTTTCATCGGTGGTTGGGATTTGGAGATGGGACCAGAGTGACAGAGTGACAGGCACGGGATATTTCCAAACATCAATCATGTCTGAGGGGGGTCTGCAGTCTTGGCACCCATAAAAGAAGAAGAAGGGCAGGATCTCAAGGACAGGGGTGTTTCTCTTCCATACCGATCGTCGATCATCTACGACAATCGCAAAAGGATCACCCACTGGAAAAATAACGTCAAGCTGCTTTTGAAGATGGCGACGGGAGGCGAGATTAAACCCAAAATTGCTTGCAGATTGATTGCTCATCGATCCTGCTGGTTTGTTCGATCCTCGGCGCTCAAGATGATCTTACAACAATATAAAATGATGAATTAATACCACTGCTATCTTCATAACAATAAACCTTTCCGGTGAAGAGTTTTTGTTCTGGATCGAGTAAGAGAGCGACCTGACACTATAGAAAAGGAAAAACCAAACTTCATCGGCATATTCTTGTAAACTCGCCGTGAAGATGTACATATTGAACGTTTTTGTGAGGAGTTTAAGGTAGATTCGATATCCAGGTCTTTGAGTGGAGAATTTGTGGTGGATTCAGAGGATATTGAGGTCAACAAACCTTGGTTTTACATAACAATGCTGTCTGAGAGTTTTCAACGTGAAGAGTTTGACATCTTTTGTTTCATTCGGCTCATTTCTCTGAATGACTTGTGAGTTTGCGAGGTCGTTTGTCGAATGAATTAATGTATGATCGAGGTCAAAGACAAGATTCAACATCTTTGACCGCTCTAGGTGCTGCTGCAGCTCCTGGTGTTGATTTGTAGCTTCTGTTGGGGAAACAAAGAGCTTTAGACTTTGAGGAGTGGCTCTTTGCATTGGAGTGCCTGAATTCGAAGGGGTATCCTGGACAATTGCACCACAAATAGCACATAACGACCCAAAAACGACATCGTGTGTGCAGTCCATGCACCAATAATAAAGCGATTGCTCGGTCAAAATATAATGGGAATTTCAAACCCATGAATGTGATCTCGCCATCGAAGACCGAATCACTCTTACCAAACCCTAAAAAACGAGGAAAAAACATTTATACGGTTCTTCTACAAAATGTATGCTCATTTGCTGCTTCTATATGCGCGTTCCATCGTCTCACTCAAACTCAATCTATCTCAAGAAAAAGGAAGATCCCAAGGGAACTCAATTTCAATCATATTTCACACAGTCACAACATCAACTTCTCACATCAACTCATTCCAACTCCGAAAAGGAGAATCATAATCAGTCAATCACTACACCACTATTTTCACGATTTCTCGCTGCAGCTTCAGAATGTACCCCAGCAAAAGAAGCTTCACCTCTTTCACTGCGAGAATGTGAAGACTCTCCTGAAAACGAAATCCGAAGTTTCCTCCCTGGTTTCCCTTTTCTTCGTGATCATCTTCAGACCCATCGAAGGTCACAAAAACATACATCTCCGGTCTCTCAGCAAAGAAACTTACTGCCAAGACACCATCTTCACACAGAAACTCCAAACAAAGCCAGAAAAAGCCATTCACTGAACGCTCGACGTGTGTCAAACAATCACGCTCCACAGCAATACTCCAAAAGAAAATCAAAACAGCTGGTCATTCATTAGGATGGAACAGCAAGACGGAAACGAAAGCAATGATTGACATCGTCAAAACAAAGAGACAAACCTCGTCTGACGATCCCTTTTTGATCGAAGATGAATCGGGCGAAGAAAAATCAAGTGAAGACTTTGAGTCAAGTTGCAGCGAAGATTACTCCTGAATTACAGGTTAAGATCAGTGGTGGGCACGCATCTTGACGACTTTTGAGTGAATGAAATCTTTGAATGAATTTGATAAATGAAATGAAATGTGACAATCGAGATAACTAAGATGATGTTGTGAAATCCTCAATTGGTGTCTTCCCGGTCCATTTCCTGTCTGCTTGCCAGATACTCTGTGAGTCCTCCACTCTCAACCATCTCAGTTAGTTCGTTATCAATGTCTTGTGCGGACATGAACTGCAATTTTCCAAAACCATCTTCACATGTGTCATCACGTGTGGCTATGCAGACTTCAAGATCTGTTCCTTGGAGTTCTCGGCTGATTGCTCCTTGCATGGCTTGGAGACAGAGCTATAAAAGAGCGATCAAAGACATTTCACAAGAAAACTGAATGAACGTACACGAAGGGAATCTTTCACTGAGTTATTCCTCCCTCGTTCTGGGAGTTTAAGTGTCTTTTCAAGGAACGCCATTGTCTCAACTTCTTTCGTCCCTGCTGTAGCAGCCTGATCAGCCAATGAACATCAAACAGAACAAAATACACATACATAGTATCCTGCTGTATACCCCGATGGATCGACTTTATGCACCTGAGGCCCTTCTTCATCATCGACCGAGAAAAAGATTAAGCTATCGAAAAATCTATTTGAAAGGAGCAAATACCAAGTTCCATATCCGCGACCGTATGCATATTGCGTGAAAAATTGCGTTTCACCTGCCATCAGATTGGCGAGGTATGACACTGGAATTTCCACTCCATTCTTGAAACGATATTTTGCAGCTTTTTCACGGGCCTTGTAAACTAACATACGTGAATCACCTGAAGAGAGCAAAGTTGTAAAATAGCCAGTGATTGAAAGAAACCTTGGATCCCGGTACAGAGACATGCGATGTGTGGTGTGATTGTGAAAATGTGTTTAACTGTATCTGGTTCGATAAGACGATCCTAAGTGATGATTATAGTCAAGAGAATATGATTGATCTCTGAATATAGCATACAGGAACTTTCTTTTCTGAAACAGCGACAACGCAATCTTTTCCGCGAATTGCAATAGATGTCAGATTCTCGGAGCGAATGGCCTTGTGGGCATATTCTATGTGTTGAATAACGAATTCAGTATAACACCCGTGTAGGTGTGGAGGAGGGAAAGGATAATTGTGATTTCGGCGAAACAAAACAACAGACCGACTTGATAAAGTTTCCCCTCTGGAGAAAAAATGGTGATCAAATGATCGTATGCTCCTAATATGAAAAGATAAAGTTCATTTGATAGATAGGGAACAAACCAGTCATTCCACCTGTGGTCGTGATGAGTTAAGGGACATGCAGTCGTCCTTCTTAATAGGCACTCAATGGTTCTTTTTGCACATTCTTTATATCTTTTTTGTTCTTTAAAGGGTAATGAAGGATCAAATTTGGTAAGTACTAGCTCGACTGCATCAAAGTTTGTCCTGAATGGATACAACCTCAAGGAGATTAGGGACGAGATCATTGATTGTACAAATCTCAAGATTCTGGATTTGTCACAAAATAAGATCACATTTGTAACGCCTTCTATTTTTAAGCTCAGTCAACTGACACATTTGAATCTTACCAACAATAAAATCACTGAACTTCCACCTACTATCGGTGGACTCGTTAACCTGAAAATGTTTTCCCTTTTCTGTTCTAAAGTTTAATCGTTTTTGGTGTTTATGCACTCCTAGTCTCCTACTCAGCTTCAACAACATCAAGGAGCTCCCCTCCTCCCTCACCCAATGCTTTCTTCTGGAGGAACTTTACCTAAACAATAATAAACTTCGTTTCTTACCACCTGACATTGGCCGTCTCATACATCTTAAAAAACTCGACGTCACAAGCAACCTCATCATCGATCTCCCAAATTCCCTTCGCCATTGCAAAGGACTTGAAGAAATCTCATATGGACGTAATCCACATCTGAATTTAACCTGGACTCGTTTTGTTCCATTGGGAAAGAATAAAGCGCCATTCATTCTGTCCTTTCTCACATTTCGGGCTCGCTGGCTCTTATCTGGGCGATTTGAAGAGGTAAATTTGGATGACTGGAATAGGAAGGAGAGGCAGCGACGAGAAGCCAAGCGCAAACATGAAGAAGAGAAAGAGAAAAAGAGGCAAGAGATGCGAGCTCGCGGACTTGGGAACAGAATGGGAACAGTCCCTCGACAACAACGATTGAAGACTGTTTCGTGGGGCACTCCCAAACCCCCAGCCTCCAATCCAAAGGCTACGGCTGCTGATGTCGAAATGAAAACCAAAAATGAAGTGGAAGAAGATAACGCGGACGAAGGAGCAGACGGGCCCAACGTGAAAGGACTGCGAATCAGCAAACGGACCCAGAAATTCCTCGAATACACATCCAGAAACCCCAAACCGAAGGAAGAATCAGAGCCAGAAGAGGACGACGTGCCGCAGCGGATCTTCTTCATGGACCACGAGATGAACTCCACCAGCTGGATCGATCCCCGCTTCTTCGCTTTTGTGCGGCATCTTGCATCTTTGCGCGTGCTCTTCGCAATGGACGACGACAACTCGGTGATGGGATGGAAACTGGAAGAGAAGGCAGAAAGCGACAAGAAGGAGGGGAAACAAGAAGCAGGGACGAAACAGGAGTTCGGCGAAGCTGTGAAGCGACTCGTCGAAGAGCGGAACGCGAAGAAGGCGAAGATGGACAAAAGACACCTCAAGAAGCGACGCGACAGGGAAATCGAGAAACGAAAGCAGCACGAGATGAAACGACGCAAGCGACACGCCGAGCGATATCACTCCGAAATGCGGCGTGTCCAGAACGCAGAAGAGGCCGAGCGCCGACGGAACATTGTCGAGCAGATGTATCTCGAGTCGCTGCAGGAGCAAGGCCAGAAAATCGACCGTCCGCCGATCCCGCCGATGCCTCGCCCGGTCGACGTGGCTGCAGCGTATTCCTCGTCCGACTTTGAGTTTGTGTCGCTGGGCGAGCTGGAGGAGTCTGACACGAGTGCGGAGTATTCGGAGATTCTCTCGTCCGAACTGTTTTCGTCGTCCGAATCGTTTTCGTTGTCGTCGAGTGAAATGTTTGGGAATCTGGATTCGTCCAGCGAGGAGGAAGAGCAGCTCATGAAGCAAGCCTTGTCCTCCCGTCTTCGGAATCGCAGAGCACCCATTCCGCCGCTGCCTCTCGAGCTGAAAGGGGACACCCAGTCGACTCGGCAGAAGAACACACCACTCAAGAAGAGCGTCCTCAACCCCATCGCCATCCTTCCCAAGCTCAACACGCAGAAGAACCCAAAACGCCTGCTCGGCCTCAAATTTGCGCTTCTCGAGTTGGAGCAGGAGATGGAAGAGAACCCGATCACATACAAACACACCGACACCCTCCATCCTCGCCGACACCTCCGCGAGAAGATGCAGCGACTGCGACGGAAGAGAAGGCAGAACGACGTCAACCCGCTCTTGAAGTCGATGCAGCAGATGGGCCCAAGCCGCCAAATGCGAGTCATCGACGACCTGCTCCTCCAACGCGTCTTCACGTTTCCGGTCTTCAAAGAGACCATCCTCTGCGAGAACGACAAGTGCCGAGGAAGCGGAACGATGCTCTGTCCGTATCATTACTGCCTGGACTGCTGCCTCAAACAGAAGAACAGGTACGTGTGCATGTTCCATCACCACGGAATCAAAGTGCTGAACTTCGAGGAGGACAGGAAGGGACTCACGCAGGGCACGATTCTGGAGGACGAGGCCACTCTCCTCCTGTCGCACATTGGAGAGGCAAACACGCTCGATGTCGCCGAGATTGAGCGGAAGAAGAAGGAGCAGGTGGAGAAGAGAGTGGCCATGGAGCAGGAGAAAGAACTCCAGCGGAAGCGAGAGGAGGAAGAGGAGAGAAGGCGGATGTTGGAGCGCTCGGGTGAGAAGTACAAAGAAGAGATGGCACGAAAGGAGAAGGAAATCGAAGAAATGCGACGGAGAGACGAGGAGAGGGCACTTGAAGAGGAACGGGAGCGGAAGGCTCTGCATCAAAAGAAGGGACTGCTGGATGAGAATGATGATGACGAACCAGAAGACGCGGAAGCGGAAGAGCTGGATGAGGAAGAACTTCAACGAAGAGAAGAAAGACGAAAGCAGAAGGAGGAAGAGAAGAAGAAGAGAAAGGAGGAGAGGAGGAAAAAGAGAGAAGAAAGAAAGAAAGAAGAAGAAAAACAAAGGTTGGAGATTGAAAGAGCCAAAGCTGAACTGATCGAGCTGCAGCGAAATAGGATGCATAAACTGGGCCTGCAACCTCAGTGATGTTTATACTGTTTCTGATTGTCTGTGTATTTTCTTTCTTTCACTTCGATGAGATCATATTTATTTCTTCATGGCTTGATCAACTTCACAATGTCCTGGGGTGGTTCATCATCGCATTTTTCGAGTTACAATCGGGGATACGAGGGAAGGTTTGATCCAATGAGTTCTCTTGGTTCAAGTCTCCCTCGTACTGTCGATTTTTCAGATCAACCGACTGTCCAAAAAGATTTCTACAAGGAGCATCCAGATGTCTCAAGAATGTCTGCTGACCAAGTGCGCGAGTTTTACCAAAAGAACGACGTCATTGCATCTGGTACGAATGTTCCAAAGCCAATCCTTGAATTCTACCAGGCCCAATTCAATCCTGAAATTGATGATGGACTCAGGAGAGCAGGATTCTCAAAACCAACTCTAATCCAGCAAATATCATGGCCAGCAGCATTGTCTGGCCAAGATTTAATTGGCATTGCTGAAACAGGTTCAGGTAAGACATTAGCGTATGCTCTCCCTGCACTCATTCACATCGCCGCTCAACCACCAGTCATGCGCGGCGATGGTCCTATTGCGGTATGTCTTGCACCAACACGAGAGCTTGCTCTCCAGATTGAGCAAGAAATCGCAAAGTATGCCCCTCGTCGAGTCAGAGTCACCACACTTTACGGAGGTGTTCCACGAGGCCCACAAATTCGATCTATGCAAAGCGGTGTCGAAATATGTATTGCTACCCCCGGACGACTCATTGACCTCCTTGAGTCCAACGCAACAAACCTCCGACGAACGACATTTCTCGTTTTGGATGAA
This sequence comes from Blattamonas nauphoetae, assembly GCA_033064195.1. NCBI lineage: Eukaryota > Preaxostyla > Oxymonadida > Blattamonas > Blattamonas nauphoetae. Next base: position 243,592 of record JARBJD010000046.1, read on the forward strand.
GCAGATCGAATGCTGGACATTGGATTCGAGCCCCAACTGAGGAAGATCGTTTCCCAGATCAGAAAGGATCGACAAACACTCATGTGGAGTGCAACATGGCCAAGAGAGGTTCAACAACTCGCAAATGATTTCCTCAACCAGTCGAACCTCGTTCGGTTTAACATTGGAAGTCTGGATATGACTGCCAACGAAAGAATTACACAAGAATTCATTTTTTGTTCAGCAATGGAGAAAGAGAAGGCGTTTCTCGAATGGCTGCGAAAGAACATTCAAAACGGACGAATGCTCATTTTCGCAAACACCAAAAGAGACGCCGAGAATCTCACTCGCATCCTCAGAAGTAACGGTATCAATGCTCTCAGTCTTCATGGAGACAAGAGTCAAGGAGAGCGCGATTGGGTGATGGCCGAGTTCAAAGCTGGCAAAGCTCCAATGTGTGTTGCTACCGATGTCGCGAGTCGTGGAATTGGTGTGCTTCGCTCCTTTCTTCATATATCCCCTTTCCTCACTCAGATGTGAAGGACATTATGTTTGTCGTGAATTACGACATCCCCAAAACAATCGAAGACTACATCCACAGAATCGGCCGCACAGGACGGTATCCTCCATTCTCCTCTTCATCTCCCCCAGTGCCTCTCGAAGCGGTTGTGCCGTCTCCTTCTTCACTCCCGAAGACAACAGAATGGCCAAAGACCTCATCAACAACCTCCGAGAAGTCCACCAGCCCATTCCTCCCGAGCTCTTCAACGCTCAACGCGACTCCCGCAACTCGCGCGGAGGCGGAGGAGGAAACCGAGGCCGATTTGGACAGCGCGGAGGCTACGGCGGAAGAAGCGGGTCGAACGCTGAGCCTGTCGGGGCTGGCTTTGGCTCGTCTTATCCTCCGCCGTCGTGGAGCAACCCGCCCATCCACCAGCCCCAGCCACACGGCTTCCCTGACCGAGGATTTGGTGACAGACCCAGTCCCGGTCCCTCCCCTTCGTACCCTCAGCCGCCACAGTCTGCTGCGCCTGTTCTGAACGTCGCGCCAGGCGCTTCGTGGTACAACCAGCCCATCGCACGCCCAACCCCAACATCTGCGAGCTCGTCGCGACGCAGGTACTCTCCATCGCCCTATCGGTCTCGGTCTCGGTCGCCCCGCAGGTACCGTTCGAGATCGCCTCGTTCACGCTCGCCGCACAGAAGCCGAAGACACAGCTCCAGGAGCCCTTCGAGGGATCGCTCGAGGTCTCGCCATGAGCATCGATCAAGCCGGGACCACAGAGATCGGTCAAGACATGGACACAGTCACAGCCACAGACACCATCGGAGACACAGAAGTGACTCTCGTTCAGTATCACCGGACAGTCGTTCATATTCACCGTCTTTCACTCCGAAGACGCAAGTATCACCGACGCCCGCTGATGCTCCTCAATGAAACATTTCATATTTGATTATTTTCTTGAAATAGATGCTCAATTTGCCAAATGCAACGAGAAAACGTGTTTTTCTTATGGTTTCAATGTCAAGTGGTGGTCTAGACCAACGAAAGCGTCTTCGTGATCTTCTCAGAGATATATGGAGTGAACTTGAACGTGCACCCGATCCAAGGTCCGTGCCTCCCCGAGAACTCTTGAAACGAGATGATACATTCCTCTCAAAACTTGTTCCATTTTCTCGGCAACGAAAGGGAGACAACGGAGAAATGCGTCCATCTCCCATTCCAGACATGCATCTTATTGTAGCTGTTCCAGCTGCCATTCCAGAAAAGTCGATTTATGAACGTCTGGTCCTCAACATTAAACTCTTATCTTTCTCTCCCTTATCTTGCATAGTCCCTTTCCTTTTTCAGACATCCGAATTGAATGAAACAAAAGAAGAGAATTCAAAGATTCTATCTCATGCAGAGAAACTTTTTATCCCGATTGATGATCAGCAATCAACATCTGGTGATGGGAGATCATTTTCGGTTGATCTGACAAAAATCTTGGAAGAAACGCAACATCTGTCCACGATCTATTGTGAGTTTGATTTATTTTCCATTATCCGTCTTTATAGCCATGAAAAACAGGAGCATAATTTAACAGAAATCACAGTTCGCCTCCAAGCAATCGAGGTCGGGTTCTTATTCATTCATTTCTTCAGGACTTGTGTGCATATGTCAACCGAACAGTTCATGAAGCGACAGAACAAGCCAGGAGAGAGATCCTCCGAACAACTGTTGAACACTATTCCCCATCTGACTTCTCTCTTCAACCGCCAACCTCGAAAGTCAAGCGGGATAACAAAGCAGTCGTCGGGAAGATGCAGGGAATGAGCCGCGGAGTGGGCTACATCCGACACGTCCCAGAATCAAGCTCTCCTCCCCCTGATCCGTCTCCATCTGCACCAACCACACCACCGCCAACGAAACCTGCTGCTCCACTTCATCCATCTCAACTCCATCCTTCTTCACTCCGACCACCACAACCTCTCTCTTTTCATCATTCCCAACCCCTCTCGACATTCCAACCTCCAAGATCCATGTCTTCAGCAATTTCACAGGTACACCTTGTTGGGCAGAAAAGGCCAAGAGAAAATCCTTCTGATCTTGATATCCAAATCACGAAACAGAAAAGAACTTGAACTTGCATTCCTTTTCCAATCTGTTGGTTGTATTCCAAAAATCAATCTAAAATAATACGTTCCAACTTGTCTGGATCGTGTGGGAGGTCATTCTTATAGAGTCGATGGTATTGTGCATTGATCATGGGATCGATCGACCAACTTCTTTTTGTTTTTGATTCTATCCATGCCAAAACTCCGGTCTGATCAATACGAACGAAAGAAATCGCAGAGAGTCCCCACAAATAAGAAGTTTCGGAACGATTTCACCGTGAAGAAGCTCATTCCTCGCCATCCAGTTGTTGGCATGCGACAACCAACGATCAATAAGTCTAACTCTGAGATTGCGCTCAAACAACGACATGCTCTCGTTGGTGCTGAACTTGATGCTCGTAATAAACGAAACGTTGTGTCAGATATGAGATTCTCTCGCAACGCTTCGATGAACGAAGACGACCGTGCATTCCAGTCATTTATCAAAGAAAGGCAAGACAAAGTTAAGAAATTGTTTTCCCTAGATGATGACGAATTAGATTCACATGACATTCAGGTTGGAGGCCTTCTTGGAGCCAAAACGCTCGAGGATGATGATTTCTTTGATCGTGTGGAGCGCGATGAACGTGGTGATTCAGGACAACTCTGGCAGCAGGAATACAGTGAAGCTCACTTTGGTGGAGGTGGACACGACCGTCCTGTGCAGGAAATCTACTCAGAAATTATTGCCAAAGACAAAGCCTGGAAAGCAGAGAAACGGAGAGAGCGTGATGAAGGAGAAAGGAAAAGGGAGGAGATTGATGCAGAATTCAGCGAAATTCGCGATTTGATCATGTCCAATGTTCGCAACAAATGGAAAACGAAAGATTCTGCAGATGCACCGCCAAAAACCGTTGCCGAAGATGATTTTGATCGGAGGGTTCGTGAACTTAGTTTTTCGACGAAGGGGACGGCAGGGGAAAGAGTTAAAACGGAAGAAGAGATTGCCCGCGAAGAAAGAAAGCGAATTGAAGATTTGGAGGCAGAACGATTGAAAAGAATGCGACGAATGGATTTAAGTGAAGAAGAGATGTCAAGTCAATCAGACACTGACGAAGGAGAAGAAGAAGAGGAAGAGGAAGGCAGCACGGAGGACAGTTCGGAGTTTGGCGGTGATTTGTCGGACGAAGAAGAGCCGATCACAAAGCAGAAGCGCACCCACAGCACAATTGACGAGGCCGAGTCTGATGAAGAGAGTGACAGCGATGCTTCGTCCGATGACAGCGACTCTGCGGCGTCTGAAGGGAAGGAGTCTGTGTCGTTCAAAACACTCGCACCTCACATCTCCAAGCCAGCGAAACCCAAGCCAACCAAACAAGAACGGAAAGCAAAGAAGATCACAACTGAAGTGAAGACATCGACGATCCTTCCCATCTCCGTGCCATACCTCATCACCACCGTCCCCTCCACCCTCCCAGACCTCTTCGCCCTCTTCGCCACCCACTCCCTCACACGCCCTGATCAGCAAGCTGAGCTTCTCAGGCGAATTGTGTTGTCCTCCTCTGTCAAATTGAACCGCGAGAACATGAGCGCTGTTCAGAGTCTGATGCGTGTTGTGTTGGATTGGATCAGCTGGCTGAGCGGAGATGCCAGTGTCACACCGCCAAGTGAGACTCCGAGCGAGACTTCTTTCGGTGTCGGTGTCGCCCCGTCACAGCCTTCGCAATTTCCTTCATTTCCAAGTGCTCCACAAGCTCAATCGGTCAGGAGTACCTTCCCTCCTCCCCCATCTTCCCCGCAACTCGATACAATTGCCCTGATTGTCCCGCATTTTGCCACACTCGCTCATTCACTCCCCAGCTTCACTCTCAAACTCTGTGCAGACGAAGCCGAACATTCGATTCGTCTCCTTTCACAGTCTCCCGCAGAGGTCCTTCTGTTTCCGCAGGCCACGCCGCTGTCCAAGCCTCAACCATCACACCCGTTCTACCTCCTTCCTTTCTCCTCCCTGTCCCGTCTGTCTGTCTTCCTCTCTCTCGCTCCCCTCACTGACTCTGCCCATCCGATCACTCTTTCTGTCTTCTCAGCAATTGCATATGCGTTGACAGTTAACGAGAAGAGAGTCCACAAGCTGAACTCCTCGGACAGCCTGATGAAGCAGCTCATCAGAGAGGAGCAGAAGGGACAGGGCAAGACCCTCCCTTCGTCGTCCCTCAAAAGTCTTGTTTACGACACCATTCAGGCCTTTGTGTGCTTTGTGTACCTCCTCTGCCTCATGCAGCAGGCGATGAGTGTGGGCAGGCTGTCTGGGGAGCAGTGGATGATGCTTCAACGCCTGTTCGAGTTCATTGCTCACAACTTGGCCGATTTCGAGGTTGGTTCGCAGTCTGCCGCGCGATCCCAAACTTATAAAAGCACTGATCCCGATGACACAACCTCTGACAGCATGCAGAAGGACGTTGAATCGGAATTATCGTCACTTTATCCATCTCTCATCTCTATCAAAACCGTCTCGCTCATCTCACTCATTCACCCACCAGTCGTCACCACACAGCCTCTCTCCATCGTCTTCCTTGAATTCCTCCACTCTCTTTATCGTTCATCCGTCCTCCTCCTTTTTGCTGCCACACGGTCCCTCTCCCGATCCCTCTCGCTGCTTGAGACACTCTCACCATTCACTCGGATCTCTGCCTCACTCTCTCCCATCACCTCCAAGCTCGACCAGTCACTCACATCGCAGTCCACGAACCTTTTATTTGAACCCCTCACTGACATCCTCTCGTCATTTTTGTCAAGTCTGTCCAAGTCACTGTCTTCCTCTCGAACTCCTCTTCTGCTCCGTGCTGCACGATCATCGACTGCCTCAAACTCCATCGCCTCACTCACCCCACTCTTCTCCGAGAATTATCTCACCAAGGGGACAAAAGAACGGTACCAGCAGGATCTGAAGCGGTTGAAGAAGAATCTGAAGAGAAACGAGAAGGGAGCAGCTCGTGAGATCAGAAAGGAGATGATTGCACTGAATGAACAACGCGAGAAGGAGAACAAGAGGCGAGAAGAGAAGGCAAAGGCCAAGATCAAGAGTTTCATGTCTCTTCTTGAAGGACAGCAAGCTGAAGGTAAGATGATCGACAGGCTAAAGACGAGACAGAAGAAGCACAAAAAGAGAGATGCTGCCAAGAAGTGAGCAACATCTCATCTTGCTTTTCATTTCACTTGAAAAATGAACTTGAATGCATTACACAAAAGTATTGAGCAAAGTCAATATTATGAAATGTTCAGAGAATGATTCATTTGATTCCAAACTGCTTTTTCAGAGCAGTTGCAGATTCGTTTAATTCTGTCAGTTTTGAATATAATTGAGCAAGTTCTAACAAATATCCAGTGAGTTTGAGAATAAAATTGTATCATACCTCCTTTTTCAGGCTTTGTGAGGGAGAGTCTGGCAATATTCCAATTGGAGCATTTTCCAAGTTCTTGCCAGAATTTGATGGTATGTTCAACTTGTTCGGGTTTCAAGAATGGTGACTCATCAAGAAGCATCATTTGAACAAAAGCATAGAGATGTGCTTGCTCAAATTGAACTGCGAAGATGTTGGTGATGGCTGAAAGTGGTATCTGGATCATCATTGTACTAAGCATTGGCAAATAATTCCTCAAAATGCGAAAATGTCGATCAAAATCAACCCAATTTGTGACTGGTTCCGATGGGAGAGTCGGTTCGATCTCGATTTTTTGGTGTTGAAGTTTTTGAGTCTTAGGAGGATGCACTTGTCTATTTTCACTTTTCACTTCTTCAATGACCAATTTTGTGGTTTTTTGTGGGATAGAGGAGGACTGAACTTCCTGTGCGGGTGGAGGTTTGGTCGAAGGTTGCGGTTGTGCTTGTTTTTTCTTTGGAACTTGACTTTTCTGTGAGAATTGAACCCCGCCCGGAGTGAGAGATTGCTGAATGAGTTTATTGACTTCAGTTATTTCCGATTTAATCGTTTCATTTGATGGATCAATCTCAAGTCCTCGATTCAGATCATCAAGGGCCTGTTGAAATTTTCTCATTGACTTCCGGATTGTAGCTCTTCGGTGCCAGCATTTGACGTAAGATGGATTCAGACTTAACGCTAGGGAACAATCTCGTTCAGCTTCTTCAAAACGGTTCAATTTGCTGAGAGCAGCTGCTTTATTACACAATATGATATCATTTTTTGGTGCCGCAAGATGAGCTCTGCTGTATAAATCAAGTGCCTTCTTGTAGTCACCGAGTCGAAACGCTGAATTGCCTTGTTCTTTCAAATTGTCCGCCGTGAAGGTATCGTCCATTCCAGGTGATAAATCTGTAATTATTGGACCAGTTTTTGAAGACTGAGAGGAATTCATGGAACGAAATAGTGATTTTCTTGGTGTGTTGAAAAAGGAGAAATTGTGGCGGACTTCATGGGCAAAATGATCCAGAACTCTCTTTCCGTCAATTCACCTGGAGATGATGATCATGACGAAGACTCCCTTGATCCTTCTCTTGGGAAGGGTTTTGTTTCGATGCAAGAACTTCCAGTGACTACTTTTGAAGGATCTAATGTGAAAACACATCCCATCCGTAGAAAGGAACCAATGGATATATTGTCCGACATGGCATCTCGTGTTGAACTCTTTAATTCTGATATCTGGTCAAATACCACACGTCGTTCCTTCCTCGTATTCCTTCTTGACGTTGTCATTCATTTCATCCCATGTATTTCTTACGGTTTATCTCTTCTCCATTTGGATTATTCTTAACAGTCACTGAACTCATTCCACGAAAACATCATCAATTTCACTTTGACGATCCTGCAATCAGTTATCGGACGAAAGACAAAGTAACTGTCTCAACCCCACTCCTCGGGGTTTTCAGTGTTGCTCTCCTCATCCCAACCGTTATTCTCCAATTCTTTCGGCCATATCCTCTTCTCAATCTCCATGTCGTGATCCTGTCACTCCTTCTGTCTTTTGGTGTTTGCATTGGTTTTGTCTCTGTGATAAAACTGTTCGTCCCTCGATTTCGTCCTGATTTTTTGTCTCGCTGCCAAGTCGATCAAACTATGGTCGCAGAGCAGACCATCAAAGACATGGCACGCTACGGCCGGGTTCTCGCCCACGACTGGAAGTGCCTCGGAACAGGCCTTCCTAAAAGCCTCAAAATTATCGAAGAAGGCCGTAAAAGCTTCCCAAGTGGCCACGCCACGACATCAATGTGGTCTGCTTGCCTCTCGTCGTGGTATCTCTTCGAATTTGGCGAGTCACTCATCAAGTGGGCCCACAACCCCAGCGACCCGTCCTCCAACCCTTTCATCTCCTGCCGAAGAAGCCACTCGGCATCGCCGCAGAAATTAGAACCGACAACCGTCGTCGACGTTGTTCGCCGTTCGTCAGCCATCCGATTCCGAGATCAAACATTCCCAATTCTCGTCCGAGTTGTGTGTCTCGCTCTGTCGATTGCCATGTTCACCCTGTCCACATTCATCGCCGGGTCGCGAGTGGTTGATCACGTCCACCACCTCACTGACGTCTTAGCAGGGACGGTTTTTGGCATCCTTGGCGGTTGCTTTGGTGGCTGGTATCATCGCTATCGTCGCAAACTGCTCATCCAAAAGCATCGCATCCTCAAACTCTCGCAGAAAATCAGAGCAGACAACCAGAACTCGGCATAGTCTCTAGTCTGTCACTTTTCGTTCTTTGGCATCATTTACCTGAGCGACCCTCCATTGGTCATTCTTCTGATACTTTCTATTTTGTTTCTTTTGTTTTTTTCGAAGGGAACACACACTTCCCGACCAGAGCATTAACAATAGATGAGATCTTTCAAACTGATCCGCCCAAATATTCCTCGTTTGAACACTCGTTGATGACAAACCTTGATAAACTTCAAATAATAAGAAGAATATCAAAAAGGAAATTGAGGTGAATGTGAAAATAATTCACAGGAATGAGGTGAATTGACATAATGAGTTTATGAGACCTCCTCGTAATAATTGCGAGTTTTGACACATGGACTGAACAAAAACCGGACCCCATCCTGAAAAAGGAGAAAAAAATGGGTAGAACAGACCTTGACATATCCAAATCCCTGCTTCCAATACTTGAAGAACAAAATCATTTCTTTGCCTCTCTTCTTAAATACAAAGATCTAAAGCATAAATTCATGAATAAAGAAAATATTGCACACAGAAATTGGTGTTCCAATGATAAAATATGCAGCTGCAGCGATGAGGATAATTATCCAGAAGATGATCCCAAATGAAGGTGGATCTTTTAGAGGGCATGCATTTGGATGCATGAAATTCACGGTGTATTCCAAAGAAACCTTTGAAGGGACAATATTTGTCTTATCGGAACAGATCCATGCGAGATTGAACGATGATGCATCATCAGATTTTTCATCTGAAAAAATGAGGATAAATAAATGCATACAACGAAACATGACTCCTTGGTTCTTGTCCCTCTTCTTTGCTGTTCCAGAATCAACAGTACCAAGTCCCCAACATTCTTGTTTTTGTTCAGCGTTGGTGCTTGCTGTGTAGGCGATTTGATCTTTATATTCGCAGCCTTTTTCTGGCAGAGGGAGGACAGCTGCTCGGAAATTAAAGTAGATTGTCTCTTGGTCGAGTGTGACATTGTAGCGAGAGCTAAAGAATTGATCATGAGGAAAGTCAAACTCAGTGAGAGTCAGTCCATCAACACGAAACCGAAGTCCATCGACAACCAGGATCTCCTTCTTACAGAACGAAGAAGAAATGAGTAAGATTAGCAGCATTGAATTGGATCAAACCACTCATCTGGTTAATTTCAGACAAAAATGGCTGAATCAAGTTAAAATGTCTTTCTCAATGAATCACTCATCAGAAAGGAACAAATAATGATATTGTTGAGAAATTGTCTGAGTTTCTCGTCCCGTAAACGTGTTATTTTGAAGATTACTTCCTTCTGGGTTAGCCCACGATCGGTGTCCATAGGATGGTTTCGACTTGAATTTAAAGTCGCACCTGTAGAGAGGACCCTGTTGTATCTCAAGAGCCGAGCAGATATATAGGTTTGTTTCCTTCTGAGATTCTCTCATGAATTTCGATGACAGACTCTTTCTATAGTCATGAAAGGATCACGAAGTCTTTGTCTCTCGTTCGCGTGCAAGTTTCTGCTGTTTCACTCGAGCTTCCTTCTCTTTTTTCTGTTTTTCTTGTTTCTTTTGCTCTTCTTTCGTCTCACGTTGTACTCGTGGAGCCAGCACTCCAATCTGACTCCCACATTCCCCCATCAACCATTTCATTCCTGTTGCCATCCCTTCTTCGATTCCTTCTTCTGAGTCGTCTTCAACCTCGTCGTAGAGTGGGAGGACCACATCCCGAAGAAGTGATGACTCGGCTTCTGCCATTCCCACAGTTCCTCGCTTGGCAATCGTCCCGATAATTTTGAATCCTTCAGTCTCGGGCACGGCAAGTGTCTCTCGGATCTTTTCGGTCTTACAGGCTGTCCGTACATCCTGTTTATTGGCACAACTAGAAAAAAGATACCAAAGGAGGAACTTGCAAACATCAATATTGGCTTTCCACTCACATATTCATGTGTAATTGCCTCATGAAAGCAATCTTTTGCCTCAGCAAATCTTTCTTCATCAGATGAATCAATCACAAATACAACCCCGTGTGCCTGTAACCAACACAAAATGTACAACGTAGACAGAATAAAACAATGATCGCTGAAACCTTTGAGAAGAAGTTTGGCCAAATTCCTCGGATGGATTTTCCGCCACCAACATCAAATAATTCCACTGCTACGTTCTCAATATGCATCTTTGTCGAACAGAATCCAAGTGTGGGAACAGTTTCTGCTGGTTCTAAGCGCAAAGTATTGAAAATGGGAAAAAACCTCCTTTGAGTGTTGAAATCAACGAGCTCTTTCCTGCATTGTCTAAGCCAATAACAATCATCGTCAAATGATCTGGAGGATAGTCTCCATCTGAGCGGCATGATAAACTCCCTCCCATTTTCACAAAAATAAACGAATTCCCATTGTTCTTTCTTGATGATAGAATTTGGGAGAAAATCTCCTCGACTTCAAAAATGCCTGTGATGACTACTCACGGATTTCTTTTATTTTCATTAATTCTATTGAAAAAAATGAGATAAACAGAAAGATGAGGGAAACAGTTGACAAAGATTTCTCTTGAAGCCAGGTTGAGTCTCCAGGTTTGTTCACCTTGCTTCTCATCCTAATATAGGGAGGTTATATGGATTAAGAGGAGTTCGGTCATCTGCTTTTATCATTATTGTCCTTCGAAGAGCTTATATTTCGTTTTTGAAGACTTTCTGTTCTCACACAATTGCGATCTTACCCATGGTTTGAGATCGCTCAAATTTTCTGCCATTTTCTCTTCTTCGATATAAAAAACCGATTCCTTTCATATTCGCCCTCGGAAATGGTCGTGACGAATGTTATCTCGTCTCACCATGGAAATTCAGTTCCAGGGAGATGGGTTAAGAAATCATTGTCGGGACCGCTCAGCTCCATATCCTCCCCAAAATCGATCATCTCCGAGGCAAAATCCCACCCACAGGCGAGTTCAAGATTCTTTTGAAGTGTGTATGCCCTTTTCCGAGTCTTCGACGACGGCTCGAGGTCGTCGACGAGCGAGAAGATGTAATTGATGCCTCCCGACGAGGCGATTTGGGCGAGGACCGGGTTAGTCTCCTTCCAATGCTGCTCAAGCGTCGCCACACCGTTGGGCATCTCGGCGATCTTGGCCAAGCAGCATTTGTTGGAATAATCAAGCAGGACTGTGAACACTTCCACAATTGTCCTGTGATAGTCCAGATCGAGCGATTTCGTGCGAGGGTTCAGAACAGTCATGATTTTCGGGATGATCTCAAAGTTGATGAGAAGGATCTTCACCTCCTCGGTCCCACAGACAAGGTTCCTGAGCATGAAGAAGACGTGTTGGTGCAGAGTGAATGAGTTCATCCTCAGACAGCTGAGCAGGAACTCCAAGATGGTTGTCGGGTCCTCGTTCGGGAAGGCATCTGTGAAGAGGAGGGCGGCGTGCTCATCTGCATCCCCTGCGATGTTTGAGAACGTGTTGACGACGTACGAGAGAAGTTGAGTGATTGACCTGTCGAACGATCGGCAGCAAGTGACGTAGTCGGACGAGGGTGTGGCCAGCTCGACGAGGGGGATGTTTGAATTGTCGTCATCGTTGCGGTAGAGATGGAGAAGAGAGGAAAAGTGATGAGGCTGACCTTGACTCCGAGCTGTGCGGAGTGAATGCTCGATCTCGAGTCCACGAGCTGTTGGATCCGACCTGTAATACTTGACCAGCGATCCCGCAATGTGTCCCAGAAGCGGGATGACATGCAGGCTCAGAAGAGTGGGCAGGTCAGCGCCAAACCGGGTGATGTCGGAGAAGATCGACAGAATCGACTTCAAAGCAGTTCCACGCACCTCGATTGTGTCGAGCACTGTCTGATACACTTCCTTCTCTTCTGTCGTGGACGTGACTGTCGTCTCCCCCTGCAGAGTCATGATTGTAATGCGCCGATTGCTGAGGACACCGACGAGCGCGAATGTGTCGTACATTTCGATGTACATGGGAAGATACTCAGAACACCGCGAAAAGAGGAGTGGAAGGGTTGGGACTGGTGTTGGTGTTGATGAAAATAGAGCAGCAGATGTGATGAAGTTGTGGAATTGACTGGTTCCCTTCGACAGAAGAAAGCAACAATACACTGCATTGGAGAAAATGTGTTCGTTCGCTGAGACAAGGTAGTGGACGAGAATTGAGTATAATTCTGAGTCAATCGTCTCCAGAGATTGATCTGACAAATAAAACTTCAGGGTGTCCAGGCATGTTACCAGAAGTGGCTCGAAATCGCCGAATGAGAAGAGAGGGAAAGTTAAAGGGGATTCAATCGAGATTCGACATTCAAAAGCACTACTGAGGACTGTCATGATGCATTGTGTAAAGCCCATCTGTTCCAAAAATTCAGAGGCTTCCTTTGAAGAGGAGGCAATCATCTCCAGACAATCCCAGGCCTCCTTGACAAGTGGGGATGAAAATAGTCCAAACTCGAGAAGTTTCGCAATGATATGTTGTGTGGTAAATGATTCCATGTGAGACTGCTTGGGTTTCACTGAGAAGTTAGAGAAAAAGAGGAAAAAACTGATGATTGCGAAAATCTTCAAGATATTCTTCTGAAAAGAATTATTGAGGAGAAAGAAACCAAGATATCATTGTTTGATGATGTTAAGAAAGTTTCTATCAATTGGGGAAGAAAATTACTTGTAATAATGACAGTTCCGATGGCGAGGTTTGTGTAATCTGGAAGAATGTGGTGTCTCCGAGAAAAAAAACAAACGATAATCAAGGCGCGATACAAGCTGGGTTAATTGATCGGAAGATGAAGGATCTTGTGATTGGAGGAGTGTCATAATCTGTTGGAGGATGTCATGTGCTTCTTGATTGGCTTGATCTACGTGGCGAATCTGAGATGGTATCTGATGTGTAGCTGAATCCTGTTTCAAAATACGTTTTCTTGATCGTAGTGAAACAGATGAATCCTGAATAGAATGAGAGTTTTCCTCATCGTCACCATTCTTGCCTTTCATCATCATCAACCTGTCGAATTCTCTCAAATGTGGTTTGAAAGAGTCCTTTCCATCGTTTGGGTTCTGCATTAAACTAGTGTTATTCGAATATGATTCGTCTGAGGAGGATAGAGTTGAGTTTATGGTTTCATTCGATTCATCCCTGCCAAAAAGAGTTTTAGCTTTCACCTGTTGTCAATATCGACTTAAGTTGTTAGCAGAACTGTTTTTCTTATCCTGTTCTTGGAGTTTAGTTCATTAATTGTCTCATTGAGTCAGAAACAGCCATTCCATGAGTACACTGCCACAGACACAACAAGGTCTTGTTCAATCAAATGTATGACCTTATCCAACTCTTTTACGTTGATTTTTCCCACATTTGTTCCTGGTTTTCGTCTTTAAAGCAAAATGAAGACGAAACAATAAATCCATCATCAACGTCTTCAACCCAACAAACTCAATCAAAAATCCCAAAAATTCCATCGAAACGTCCTCAAACTGCCTCCCAAAACATTGTCGTTCCCGGAAGTTCTCGGCCAAAGACAGCATCTCAAGCGCAAAGAAACACGGTTCGATTTCTCTGATTATATCTCTCCTAGAATAGTTCACCACAACGTCACATCTCTACAAATACAAATCCTTACGCGTCTTACTTTGTTGATCTCCAGAGGGAAATGGAACTCCACTCCACTCAAAGTTCAGATTCTGTTCCATTAACATCATTTACTCAATGCTGTACATCTCTGATCGTCAGTGGATTTGCCACGCCGACATTTTCTTCACCTCTCTCTGCGTATCTTCGGATGGAACCAACTGAAAAGGAACAAATTCGAAAACAGTATCTCGGACGAGCTTGTGAAGAGTATATCTCAACTGAAGATGCTATTCTCGAAGAATATTCCAAGATTTCATCGCAGCTTTTGGATTCAGTTGATGACTCTTCGTTTACTCTCATCCAACATCGTGTTTATCCATTTCTGATGATTGCTATCGTCTGGGGAGCATTTGAGAAAGTTAATTCGGAGACACAGACACAAACACCTCCTGTTCAATCCGTTCAAGTCCAAGACGTACCAATTAGCGATGAGAACACAGAACAATCAATACAGCCCACAGAACTCGAACAAGATGACGACAATACTCTTTCCAAATCATCCCAATCACCACAGGAAGCCACAGCTTCCCCGCAGGACGTTTCCCATGAACCATCTAGCAGCTACAAAATTGCTGTGAGCCATTTTGTGCAGTGGATGGAAGCGTGCTGTGCCCATCACACCGCTCACGAGTCGCTCGGGTTCCCTCACCCCAAACCATCTGCGAATGTTGTTTTGGGTGTGAATGACATGGTCCGAACGAAGCGAGAAGACGAAAAGAGAAAGAAGAAGGAAGAGAAGGAGAAGAAGGCCGAGGAAGAGAAGCGGAAGGAGGAGAACAAAATCCGCGAGCAGAAGGAACGACTCCGGAAGAAGAACGACGAGCTCTTGAATCGACCCAAAACAGAAGAACCAAAGAAAGAGAGTGGATCAGAGGAGAAGCTGACGGAGAAGGACAAAGAAGAGGAACGCAGGCGGAGGCGGACAGAAGAGATGGCTCGCCGATTCAGGGACAAAGAAGAGAAACGGAAGGAGGAAGCCAAACGAAGCGTCCAGTCGGAGCTGGAAAGTACCACCCGAACTTCGAAGACGACGACAAAGTCAGAAAAGAAGAACGTGCCCAGCTTCGAAGAGCGATATCGGAAGGAACTGTCCGCCTTTCTGAAACGGAAGGAACGACTCGAACAGGGGCGAGCCGAGAAGAAGGAGAGAGAGGAGCAGGAACGGCGAGATCTTCAGCGCAAGTTATTCGGCAAAGCTCCGCCTCCAACCGACTTCGACGAGGAAATGAAGCACCGGAAGAGCGAGGAGTCGGAGGACACAGAGAAGAAGGAGGCAACTGCCCGTCCTCAACGCGAGAAAGCCAAACACAGGGACACTCGGCGGCCAGCCACAAATTCTTATTCACAGCGAGCAAAACTTCAGCAGCAAAACGCGGAAAGGGAGCAGACACAAAAGGAGGATGGGGAAGGATACTCATCGCAACTTGTCAGCGTGCGCGGATTTGACAAGATCATGGCTCGGAAGGAACAGCTCAAGAAGCAGAAGGAGGAGGAGGAGCAGCGGGAACGGATGAAGCAGGAGAGCTGGCAGAAGGAGCGGAAGCCCACCCAGTTCGAGCCGTTCCAGTTTGAGCTGGACCAAATCCGCGACTCATCACAAAAAAGCGAAAAGGGAGAAGTTGTGGTCCGAGTGGATCTCGAAGTGAAGACTGGAAAAACAGTGCAGGTCGTTCTCCGCGCAAATGACAACATCAACAAACGTGTCGAGGAGATCGCTCAGGTGTGGTCGCTGAACAGCCAAGCGCAGGCTGTGTTGAGTGACTTCTTCTCCCAAAAGCTGGAGGAGTACTGGCAAGCGAAGGAGGAACAGGAGGCATCAGACGAGATGAGTTTCACAGAAGATTCTCATCGGGAGATGGACGAAAGCAAGGACCTTCCAGAGGAGGATGCCGGCAGTGATCCACACGACGTCACAAATGGCACCAATCAGGACGAAGCAGACATCGACGACAGTTCTCGGCAGTTCAGTTCGAGTGCTCGTCAAGATGCCGAGCTGCTGGGTCGTCTCATCGCATCAGATTCTGGCTCGATCAGTTCGGATTCTGTTTCTTCCAATGATCAGCAAACACCTCCCCCTCAATAATACTCGCATTTAACTCTTCATTTTCAGGATGCTCTTTCTTTTCCCTTTGACATTTCACTCAGTCGTTTTCCACACGATCATTCTTCGTTGTCATTCACTTTTTTTTCCGTCAACAAATTGCTGTAAACAACAAGTACTGAGTTCAGAATCTTCTTCAACACGATTATATTGATGTGATAAGACATTGCTCATCAATGATATATCCACAGCTCAGAGTGAGCAATGATCGAGCCATCATCATGTCTCGCCCGAAACGTCGAATTGACCTGGAGGATACCCCTGACAAAATGGCTTACAACCCACCTACTCTCAAACCAATTCCCGTGACCGCCAAAGAAGGAGTGAATCCTTGGACTCAACGACCGTACTCAAAGAGATATTATGAAATTCTCGAAAAACGAAAGAATCTTCCCGTTTTTCAACACAAAGAAGAATTCTTGAAATCTGTTGAATCTAATGCTGTTGTTGTTTTACAGGGAGAAACTGGTTGCGGGAAAACTACTCAGATTCCTCAATTTCTTGCTGAAGCTGGATATGCCGTTAACGGAAAGCACATTGGATGTACCCAACCCAGACGTGTGGCAGCAATGAGTGTTGCACGAAGAGTGTCAGATGAGATGGATGTTACACTCGGAACTGAAGTTGGATACAACATCAGATTCGACGATAAAACTACACCTCAGACCTTCTTAAAGTATCTCACTGATGGTATGCTCCTCCGTGAAGCCCAGACTGATCCCGAACTCTCGAGATATTCTGTAATTATCCTCGATGAAGCTCACGAACGAACACTCTCGACTGACATTCTATTTGGTCTCATGAAGGAAATCATGGGAAGACGAAAAGATCTGAAACTTATTGTCATGAGTGCCACACTTGATGCTGAAAAATTCCAAGCATACTTCGACAACGCTCCTCTTCTCCAAATCCCTGGCCGAATGCACCCTGTTCAGGTATTCTACGTGTCTGAACCAGAACGCGATTATCTCCAAGCTGCAATCCACACTGTTGTTCAAATACACACACTCGAAGAGCCAGGAGATATTCTTTTATTCTTAACGGGAGAAGAAGAAATCGAAGACGCCTGCAACAAAATAACAGCCGAAATCGAAGGCTATGGAACAGGTCTGGGCGATGACGAGATCCCACAGGCTGTTGTTCTCCCTCTTTATTCCTCCCTCCCGCCCAACCAACAAGACCGCATCTTCGAAGATGCCCCGCCTCCCCGTCGCCCTGGCGGGAAACCAGGACGAAAGATTATTGTTGCAACAAACATTGCTGAGACTTCGCTGACCATCGACGGTATCGTTTATGTCGTCGATCCTGGTTTCTCAAAGCAGAAAGTGTACAACCCTCGAATCCGCGTGGAGTCTCTTCTGCCCTCTCCAATCTCACAAGCATCAGCAAAACAGCGTGCTGGTCGAGCTGGTCGTACAAGACCCGGGAAGTGCTACCGTCTTTACACCGAAAAGGCGTACAACACCGAACTGCAACCCAACACATACCCCGAGATCCTGCGATCGAACCTGAGCAGTGTTGTTCTTCAGCTCGTCAAAATCGGCATCCGGGATCTTGTCCACTTCGACTACATGGACCCTCCAGCACCGGAGACGCTGATGCGAGCTCTCGAGGAGTTGAACTACCTTGGCGCTCTCGATGACAACGGCACGTTGACCGAGCTGGGCGGGCGGATGGCAGAATTTCCGCTGGACCCGCAGATGAGCAAGTTCATCATGGAGGGAGTGAAGTTCAACTGTTCCAGCGAGGCCCTGTCAATTGTCGCCATGTTGAACGTGCCCGTCGTGTTCATGCGACCTCGCGACCACGCTCGAGAAGCAGACGATGCAAAGAACAGGTTTGCCCACGCTGACGGCGACCACCTCACATTGCTGAACGTGTACCATGCGTGGAAGCTGAAGGAGAAGGAGGAGCGAAACTGGGCATACAACAACTTCCTCAACGAGAGGAACCTTCGCAATGCCGACAACGTGCGCGGTCAGCTTGTCCGAATCATGAACAGACTGCGCCAGCCCATCAACTCGGGCGACTTTGCCTCGCGCGACTACTACATCAACATCCGCAAGGCTCTGACAGCAGGCTTCTTCATGCAAGTTGCTCACCTCGAGCGGTCAGGCCATTATCTGACAGTGAAGGACAACCAGTCTGTCTCTCCCCACCCGTCGACGACCATCACAGGCAGGCCTGTCTGGCTTGTGTACAGTGAGTTTGTGCTGACAAAGAAGAATTTCATCAGGACCATAACTGAGATCAAGCCGGAATGGCTGCTGGAGTTGGCTCCCACGTACTACGACATGGAGAACTTCCCTCCTGGTGAGACAAGAACGGCACTCGAACAACTCATCAAAGAGAGAGAAAAGAGTGGACGGAGGAAGAATTGAGAACGTGATAAACAGTCAGAAACGGGGGCCTGACAAACGATGGTTGTCTTTTTTTTCTCAGGTTTTCGGTTAACCATGATCAAAACTCTCGTTTTCTCTTTAACCTTGAACAATGAATCACTTCAAATAAAACATTTTCTTCAAACATCTTTCGAATGCTGGGACAGGATGGTTCGGAGCAAAAACAAAACAATGGCCTTCAGAGATCTTTTTTTTTCATAGCAAATCACTGATGAGCCGACACTCCACCTTCGCCGTTTTCTTTTTTATTGCGTTGTTCGGTCCAACCTTCCATACTGAATCACCATTCTCCTTGGATCTTCGCCAAACAATCGAACAATCACTCTCCCACTCCTCATCAATCAATTTATCACCCCAACCGAATCCTGTCAGACTTTCAAGGCAGAATGTCTATCATGGTTCTGAGATACCTCTTTTCCATCAGTCACTCTCACTCCTTGGTGAATACCAGACTCAAATCCACATATCAGAACCTTCTGCTCTCAATCATCAAAACAGTGGAAACAGTATCTTTATTCTCCAAAACACAACTTTTCATCTCACGTCATTATTCCTCCATATGTCACCTCATCCTGAACAGTCACACCTTGATAAACAATCTCACAGCGACCAGCCTCATTCTGGAGGATCCTGCATCGCCACTTTGTCATCGGCATCAATCGTTGTGACCGAATGCCTACTATATTCAACGGAACATCTTTCACCTTTTGTGGTTCTCCCATCAGACATCCATTCGACTCAAGCATCTTCCGTCAGCATCGTATCGTCTCCGATTCAAACCACATCATTCTATGTACCAACATATGTTACTGTTCTTTCATCAACTGAATCGACCACTGTTTCCATCAGTCAAACAACAATTGACAATCAATCACTTCTTTCTCAAACTGGTCTTGGCTTGAAACCCATGTGCTCACAAGCAAGTCAGTTCGAGTTACAGTGTCTTACAGTTAGGCTGTCGGCTTTGTCATCAACAAATACTACTTCTAACCCAAAATCTCGCCGCTGTCTCATGCCCTCACTATCTCAAGTATTGGTTGATTCGTCAATCAAGCAAAGCAGCAATCACGTATATGGAACAGTTTTACATGATATCAACCTAGCAAATGGTCTTCTCTGCCAGAACACAACATTCTCTGACTCTACCATCTCTCTATCAACAGCCTGGCCTGGTCCTCTCGAATATAGCGATGCCTCCTTCAAAGATGGAGATACGAAGTTCATTTATTCGCATTATGATTATCGCGAACTTCACACTGGCCCGATGACACAAACAGACATCCAACGCAATCAACCCATCATTTTCAGAAAATGCACTTTCACAGACATGTATAGCCAAAGGGACATGGAGTTTTCGGTTGCAGGAGCCTTATTTTTGTACCCCACTGCCTCTGTTCTCATCGATACATGCACCTTCTCCCGTTGTCGCCAACCAGACGGCCCTGACTTGAGTCACGCCGGTGCTATCTTAATCATGAATAAGGAAGGAACAGACGTCGTCAGCACCATCACAAATTCACATTTTGAAGACTGTTCTGGACATCTGGGAACGTGCCATATCGATGACACCACTCTTCAAGTCTTCTCCAGTTCCTTCAACAGAAATCAAGGATACTCTGGAAGCTGCATCAGCATTAACCCGTACGCAAAAGTCGTTATGCTCATTGTGGACTCAACTTTTGAAGGCAATGAAGCAACACAGGCAGGTGGGGCACTGCATTTTTGTGGAAATGTGAGTTTCTCCTCGTTCGAATCGAACAGGGCCTCTTTTGGGGGAGCTTTGTTCTTTCTTCATTCGACCGCACTCACCCACTGTTCCTTCGCTAATAATCTCGCTACTAGTCCAGATGGAGGAAATGACGTCTGTGGAATCGATGATTTTACATATCAGGACTCATACTTCGTTGGTTGTGTCTCGGAATCAGATTCTCTCAAGTTTGCTATTCAATATGACATTCCGGATCCTGAGAAAGAGGCACATCTGCCGTCTCCCAGTGAAATCCACGTTGGTACAATTTTTGTTCAGGAGAATGGAACAGGATCGTCATGTACTCAAGATGCTCCATGTGGCTCTCTGGCATCTGCTCTCGTGTTCGATTCATCCACTTCCAACATCGAGATTCTGAGTGGCACAGTCTCGGAAACCATCAACTTCGATTCTTCGCTCATTGTGACTGGACTTGCCTCAAAGAATTCATTTGTCCCTTTCACAACTCTGTGCTTGTGTTGTTCAATCTCAACCGCCACAAACTTGGTGGTCAAAACAATGTCAATGACACCACACTCTGAATCACATCCCATTTTCACAGTGTCATCTGGCGGGTCCCTCACCATTCACAAGGTCCGATTCGATGACATCAAGAATCATAAATCTCAACTCATCCTAATTTCTGACGGAGAAGTCACAATCACAAACTGCACATTTGAAAACATCACAGGCAATATCAAACCGCTTGTGTCAGTTTCAGGTACTGCCCAAATCACTTGTTCGACTCTGTTTTTCTTCTCGCTCACGAACGAGGACGCCGCACTGAGCATCGCTGGACAAGTTGATATTAACATGACTGATCTCATCTTCATCGATGTGACTCGAACGAAGGGTCAAGGGGCTGCCACATTCGACGTCGATGGTGGCAATGTTATTAATATCAACAATATTGGATTCAGACGTTGTTCATCAACTGGATCGACTTGTGCTGTCGTGGTGCACGATCAAGAAGCACTATCACAGCCGACACTTTCCTATTTTACCTTTCAGAAATGCTCCAGCACCTCACATCCAGCGTGTGACATGGACATGTCGGGATATTCTTCAGATGACGTCGAATATTTCGCCTCTTCGTTCACATCAACAAGTCAATCGCCTCTGATCAGAACTTCGGATCACACTGTTTCTATCCCCTATCCAATCAATGTTAAATATGCCCGCTTCTGTCACCTCGGCGACCAATTCTTAAGTGCCCCCAACATCCCGTATTCTGACGCTGATGTCCTCCCCATCAAAGAAGTAATCCAGAAGAATGCTCATCTCAATTACCTGGAGTTGGAGTTTATTGGTCCAACGGATTCACCATTCTATGTTCAACCTGTCTCAGCATGCGATTACGTTAGGCTTTATTCCCAGTCAAGTGTCACTGCCTCTCTCCAGCAGGATCCAGCACATACAGGATCTTTATTCACAGTGGATGAAAACAAGAAGCTCGCTTTTGAATTTCTGAATCTCGTGATCGACGCAGACAACTTCAAACCCTTCATCGACGGCCGAACATCATCGACTGTTGAAGTTCACGACTGTGTTGTTCTCCCCGATGCGACTCCTGTCAACAGAGCATTTGTCCATGCACTTGGCACTTTTCTTCTCGATCGCTGTTGCATCATGAATATTCACACAACCCAACCAAACGGCATCTATGTCGCAGATGGCGAATTTCGACACAATGGCATTACGAGCAAATGGATATTCAACGATCCCTCAGATGTCATCAACTGCTCGTCAAAGGGAAATGGGTTTGTCCACGTCAAGAGTTGTGAGGTGACCTTTAACGGGGCTCTGTTCATGTCCTGCTCGTCACAGAACGGAGGAGCTGTCTTCCTCGACAGCCCCACCGGGATTCAGCACCAGCAAGTTCGGTTTGTTGGGTGCACTGCGACTGAGAATGGAGGTGGATGTTATGTGAAACTCACTGAGTCGATCCAACTGATGCCGGTTGCTTTCGAGAACTGCTCTGCTCAGAAAGGAGGAGGACTGTATGTGCATTTGAGCGACAATGCTGAATTCAGCATGCAAGAGCATTTCAATGAAGGATTCCACACGATACACAGGTATTACTACACATTCGACGGATGCTCTTCTCTCCAACAAGGCGGTGCCATGTTCATCGATGGATCAACTCCGAAACCAACGTGTCTCTCCCAGTTTACGGAAAATACTGTCTCATTTTCGAATAATAAGGCTGGAGAGGATGCCTCGTCTCTCTTCATCTCGAAATCTGTGCTGGATCAACTGGATGATCTGGAGCGCTCCCAACTCGAATCAGGCATCGCTGAAAAGTTCTGGTCTGTTGATGACTTTGACCCGACTCTTCAGGGTTCGACGCATGTGTGTCTGGAATCCTCACAGAGAACGGATCGTTTCAACATCATCCCTTTTATACCAATCAATTCCTCCACTCACTCTCCTGAAGAACTGTTTTACCAACAAAGATGCACCTCGTTTGACATGGTCACTCAGCTCTTTCATCTCAAACATTCCACGACAGGCGAATACATTCCTCTCCAACTCAGTGCTACCCAGACTATATCCTGTTCCCCAACCACAACGATGCAGGAGCAGTACTTCGAGATCATCCAGGACCCTTGCTATGGTCCATGTGATGGTTTTGACACATATTATGAAGCCATTCAGTGGAATATCTCAGATCCAGACTATTATTACGATATGTACACTAATCCACAACCATTTATCCAAATCCACAGGGAAGGAACTCTCAAACTTACCACAGTCTATCTCAGCCAAATGGATTATCCTCACTGCATTGCTGAACTATTCGATTCGACATCCCACATCATATTCAATCGTGTTCTCTTCGAACCTGTGTACTATACTCCGCATTCGTTTTCGTTTGTCACATGCAGAGCTGGAACGGTTGAAATAGATGCGTCCATGTTCAGGTCGGATGGTGTTCGCAGCGATCCGATTGATGAGGCCATCTTTGACACCCCTCTGATTGTCCTTGCCCCTCCACCAGCACAATCCAACTCTGATTCCACAACTCGCAAGCTCGCCATCACCCGGACTCATTTTGACAGCCTCTCGTTTGATTCATGTCCAATCATCTCAGTAGATCATCCTTCATGCATTGAGTTCGTCGACAACGTCTTTGATCGAATCAAGAATGAGCAGGACAGCACACTTCCCATCCAACACATTCATGTCACAGGGTCAAATCTGTGGGAAGTCATTGATCCCTCCAAGTGGAGTGGACTTCCACAAGACTTTCATGAAGACACTGATCCTCTTTATTGGACAAGCGATCCCTCGTCGCCTCAAACCTATCTACGAAGCCAAACACTCCTTGTCTATCTCATTAAATACACGAATGTACACATCTACACGCATCGTGATGGAATTGACGCTAGTTTCTGCGGAAAGGAGGAACTCCCTTGCCGCTCACTCGAAGAGGCTGTCACTCATCTCATCAGCGGTCCAGATTCAATGATCATCGTGTCTGACGGAAGTCTCCTCGCTTCAGAAGCAGTCTTCTCTCTTCCCAAGTCACAAATCAACTCCGAAGGGGAGACATCTACTCTCCATGTGTCGAGCAATGCCCACATCGTCCATAAACTTGGATCTCACAGCAGCAAGCTCACAGTGTCTTCAATCCGTTTCAATCTCCCTCCCACGCTCCTCTCTTCGGCACTTGTATCTGTCAACGGTGGGTCGTTCCATCTCGACAGCTGCGCATTCTCCGCCGTGTCAATCGCCTTCTCTCTCGTCCAAGTCCAGTCTGGCTCCCTCAATGTTCTTCATGTTACCCTCTCTTCGCAAACATTCACAAAGCCACCATTTGTTCTTTCTTCCTTCACATATGCCGGCTTCAATGGTTTGAAGACATCGAATCTCGCAACCCCATCTCTCATCACTGCAGTCGGTACAGGTAGTTCGTCCAATGTTGAGTTCGACGACTGCGTCGTTGCAGGAATCAAATCGTCCACGCCTCTTGAAACTGGAGCAGAACCAACCTGTGCTTGGGAGACTGGATGGATTAATCTGAAGAACTGCAACACGAGTCTGGAAACGTCTCGTTTCTCGGAGATTGAGCAGGGCGCCTTCTTCATCGATGGCGGGATCATCGACATCGAAACAACGAACTTCCACGAAAATGGAGTCCAACACAAAAGCTTCCCATCTGTTCGTCAGAATCTGATGTGTGTGGGAGCAGGCCAGGTTAACTTCAAGACTCTCGAAGGGGGTGATGGGAGTTCGTCTTCGTCGCTGTGGTCATCTGGATCCACTTGTTCTTTCACCACTCCAACGAATGTTGCCTCTTTCGCCTTGCCGGACCTGAACAACAAATCCACCTCCTGCGAATACAATAGAAAGAACAAAGTTTTGTCATTCAATCTCGTTGGGTCGTCGTTTGTTCCATGCGACCTCACACTCGAGGTGTTCATCGGCAACTCAAAATCAAACAGCGACTCAGTTGTAACAATTCCACTCTCTCTCACCAACACGCTCTCTTGGGAGGAAACTCACGTGTCATTCACTCTGAATAGCAAGGACATCACTCTCTCGGCGAAAGAAGAATGGACAGGACGGCTAACAAACACAGACAGACAGTACACAGACACTTTCCTCGTCAAGCCGAATGCGTCCGTCATTGCCCAACAAGGCATGAAGGATACGATGAAGTGGCTGATCCCTCTCATCATCTCATTGTGTGTCCTCGCCGTTGTAGCCATCGCTCTCATTGTTCTCCTTCGTCGCCGACAAAAGTCCAAAAAGAAGGACGATGTGGAAATGCCAACCATCCCAGAAGTTGAGGAGGATAAGGTGGAAGTCGTGGAACACGACATGTCCGTTTCGACTTCGAACATCGTCCCACAAGCCTCATCAAATGTCCCAGCCGATCCATCACAAGGCCAAACCCAGCAACACCCAGAATCGTCTGGATCTTGCATCGATGTTGTCCGCTGCGGTCCAGCCGTCGAGACAGTCGCTGTCAACGTTGCTGACACTCTCTATCAGCGACTTCATTCAGGCAAACCAAAAGCTATCGACAGAATCTCAGTTCGCGCTCGAATTGCACAAGCAATGGCCGCAATCGGGAAAGTCAGGCCAAATGCGGAGATCTTGCCCAAGCTGAACCCGCATTGGATCATCTTCGACTCCAAAGATCAGCCATGCCTCCTCCTCAATGAGAGCCAGCTCTCGCAAGTCGAACAAAACGAGCAGAACAAAAACGCGAACTATGAGGGACTACGATGGGAAGCACCTGAAGTCGCTGCCAGCCGAGAAATCAAACAAGTATTCAACCCTTCGAAGGCGTCAGTTTTTAGTCTTGGCCTTATCTTGTGGGAAATCGAGACTGGTCTTGTCCCATTTGCCGAGCTGGATGCACAGAACGCTCAGCGACAACTCAGCACTGGCCAATCCCTCAAAATGGCCGGAGTGGAAGAAAACCTTCAGGAGCTGATCCAACAGTGCCTCCAAGTGAACCCGGATGATCGACCGACACTCGCCGAGGTGTCGACATTCTTCATCTCACCACACACCAAAACAAGCGAGTAGGGAGCTTTACTCCTTCCGCTTGACACTTCACCTAACTCACCGTTCGATACACTGCCGTCGATTGTATTAAATTGATGCGTTGTCGAACACACACACTCACCACACCGCAACCAGTGATGATCTCACAAGAACTCACTGAACACGTCAACAGTTGCTTTGATCATCAAGTCTTACTTTCTTTCTTGGAAAGAGACAAATCTGACATCTCATCATGCTTCGCGGACATCCTCTCTCTCCAACCGTTCCGTTCCCAATTGGTCAATTCTGCACTGCAGCCTGTTTTGTTTAACACACAAAAATGCACTTTTTAGAGAATTCTCACTCTGAAAATAAAGATTGGTCTTCATTTGTTCTTCGAATCATTCAGTATTTCTGACAAGCCCCCGTTTCTGTCTCTGGTTTTTCCAAAAGGATCATTGACCGAATAAAAGGAAGATTGTGAACTGAAAAATGAAAAAAGTGCGACAAAAAAAGAGGATGAACAAAATTGTCTCCCGTGGTTCATCTGCAGATCGACTTAACTTCCTTTCTCCACCATTTTCTGGCTGCTTCGTTGTCCTCCAACAACCCAAGACGAACGGCATTGCCGATAACACGAAGTTGTGGGTTGAGCGAGTAATCATCGAAGTCGCCACATGTTTCCTCAAAAGTTGTGACTGCATTCTTCCACTTCTTCATTCCTGCCCAGTTAATCCCGTTCTCTTTCACCAACTTCCAGCTGAGAGATGTGGTTGTCATGTTGTGTGCAAAGCGGTGCAGGTTTTGTTGATTGTGGGCGACAATTGACTGGACAAGTCGCTCCGTCCGTTGCTCGGCTCGAGCGATCTTTTTGTATTCGTCTTTCAGATCAGCTCTCGCATCGGCGGCGTGTGGGGAGTTTGATTCTGCGAGAGAGTGAAGATGGGCGAGGTATCCAAGAGCCTGCGGAACAGTTTCTGAACGATGAGAAGAAATGATAAAGAAGGAAAGGGGTGAATACCAAAGTACGGCGAGTCAATTGGCTTGAAGTGAGTGTGAGGAGGGTTTTGACGAACAGGGCGATGTGAAGCGAGGATGGTGGAGGAGAGGAAGGGGAACTGAGTGATGTTCGTCTTCCTGACGATGTCGCTTTCAACATCCTTCCGAGCAGCAGATCGATCCGGTGTGTTTGGGACAGTTTCTTCAGATGCTTCTGTGTTTGCTTTCTTCGTCCAATTCTGTGTGAGGAACTCTCCAAGCATCATGTCCTGGATGTCCTTCTGGCCGTACATCTGCACATGGCTCAGCGTGGTCTTCTCGACCATGATTGCGGTCTGTCGTTTCACTGGCTGTCCCAGCTTCGCGTTCAGACTTTCCAAAGTGCCTTCTGCTTCGAGATCCTCCATCCAGGAACACGCCATTTCATCTCCAAGACACATCTGATCATATTCCTCAGCACCGCAATACGAGGCCCAACTGCTTTCTGTCGGATTAGCTGCTGTGACTGCGAAGATATTCCAATTGTCCGGAAGGATGTCCTGGAACATCGAACCAGAATAGCACGCTTCGATATAAAACAGAATCTTGTTGTATTGCTTCTTTTCATGCATCGATTTGAGAGTTTCGAAGAGATCGTTTGCATAGAGACCGCCCTGAAGAGATGAGATGATGATGAGCGGCATACACCTGGAAATGTGAGTCGTTTGTTAGATCCATGATCGCTGAAGAAAACAAAAATGTTGTCTTTTTCTGTGCTCTTCACAACTTTACCTCCAGCAGCTGTTTCGTTCCCACTGAGGACATCTAAAAATCTTTGAGCCGAAACACTTTTTCCTTTGTAATGAATGTATCGAGATCCCTGCAAACAATGATAAGAAGACAGAAAAACAGACAGGATAGACATTGACACCTGTTGGATTGTTAAATATGCGCCCTTTGTAGCGATTCTTCTTGATGGTGGCCATATCATCGTACTATCGATGATGAAATGAAAAAAATGCGGAAAACCATACAGCCATCACAATTAGATGATCATCGTCAAATCCGGTGTTCTTCAAGATTTGAAAGGCATGATATACATCACTTTGGTGTCTGTGTAACTTTAGTCGATGAAGATGAATCAAACCGATAGTTGCTATCGCCAAGCGATCCAGCAACAATAACAGCCCAGTTGTCGCAATGGAGTCCACAAAATAACGAAATTGAGAGGAGAATCATTTGCGTTTTGGATTTGTGATGGTCGGATCGTTTTAATTTGACTCCTAAATGAGCATGATCATCGATAGACTCTTTGGTCTGGTTGAAACAAAGAATTATTCCCCTGATGAAAGGAAACTCTACACCTTGCAGCTGAACAGTTGACTGTCTTTGATCCAACACCACAAATACACAGAATCTTGTGTTGTGAAAAGAATAATCGTTCTCGAACTAACATTATTGCATCTGTTGTTCAGCGTGTTGTGCGTATTGCTGGTAGTACGCTCTATATTGTTGATACGAATTTGGATCCTGTTGTTCGAGATAAGCCCATTGTTCGGGAGTCATTGCTGCGAGTTGTTGATATAATTGCATTTGGTATTGAATATCGTTCGGATTGACCGGTACCGGCTGCTCTTGGTCCACGATGTACATCGACTTTCGCCCTCTCTTCTGAGGAACATGGTTGGACCTCCGCCCTCCATCTTCCTCCATCCCATCAGACCCTCCCCGACGACGAATGATATCATCATCACCATCGTCCATAGGCTCCATGTTCGGGTCCGGGTCGTCCATTCGACTTGGAATATCTCGCTTGATTTGTGCCTTTGCATTCCGACGCATTTCCTGGCGTCTTTCCTCGAGCTGGTTGAGATCGGAAAATCCTTCGAGGAGTTTGTTTTGAACTGTGGTCTGGTGTTTGAGGATTTCAGTGTAGGCTTGTTGGAAAACGTTGTTCTGTTCGTCTTCCATTTTCAAGCTATCGGTGTTTACGCCTGCACGCTTGCTATCGGAAATAGCATCTGCTTTTGCTCGTTCGTACCTCATTTGCATTTGTTGCATTTGATAGATATCCACAGTTCGTTGGATTCCGTTGCGAGTGTGCCAGTCAGCAGGGACGGCAATAATAGCATCTTCTTCAGGCAGAGTGAAAGGTGGTCCAACAGTCTCCATCACTGCAGTGTATGTGAAGGCTTTATCGACGACACGAAGGTGTCGGAGGGCAAAAAAGGCGTCTGATGCGTTGAGAGTGGTGACTTCTTGTTGGACACGGAGGAGCTCACGCATTGCAGCTAAAGTGAGAAAGAGTATAGAAATGTTGACAGATGAGAAATGGATGACATTTAAAACGATAATGAACGAGAGAGAGCTGGAAGAATAATTTGTGTCTGTTCAAACTATCATCAATTTTGATCGAAACTCTCTCTCCAGAATGAGTGTAGTAGAGAGTATACAGTCCAAAAATTGCACCTACTCTGACATAGGGTGGTTGATCTTGAATTCCGAGAAAGTCTGGGATGAAAAGAAAAGAATTAATTGTTGGCGAGAGAAATTTTTGTGGTGAATGAGAAGTGAAAAAATGGCATACCCAAGAAGATCCGATACAATTCTTGGAGGAAATCATCATCTTCAACATCTTCAGGGCGAACTTCGTGGATGAGACTGAATTTCATTTCTCCCCAGACACTCAGAAAGCTATGATATGAAAAATCACTTTTTTGGCCAAATGCAATGATCAGGTTGTAGCAATCATGCAGGTAATACGGTCTGAGACGTTTGAACGTGGTGCTCCACATTTCGGTGGATCAAACCATTATTGGAAACTTCTCACCCCAATCGACAGTCCAAACAAGGAAAGAAAGCTGGAAAGTTGTCATAGAAAAAATGTGATATCCTTGAAAAAAGAAGTTGAGACCCTTTTCCTCGCATCCTCGAATGTCATTCAGTAAAATGATGGGTGAAGGTCGATCTTCTCTTGAGGCCAACTCAGTAAACCAAGCATTATGATTCTTCACGTAATCTTCATCTCCAATGTCTTGCTTTGCAAGCCTGGTGACGATGTTGTCCCCGACAAGACTATTCTACCAGCGTATTCTTTTCGCGTCTGACTAAACTATTGTCTCTTATCCAGATGTACCCTCACAAACTGGGTCGATTCTATGATTGGATGGTCTACGAATCGAAATTTCTACGTACAAGTATCAATTTATTCCTTGACTATCACTCTTTTGATTGTTAGAGCGAAAATATCAGACATGTCGGGCTTGACTTCTATCGAACGGATGGGGTATTGTTCATGACTTCATCTGATTGATTTTAGGCATGGGATCGTTCTTTACTTTCGAGTGACACATTTGCTCTCCACTGGGGCACCCAAAAATGCACAGACCCAAAACTTTGGGAAGTTGAGCCAGAACTGACAGAAGACGGTGTTTGGAAGACGTCTGTCACATCTTACGACAAAAAGGAACTTCCTTTTGATCTTGCTGTTGAATATGTCTTCCCCCAATATCAACCCTTCTACCTCGTGCGATACACTGTTACCCACCGCCCTGAATCCGAAGCCGCTGGAGCAGTCACGGGATATCTCCTTGATTATACTGCTCTCTCCAAGACAGACGGCAAGACAATGAAAGCAACCACTGACAATAACGTTCACCGTCCCATCTTCCACACTCAACTTGGAACAGCAACAGATCCTGCATTTGGATCGTATGCGTATGATTTCAGTGATTCGAGCTCCTTTCACATTGGTGAAGTTGGAGGAAAAGATGATCCTCTCACAAAGTTCAGTGCTGATCCCAAATTTTCCGGAAAAATCGGGGAGTCAGTTGAAGGGAACCAACTTGCTTCGGGAGTTTCATTCAAATTTACACTCAACAAAGGGGAATCTCAAACATTTTCTGTGATTAAGGGAGGAAGAGTTTGTCATCGACTTTTTCATCTAACCGTTTTAGATAACTCACTCACGCCTTCTTTCTGCTCTCAAAACAGCCATTTCTATCCCATCAGCAACACATTTCGCGAATGGAGCAAAATTCACAGCAGAATGGCTGGCTGAATCAAAGTTCCCCAAAACACTGACACCAGATGGAATGAAACTCTACCGCAACTCTCTTCTCTTCCTCAAGAACGGTCAGAACCCCTCCCTCGGTCCCATCATGGCGTCTATGCATCCTGGCTACGCGTTCCGCTCGTGGACTCGCGATGCCTTCTTCTCCGCGATGGTTCTCAAGGAAGCGGGCCATCTGAACGAAGCCCTCAAGTTCTTCGAGTGGATGCGAAAGTGCGAGCTGGTCGACCCGCCAAAGCCAGAGCCAGGAAAGGAGAACATCGGAGCAGCTTTCCACACATGCTACAACACCTTCACCGGCGAGAACGACCAATTCGTCGAGCCTCAATACGACTCTGCTGGCGAGTTTCTTGTGGGATGCTACTCCCTCTCCCTCGTCTCGACCACTCGCACAATTGTCAAGGAGTGGAAGGATCGCATCCGCACAATCGAGGATTTCCTGCTGAACGAGGGGCATGATGGGCTTATCCTGCCCGACTACTCCATTTGGGAGGAGTCGAGCAATCACACCACCGGCGACTGGTTCTACGTCGGATACTTCTCCTTCACACAAGCCATGTGTGGGGCTGGACTCAAGGCCGCAATCAAGGTATTCTGATTGGTTCCGAACATTAATATCTGCATACTGACACTTTTTTGCTTATATTTGATTCTTTTTTGATGTCTTTCCCCTTAGCTTGAAGAAACACTGTTCCACGACCTTGACAGAGCTGCAGTTCTCCAAGCTCGATACGATCGTCTCAGGAAATCCATCCTGAAGAACCTGGTCATTACTCGCACAGAAGAAGATGGAACAATCACAGGACCGTACTTCGCTCGTCAAATCTGGAGCAACACACTTGAAAAGCAGAATTGGGTCGATACCTCCACATTAGCAATGATATACATGGGAGTGATCACGAACCAAGACAAAACTGAAGACGGTACGCCCATTGCCAAGTCCGCATACGAAGTTGTGAAGAAGTTTAACACTAAATCTACCTTCGCCGACAAAAAGATTGCTGGAATGGCACGGTACGAGGGAGACCCTTACTTCTACAATTCCAAATGGAATCCTTCTGGGGAAGTTAAAGAGACAAGCGACTACAGTGCCCCATGGGGAGTGACAACAATGTTTTCATTCTGGGCCGAAAAAGAGCTCGGTGAAAGGGTTGATTCCCAAAATAGATTGGAATGGATGATTAGATCATCCGCGAAACATTTTCTTCCAGTTGGAGAATGTGTCAACCACGACGGAATCCCAATCTGGTCGTCATCCCCAGATATCTATGAACATGGTGGCGTCTTTATCTGGGCCTCTCTTCTCGAAGAAGGAATGGCACATACACCCAATCTTGACTCGTGGAACAGAGAATAAATCTCAGGTCCGAGTTCTAATTCGTTTCACATTTCTCATTCATTTCTTTGATATGTCAATTTAAATCACAAATCTATGAAAGATAATTGGCACAACAGCAGGTTGAACATGGATCAATGGTGACATGCACAAACGAAAAGGCAATGAGAGAGAAATCCTCACTTGAGTTTTGAAAAGTTTGCTTGAAATGTGGCATATCGTAAGTGATAAGGAGTCTATAAACGAAAAGAGGCGGAGAAAAGAAGATGACGAAAAGGAAGAAACAAAGAATTGAGAAATAAAAGGGTTGAATCAGATAAGCCATGCAGATTCATTCTCATCACCGAATTCAGTAGCAGAACTGGTAAAAATCTGGTATCATCATGGAAATTGTTAAATAAACTTAAAATGAACGTATCCGCGTATTCTTCATACATAAAAAGGTGCATTGATGTGGGTGTTGAACGGTGAATATGACAAATTGAACAAGGGGCTTGATCTCAGAGACATATCCATTTTCTCTCTCTGAGGCAATAATATCGACAAGGTCACTTTCACTCCTCAAACAAAATTTCTACAAAGGAATAGTCCATCCTGATACTACATATTTCGCATATTGAGCTTTGTGAAAGTTGATCTAAAAATAAACCGTTGCCTGGTTGTTGGATTCAATTTGCTCTGAACATGTCTCGGCCAAATCAACAACTTGCAGCCGATCAAGGACTAAAATCACAGGTGAAAATTCCATTTTTACCAGGAAATACATTCTCTAACCCGAAAGTTTGAACGAATTTATTTTTCATCACATTTCTCCTCTCTTTTGCATAATCTCGCATTTGTGTCGTGTTGATTCTTTTCATTCATTCTTTTGTATTCCGTTTGTGACATCTCTTCTGTGCAGCAAGACAATTTCTCTGTCTCCCACACTCTCGATTACAAAAATGGTATCCCAACGTCTAAACTCGAATATCCTGCTGTTGGTGGCTCTTCTGTGGGAACAAGATCTATTCAAAATCGCTATCAACCTGGAGAACTTGAGAAATCTCGTGATTTCACTGCAAACTGGACAAGAAAGAATCAGGAGTACGCTGCCATCCGCGGAACCAAAGACAGGGGTGTCCAAGCCCTAACTTCTCACCAAGCCCAGGACGAAGCTCAAACTATTCCTTCTTTTATTGCATTTGATAAGCTTGTCTTGGCGTTTCGTGGGTTCTACAAAGGTGTGACAATCCCGACCCATCTTTTGCTTGTCATCTGTTTCGACACGAATTCGATCACGCCTTGCTCTTTCAATCTATTTTTGGTCATTATCTTCATGATTTTGTTCTCGCTTTATCTCCTCTCTCCCACATTCATTTTTCAAATTTCTACAACCATCCAGAGGCTGTGCACGAATCTGCAACTGAAGTCTTCCGCGTCCGTGAATTAGAAATCTATTACTACATGGAAGACGACACGATTTCCATTAACGAACATAAACAGGAGAACTCTGGAATCCCACAAGGAACATTCCTCAAACGTCACCGTGTTCCTCGCGACGAAAACCACCCAGAATATGGAACGATCACCATCGATGATCTGGATATTGGGAAAGATATTGATATCTATGGGCGAATCGTCCATCTCACCGACGCCAATGCCTCCACTCGTGAGTACCTCTTCTCTCAATATGGCCGCGAACTCGGTCCCCCTGAAGAAACCCCCGTCGACTCTCACCACAAAACCCGAAATGTCATCGAATCACACATTCGTGTCACCAAACGAAACCCCGACACCAAACAACAGAAGTTCCTCCAGCTCGACAGGCAGGTTCTGAGATTCAACGGAATGTGGGACGATGTGAAAATGTTTGGAGAAAAACGCTTCTTTGCTGTTCATTTCTTCCTTGCGGACGACACAATGGAGGTTCTCGAACTCCAAAGACCCAACTCTGGTTACGAAGCATTCCCAACGTTTGTCCGCCGTCAACGGGTTCCTCGTGATGGCTCAGCCCCAGTCACATACACTGATTCATCTTTTGAGTGCTACAAAGAAACCGACCTCGAAATTGGGAAGGAGATCTTGATCTTCGGTCGCAATATTCTTCTTTATGACTGCGACGAATTCACCAAACAATTCTACATGCAAAAGTATGGCTTCACCAGCTTTGAGCCACTCGAGCTTCCATACGAGGTCCCAGAAATCGCAGAGAAGGAGGTTCCTCCGTACATCGGATTTGGGTCCGAACTGGACTCGCTCGGATCTGTCTTCCACGTCCAGCCCCGCCCGTGGCCACGAGACGTCTTCAAGATGCTCGTCAGAGACAAAGACCAGCTGCACTACCTCGCCCGATGGGAAACGAACAGCCCCGTCGAAGTGGAGCGTCGTTTCGTCATCACGTTCTTCCTCAGCGACGACAGCGTCCAAGTTTCAGAGCCGCCACAACGAAACTTGGGTGTTGTGCAGGGCAAGTGGATGGAACGCGCCAAACTGTACAAACCAGACAGCAACGTGTACTACACCCCACAGGACTTCTTCCTCGGAGCAGTGTTGGAGATCCGCGGACGCAACTTCGTCCTTCTCGAGTGTGACAACCAGACATACCAATTCCAGCAGGAATTGGGAAGCCCAGGCCCAGATTATGTCCGACTCGAAGCTGAGTACCGTCTGCGGTTGTCCGGGCTGTACGAAGCCCAGCGAGTGCAGAAGGCACTTGACAGGATTTCACCGAAGGCCACGCCAGCTGATTTCAGAAAAGCCCTCAGCAGCGCCGAACTCCCGCCGAGCGAACACGAGCTGATGGGAGTGGTTGAGGCGTACAAAATGGAGGACGAGGAGGACCAGGGCCAAGGCCCGTTCATCGACGTGGAGAAGTTCCGCGCCTCGCTGAAAGACTTGAAGGGTGTCCAGAACGGAGAAGCCTTCCGCTCCGGCGAGAACGTGCTGGTCTCCACAATCACTCCCGGACAAGTGTCGGGCCCCACCACCCGCGCATTTGGCAAGAAGACAGTGACCATCACACCATCCACCGGCCACGGTGTCCGAAATGCCACGCTCGCCACATCCTCCCTTTCTCTGAACCCAACCGACAAGAACCAGATGCGCGCCACGACGCGAGCCTTCGGACCAACCCAAAGGCAGACACAGCCATCCCCATCGTACACCCACACCATCACTCACACCAGCGGTGTTCCAAGCGGCCACATCAAACGCTCGCTGCTCGAAGGCGAGACGGAGCAGTCGTTCAGGACGAGGCTGAAGAGGGAGCGAGACATCCTCCAACGCGCCATCGACCGCATCCTTCTCAAACACCCAACAATGACAGAGGCGTACGGGGCATTCACAATGAAGCAGACCTCCACACTCTCCCTCGAAAGGTTCTGCCAGCAGATTGTCAAGTTTGGCGTACTCACAAAGTCCAGCGAAATGGACCTGCTCTGTGCACATTTCTTTGGAGAGGCAGATGAGATCACTTACTTGGATTTTGTCAGGGCAATGAATCCGGAAGAAACTCCAATCACATTCCAGGCTGCCATTGCCCCGGATAGTTCGTAATTTTTTCTTCTTCACACCAGTCACTACACCAACTGCATTATTTGTCTATCTTCTTTCAAATCGTCAACATATTAGCGTATCTAACACTAAAGTTTTTGGTTCATTCCTCCTAGTGATTTACCATTTGAAAAACCACAACTTTACACAAAATCTTGATCCGCCCTTTAATTGTGATCTTGTTTATTTTCCGTTCACACTCCGTCATGAGTCAATCTCCCTCGTTCGACGATATAGTATATGCTAACGCGACTCCCGACAGCAATTCTCAACTGTCGATGAACCCCCAAATAGGTTCAAATCCACTCTCAAATGGTCGTTCGAGTCAACGCCATTTCACACTGATAGCTTCCCCTTTAGATTCGACTCCCCTACTCTGCAACAAATTGGCTTCAAACACTCCGGAACTCATCCGTCAACCCTTGACAACCTCTGGCTTCATCTATTCTTTTTTGTTTCCGTCAACTCAAAAGCCACAGTTATCCCATGTTATTCCAGAACTGATTGCGCGAACATCAATTGTTCTGTCTGACCTTTATTACCAACAAACTGCTCTTCTTTCCCAACTCCTCACAATACTTTCTTCATTCTTTTCGCTGGACGAGGAACAATTCCTGACTTCGATTGTTCTCCTTCACAGATTCATTCAGCGTACACCAACTGCTAACAATTTACCACACGCTGACTTTCTTTACCTTTTGATCATTTGCCAACTTATAGCTATCAAGATCTTAGCTGACTGCCCACTTAACATTGCCTCCGTGAGTGAAGCATTCCAGCTGGATTCGTCACGTCTTTATGCCAATGAGCGACACGTCCTGAGTTCCCTCTCGTATAACCTATTTTTTACGGAGCAGGACGTCGCCATGCTGACTGACATTGTTCCTTCCCAAGCCTGGCTTGGACTCAGCTTCGCCTCTGACCGCTCGGCAAGGATCTCCTTCAAGGAACGCACTCACTCAGGCGCTGTGTTATTGACGCAAGCTGAACAGTCAGACTTACACTATCACTCCCCGTCTACCGATTTAAATGCAGTTTCGCCTCTGTTCACTCCGAACCGTCACCCGTCTCTATCATCAGAAATGCAAAATTTAAACCCTCCGCCTCGCACTCAGAAATACAACCGAAACACTCGCTCATACTGTTATTCCTCATCTTCGAGATAAGAGGCACCTAGTTTCTCACTTATCGTCCTTCTTCGAGTTTCTTTTAGGCATGGGCAACGAAGTTTCTGTTTAGCCCGAATATTTTCTCGTTGTTTCCAGATTATTTTCTTTTTTTGATTTTCCAGTGTGTGCGTGAAGCCATTTGTCGCAAAACTTGGGACCTTTGTCTCATCACTTTCTGTTACATTCTCAGATATTCCCGTCGGATTTCTAGTTCAGTCTGTTATTGTGCTCACTATCTTGCTTCATGAGTCCCTGTATCTATCCCATTTTATTCACTCTTTAAAATGAAGTGGGTGGTTAAATTGACCTAACCCCAATTCCGGTTATAAGGGGATGTCGTGTTGAACCAGAACACGTCACAAAACTGGGCCTGACGATGAGGGCACTGGGAGCTGCTTTTTCGTGGTTTGACCGAATCAAAAAATGTTTACTATGGGGAACCTCAATTGAAGTCAGTAATACTCACAATCGGTTTGATAACTCCGTTTGACTGAGTGATCTTGTGATATATCTAGTTCATATTCATTGAATCGTCTCGATTTAATCAGTGACTACTCAGTTGATGTCATTCAGGAACACTATCCAGAAGCTTGATCAGTTCCAAAAACAGGAAAATGAAGGTATTTGTCATTTTATCACGAATTTGCTCATTTAGGTGAACGCCGTGTTCAAACAAATGCTGGAGCCATCAGTATCATTTTGTCTCTTCTCTATTCTGAATGCTCTCTCGTTTCTATCCATGCTCCTCCGGTGTCATGTAAGTCTCACTTGTAACACTTCTGTTGTGTTTTATCCTCACTGCAATCATGTTCTTCGTCTGGCTCCGTCCATCATCACACAACACCCTTGTTGTCGACACAAATAATGAAAAAGATCTCCTTATCAACTTCGACATAGTATTTCCTGATGTTGAATGCCGTTGTATGCTTTAATCTTTTGTTTATAAATGTTGTTTCTCTGTAGTCATCGCCGTTGGTTTTTATGACAAAACTCAAGTGAAAATGCCAAATACCAGGCGAAACATTCATAAACATCCTCTTTCTGCAACAAATCCATACTCATCTTCTGACATTCTTCCTCGTCTGTCATTCGCTCTTCCCAACTTCACTCAGTATCTGCGTCACTCTCGAAGCATTTAGTTCAGGCTGAAGCAGCCAAACAGAAGGTAATTCGTGAGAGAATTTCCCGCGGGAACTGTTTCCCTTGCTTCGAAGCGGAGACAGTTTGTATTTTCATCAATATCTTCCTATTTCCAGGAACAAGATCGTTGCTGTAATACTTGCTTAGAATTGATCGAATCGTACCAGAAAACAGAGATGGACTTCATCAAAGTTCTTGCTTATCCACAATGCCAAGGGTTAGCTTTTCATTCATCTCATTTATCTGGAAACACATGGTAGCGTTGACATTGGAACTGTATTTGTTCAGAAGGGACAAGGTGGATGCAATGTTCATGGACAGGTGAATGTGAACAGAGTGTGTTGACTTTTTGTCTCAGTCTCGTATCATTCTATCAATTCATACTTCAGGTTGGTGGT
The DNA here is from genome assembly GCA_033064195.1 of Blattamonas nauphoetae. Lineage (NCBI taxonomy): Eukaryota > Preaxostyla > Oxymonadida > Blattamonas > Blattamonas nauphoetae. The sequence goes on from JARBJD010000046.1 coordinate 281,784, forward strand.
CTCTTCGAAATTGGTCTGATTAGGCCTTTTCGAATTAATGCTACTGGAAAAGAGGGCTTGGATCAATTCCTGAAGACGAATCTGAACTTCACTCACACAATCCGGAGGTATATCTTGGTCTCAACGTTCGTTCATAATCTCATGCTCTTCTTTCTTCAGATTTTCTTTTGGAAAGGAACATTACAAGCAGAAAAGCCCACTAGAAGGAAAGACATTCTATCAGCGTTTGTTCCAACGATTCTTTTTCATTGTCTGCGCAGAATATCCATGCATGTTTCAATATCAGACAAGCATCGTCCCAACCACTTACATATCGCCAGATGGATCGTCTTTCGACACTCATCAGTATTCTGTTTCAAAGAGCATTCGTCCTTACGACCCAAAGGAAAGTCGAACACCTGGGCTTCTCTTTTTCTACGATTTCTCTCCACAACGCATTGTTGTCTCAGAAAAACGTGCTTCGTTTCTGTCGTTTCTGACATCACTCTCCGCCATTGTGGGTGGAGTGTTTGCCATCATGTCGATTCTTGATTCAACCATCTTCCACTCCCAGGTGAAGAAGAAAGGAACTTCACTCACAGAATGATACCAAGTGATTGGAAACCCATATTGTTTTGTCTTTCTTTCAGAACATTTCACTTCTTTTCTTTCTTGTATTTTTATCTCTCGACATTTTTTGTGATGGATCTGCAGTTCTCCATCTGAATCAATTCTTAATTCTGAATAAATTGTTCACAAGGTCATATTCTATTTTATACAAGCTATCAGTAACTTCAAATCACTAAATTTCACATTTTGCTAGAAAATTTGATCAACCCACCTCTTATCTTATTTTTTCTTAAATTCCTGCAAGATGTTTTTTCAGATATTAAGTTCGTTCACACAATATTTATGCAATCTACATCAGCTTCTATGAATGTTTCAAGGCAACACAGCCGAAAGCCATCAAAAGATGACCTTCTCCGAAAAAGTGTTCTTTCCTCCTCTTCTCTTCCAGCGAGATAGATAATATTTACATCCTCCTATAATCTCGTTTTTTCAATAATTTTTGAATCACTTTTGTTTTTTCTCGATATCTGTTATTCTTTCGCCATCACAACTTCTCGCAACCATTTCTTCTATCTCAGCACCGCCACCACCATGCCCATCACTTATCAATGCAATATCATCAATTCTCCATCAGGTGATCAAGGAGAATTGCAATACATTTGTAAAGAGAAAGAAAACAGCACCCAAAATCCAAAAGCAATATCTCGTGTTTTACGAAGAAGGATCGAACGAACACTCTCCTATTGAAGAATTAAGTGCAAATCAGATTGTTTCCTCCACTTTTTTGTGTTTCTATCATTCTGTTCTTCGTCGTCAGTCATCCTTCCTGTCATCACTCCTCAACAGCCTCACCCTCCCAGCAACCTGCCTTCTTCCGCTCCTGATCTACCTCGACCGTCTTATTGTGGCTTCATCACTCATCCTCTCCAAAGCTACATTCCCTGGAATCGCCTTCACCGCCCTCATTCTCACCCAAAAGATGTGGGATGACTGGAGCTACGAAAACAAAGAATACCAAAAGCTCAAAGTGATGAAAGGCTTGACCCTGAAACAGATCAACAAAATGGAGCGAACGTTCCTTTCTGCAATCCAATTCAACCTCGACATCGACGCGAAAGAGTTTGAGAAGTACCGCCATCACCTCATCCATCTCTTCGGCGAGGGCGCATCTGTTGAGCATGCTCTTCCTTACTCGCCTGGCTCCTCTCTCGTCAACAGCGAGTTCTCCAGTCCACTTACAAGTTTAGCGTCCAGTCTCCGAAACAGCCTTCGCAACAGTCTGAAGGGGAGTCCGATGCTCAAGGCCCAGGTCAGAACACGATCACCGTTAGGTTTGTGTCAAGAAGGCGCAGAGAACGAGAACAGAAGCAGGCATTGCTCTCCAATGACCAGCCCAAACAACAAACCACTTCAGATGGACGAAGAAACCGTCCCACTGATCAAACCACAACCAAAACGTGCTCGAAAAGCCAAACGCGGTCCTGTTGTGTTTTCATCGTCATATGTCTCGGAGTCGGAAGACTGCTCCGCGTTTCCTGTCTCCCCACTCCACAATCGCAGCTGCAAAACCAAACAAAGAACAGAAGAAGATGAGAAGGCGAGCATCGACAGAAAGATCGATCAGAGGAAGAGGGAGGTTCGGAGGTGGAAGAGGAAGGAAGCAAAGAGGAAGAGAGACGAACAAGCCGCAAAAGAAAAGGACCAATCTCTCGCTTCTGCTCCTATCGGACGCCAGCCGACTCCAAATTGTGGCCAACCGTTGGAGACCAACCTGGACCAGATCGTAGACGAACTGTCAATCCAACGTGTTGATGATCAGAAGGCAGCTCACCTCTCCAAGTCAGCAGACGCTCGTGTCTCCCATGCAGAGATTGGTCCAGAGTCTGCCACAAGTCATGACAAGGGGCAACGAAAAGAGAAAACACAAAAGACCCCCTTTCAGTTCAGTTGGATGAAGATCTTTGAACGTCCAACACCTCCCCACTCCACCATCCCCGACAGCGAAAGAGATCAACCGGACGGTTGAACCCATTCAGCTGTTTCATTCTTGTTTTTCAACTGTGTGTCATCTCTGTGGTCTGGTTCAGTCCCACTTTCGTCACCTCAATCGATGTCATCTGATGCATAAATTCATTTTCGTTTCATCTCACATCCCATTCTGTTTGTTCTGTTTCTGAAAACAAGAATGCGGTTCCGTCAAAGAAAAACACAACACTAACCCCGAATCGGATAAAACGAAGAACTGAAATGAAATACTAATTAGGAAGAATCAAGATGTCCGACACCCTTCTAGGAGTGGATCGATTCAGAATTATGAGCTAGAATTTCTTCCGTTTGATCCCTTCCCCATACGGAGACTTCTCCGGCGGCTTCTTGCTTCCGATAATTGGCTGAGCTTTCCTTTCTTTGTTGATCTGCGGAAGGACGATGTTTCGTGCCTGTTTGGTGTGGACTGAAAGTTGTTTTGATGCTGGTGAACTGTTCTGACGAATGAGAGGAGGGAGGAGGGGAACGTTGCCGTTTTCGTATTCCTCCCCCACTTCCCTGTGCACGCGACCATCACTCCTCCTGCTCCCTCTGACCGCAGTGATTGACGATCGTGCCTTCGCAGTCCGACTGATTTCGGCAAGTTCCGATCCAGGCACGACAGCACTCGAGGGTGATCTGGATTTTGGGCGAGGCGTGACGTGTGGGAAGGGAGGTGGTTGCTGAAAGAGTAAAAAGAAGACGAAACACACTTTGACTGGTGGACGTGCGATTCGCTCATTTGAGAACGAGCGAATTGTGCGTTTTGCAGATTGCTTTGGAAGAGGGGGCCCTTTCGAGTTCTCTTCGATCCTGTCCATCACACGTTTGACGATTGAGTGGTTGTCAGTTTTGGAGAAAGAAGAGTTAGTTGAAAGGAGAGCTGATGGATGAGAAAAGAATGTCAGTCAGAACAAGACGGGACAAACTGTTTGAGGTGTCATCAGGAACAGAGGCAGACGAATCAAATGTTTGTACAAGTGATTGAGTCTCCCCTTCTTCTCCACTCGCTTTGTCGCCAACACTCTCTTCCAGTTGTCCGTCCGACTCCTTCACGACAACTTCAACGTCGATTGTGTTGTTGAATGAAGTTGTGGTCCCAATAATGAATGGAGCGTCTTCAAGTGTGTTCACAAACTGGACCTGTCGCTTCGGTGCTGGCTCAGGCTGCGCGGAGGATGGAGGTATCTCTCCATCCACTGCCTCCTTCACATTGTCATCTGTTTCACCGCCGTTGTTCTTCTGCTCTTCCCCAGCTTGGTCATCGTCATGATCGTCTGACTCGCTCTCTTCCTGCTCATCATCCTTCCCTCTTTCCTCCTCGTTTGCTTCTTCCTTGTTCTCGCTCAGAGTCCCAATCAGTCTCGAACTCGACACAGACCTTCCTTTCGCCTTGGCCACCTTCTTCCCCTTCTTCTTCTCCTTTCCATGCAACCGCGTGACTTTGTTGAACGCCCCATCCGAATACTCCGCCGAGTCGTCAAATCTCACATTCGACGGAACCTTCCGCCCAAAAGTGTCGTCTCCGTTCTTCCGCCCACTTTTTGTTAATCTGGTTGTCTCGACAAACGCACCGACACCAGACAACTCCGGCCCGCTTTCTGTTTCGAGAACTTGTGGGTGGCGAGGAGCGTTGGTTGGGTGTGGAAGAGAGGAGCGGGGAACAAATGATTGTTTGATGACAACGTTGATCTTCTTGTCTGCACACAACAGACACGCACCAGAGTTGGCATCGCGATAGTTCGACGACGAGAAAACCGTAAACACCATCCCGTTCTGACTCAGCTGCATCCCATTGCTCTGATCCTCGTGGCCTCGGATGAGCATTGTCAGCTTGTTTGCTTCAAGAAAGTTGCGAGTGGCGACTGAGCCAAACATGATTGAGTCTGGTCCTCGCTCGCCAGGACAGAACCCGTTCTCATCCATCAGCGTCACAAATTCTTCTTCCTCGCTCTCCTCGTCCGAAGGCTCAATCCCCATCTGCCGTCTCTTCTCGGCAAGGTCCAGCTTGAGTTCCCTCTCCTTCCTTCTCATCTCATCAAACTGCTCGTAGTATTGGGGAGCTGGGTCCGCCCAAAGGAGATCATTCAGGAGAGGGCATTCCGACGAAAACTGCATCGTCCCCGGAAGTGACACAGGAAGCTCGCGAAGAGCCACAAGCCGAGTGTCGTGGTAGACCTGCGTGAAGGAGAGAGGAGCACCTGTGACTCCGAGAAAATTTGTGGTGGAGAGTTGGTTGGTGCTGAGTGAGATGGACGACGGGGACGGTGGACACAGATTGGACTGAGTCCCATCAGCGATGAAAGTGCGTGTGGTTGTGATTGTCTTTGTCCCGATTCCTTGCGAGGCTGAAGAGGGGCGTGGAGTGAGGGAAGCTTGTGGGTAGATTGAGTTGCTCGAATCAACGAGAAGGCGGAGGTTCCTTCGGGAGGACAAGGACGTCGTTAATGCAGATGATTGTTGTGATTTATCCATGCTGTCTGTAATGGCTGAAGGCGGTGTGAAAGTTTTTGGGTTTTGAATGGGAAATGCTGTTGGGAGCGGAACATTTGGGACGGGAGGGAAGTCAGGGCGAGGAATTCCTGAGAAAGACTGAAAATGGAATAAAATCAAACCACCATGACAACAAAACAATTCACGGTCAACAATAGCTGCGACTGGGAGGCAATCAAACGCACGGTTGAACGCCATGAACACGTCCACACCTCGTTTGCCAAAGAGGGTCTTGCATTGCATCAAAAAGGAGGTCATTCCGTATGTTTCGATTTGTGAGTTGACATACATGAGTTCATGGTTCCCTCGCAAGAGAAATATCTTCGTCTGGATGAGAAAATTGAATTGTTGTGATGACGAAAGGGTTGATGGTTCAAACTCGTGCATAAACTTTGTCCAGGAACAATCGAGTAACTACTTCGACAGAATGATCACCTCTGATTTGATAATGAAGACAATATCTCAAACCTATCAACATAATCACCAAGAAAAAGGAGCTTGTGAGGGAGCCAACCAGTTTTGCCTGTGGGATTGAATCGAGTCATATAAAACTTCAGATCATGATAGTTTCCATGAATGTCACCAAAAATATAGATTGGAGAGCGGAGTTCCACAACTTTCTTCTCGATCGCGACAATGGATCGAACCTCTTCTGCAAGCTCAATGAAAAGATCAGCATGCTCAAAACAGAAAAAGGGAACCATCACGTGGAAAATGACATACCTGAGCGATAGGGTTTGGGTGGAGAAAAGTGTTCTCCTCAAAACAATCCATCAATTGTTCCAGAATACGAAGAGGAGGAAACAGTTTTTCAATGGGTAAAATGGGACTATCTTCGATAAGAGTGGATGTTTCCGTTGTATTGATGGATGCAACAATTGGTATCGCAGAGCCACTCCGAAACTTAACCGCATGTGAGTTAAATGAATAATGATTGGAACTTTGTCCATTAATTCCATGATTTCTGACTGAAGAGAGTGCTGATTTGAGTTTAGCATTTTCTTTTCTCAGCGTTTCTAATTCTTTTTGAAGTTGAGAAACTTTGGCTAAGTCATGAGCAACCTCTGCATTATCACCTTCATTCAACACATAGTGATCTAAAATATCGAAAAAAATCAATAGCGACATGAACAATACCAGAATCATTCTGTGCTACAACTTGGGCGAGTTTTTGGTTCATTGATGATATGAGGTGCGTCTGAGTGTCATTTCGATCGTTTGCAATGGTTTGAAGATTGATAAACGAATCTATGCTTTTGATGAAGACATTTATCGAATTGAACGACGAATACTGAGCAATTTGTGAACTGTGGTGTGATTCTCAGATGTGAAGTCTGATAGATCAATTGTGACTCCAAGGGCTTCCAAAAGGTCATTTTGTTCGGGAGAAAAGGATTGATGGGTCATTGACTTGGAGTGTTTAGAAAGAAAAAATGCTGGGATGATCAATTTGTCGAACGTGATCCTATCCATTCATTTGAGAGTCGAGATTAATTAGGGAAAACTCTTTAGAACTCGGAGAAACAACCATGATGACATCCACTGTTCCAAACGTGTTTTTGGGGCGACATTGAGAAAACGTGAAGGTATTCGAGAATAACGGAGGTGCAGAAGTAAAGGTTGGTCATAATTAAGGTCACTCGGAATAGGCTAGTGTGCTTTCAGTATAATAAATCTTGTCTTTCGTGTGATCTTTCTCGTCTTTGTACATTTCTATTTTGAGTGAGTATCGATCGTACTGAGACTTGAAGTACGGAACAACGTAGTAAAACACTCCACCTTCAGTTTCAACAAATCCGTTTGCAGTTGCTAAAGGTGTAGCACCGATGATGTATTGCGTGCATACTTTCCAGTTTGTGATATCCTCAATGTTGTGAGTGAATTGGCGGTTAGTGATTGATAATTTAAACTTAGTTGCATCGCAAGGTTTGTAGGTGTCAGATTCTATTCGGATGGCGAGATATTTTCCTTTTGCTGATCGTTCAATTTTTTCATTATTGATATTGCCGCGGTAAATTGGAGGTGACAGAGCCGTCGTAATTTGAGACAGATTTTGTTCAAATTCGCAAGGAATTGACTGTGTGTGATATTCAGCGCCAGCTTCGTCCGATGTGAGTTTGTACTTGATCTCACCAGAGCCAGTAAAAATTAAGTGTTTGCCAAGTACCTTATCGTCGATGGTGCCCAAATCGAGGATTGCAGATCCGTCATCACATGAAATCTGTTTGATATCGAAGATGGCTTGTGTTGATTTCTGATAGAAGGTTTGGCTGAGTTCGATTGTTTTGTCAGTATAGCCTGAAGCGTCTTTCACCCTGAGCATGCCCATGGTTGGAATGTAATTTTGCCAAACAAAGCTTCCGATCACTCCTCCGTCAAGAAGAACAACAGCTTCCTTTCCTGACCATTCGTTGCATTTTGGGAGGGTGGTGAGCAGTTCAACTTTTCGAGATCCCTCTGAATTCATTGGATGAAACGTGACATCTGAAAAGTAGGCTGTGACCTTTAGACCCACAGAAACGATAAATTCTGAAGTGGCTGAGCTAGTTGTGTGAGAGGTTGCGATGATGAGTTGTTCAAATGTGCAAGAAAGTGGTGCAGATTCTGTGGCAGTGAATTTGAAAGTTCCGGTTCCAAAGAGACTTGCTGTGCCTGAAGGGCTTTCGATAGTTAAGCTCGCGAGGCTGTCTCTTGGATTGTTAAGTTCAATATCCGTGGCAAGGATTGCTGATGTTCTAACATGGATATCCGTGGTTGCGTCGAAGCGGAGTGAGCTATTGATAACTTTGTCAATTGAATGGCATGGTTCTGAAATGTCACATTTGTTATTTGCTTTTGAGCCAAATTGTACATAGTAATCAGCTGCGGACGAATCAAAACATAGCAGGCATATTAGAGTGATAATTGCGGGTCCCATTCTGTCTGATGACTGAGGTGGCGGAGGCAAAAATGTATTTTCAGGCTTGATCAGACCCCAGGTATGTTAAGGGCATCATCCAAACAAAATGTCGTTGCTTCACATAATCGTTCATTGCATCACGCCAATAGATCACAGTCAACTCAATTTCTTCAATTTGTCCTTTCATCTCGTGATACTTCACTGTTCAACTGAGATGTGTTTGAATCATTCGTAGCTATCACAGATTCGCAATGACACTTCAACAAACCATTTCTCAAACTGACTCAGTTTCACGTCAACAAAGTCTCATTTTAAGTGTGTGATGTTCCCGGTCTTCACAATTCCAGTCCGAAATCTTCTCCGAACTGCAATTTCTTCAATTTCTTACATCCGTCATATATTTCCCGAAGATTGCTTCCAAGATAGACTTCTCTCTGGAATGAACGTCAAATCTCTCCTCCCAACGTGTTCAGAATCCAAACTTGTGATTGATTGGCTTGAACAGGGAGTATTCGATGCACTTGAGAAAAAATACGTTTCATTTTCCTTATTTTGGTATTTTTGATCAATACCAGCTTCGGAGTTTGGTTTTTGGACTCTACCTCGATCCATCCAAGGAATCAACTCTCATTGAATGCTATTCATGTTTGAACGTTTTCTATGTCCAATCTGTGATCAGTTAACATTGCATATGACCAGAATGACTTTTCTATCGATCTTGTTCGACAAACAGAAACATCCAACATCTCCAAAGTGATGTCCACGAAAGAGGATATCAAGCAAGCAACCATCGCCATGATCAGGACACTCATCTCCCTTGCTCAGACTCTATCGCCCATTCCAAGTTTCTTTTTCTGTTCTTTGTCACTCCCAGAGAATCGATTTCTGGTGATGAAACTCTTCTACTACGACGACATAACTCCCACGGAGTATGAACCAGCCTTTTTTCGACCTGCTACAAATGGTATATTGACCCATATTGTTTTACTTGTTTAGACGAATCCATGGCATTCCACTTCAAACCACTCAAATTGAACTTGGGCCATGTTGAGACACCGTATCATCGATTCAATCTTCAAATTCGAACCACCATTGATGTTGTTGATTCATTGAATGCATTGGTGCAGTCCAACGAAACGAAGGTCAAGCGATTCATTATCATTTGTTCAGCCATCATATCCACTCCAAGGGCTCTACGAACCACATAATACACAATCAAACGTCGAAAATCATCAGACTGAATCTGTATCACGTAATAGTCCAATCAACAAACAAAAACGGGACGAATCAACCAAGGACCAATCGGTATTCACTTCTTCTACTTTCATCATCGATATCTCTCCTCGAATTCAGAATGTTGAGCCAAAATCAAAAACTATCTCTGTTGTTGTATTAAAGAGATGGTTTTCGCTGCAGGATATGTCCCAGTTCAACTCCTTAGTCTCATCACTCCAGAAAAACGGGTGTATTGGTGGAAAACAGGGAACAGTATCCATTTTTTGTTCCACAGCTCAAATACTCTCCTTTCAGTCATATATCATTTTGGATGAAGCCAAACTTCTGGAATTTAAAGAGTCATATCATAACAAACATCATCAACTTGAAAAAAGTATGGAGAACGAATCTCCGTCACCTGACCTCATGAAATCATCAGTTGGCTCAACCTTAAATGCTTCTTTCGATTCGCAGCTCCTTGCAATGTCACCAACATCAGTGATTGATTCTCAATCACGCACAAATCAAGATCCATTTCTATCTTTACCCAAAAAATCTAGCATCATTCAAGAGCCTCTTAATAGCAGCAAGTTTGCGACTTTCTTGAGGACAGAAGAATGAGATCTGTCTCGTCTCCAGTTTTTGTCTTCATTCTCATTTCACTTCTCGCAAAGGCACTCTATTCAAACTTCCAGAACATAAATGGGAGAACTTGATTATGAGTGAGCATTTCGCTGTTCGAAGTTGTGTGACCATGATCATCCCGACCTATTTTTTATTTCATCCCGTCAAAACAATTGCATATAATTGGCATATCTCAACATTTCAATCAGTGAAGTTTGTATATGAGTCAGGTCATGCTGTTTGAAAACGAATCATTTGCTACATCCCCTCCATTCGATTCTCCAAAAATGAATGACACCTTAAGACTCCACCAACTGAGAAAACGCATTGAAAATATTCTTGATCGATCAGAAACGCACTCAACTCAACTTTTTTCCCATTCAACATCACTTTCAGAGATAATTGACGGAGATATTCATGATTCTATCATTCACCGAGCCTCTCCCAAAAAGGCCGAGGATTCTGAGACAAAGGATGAAATAGTGTTTAGCTTACAATTTGTGCAGGATCTTCAGAAAAAACACGATGAACAATTGGTAGAAATGTTCAATGAGATCAATTTCCTCAAACGCCACAATTCTCAAGAAATTCAAACAATACAGAACAATGAACAGGAAAAAATCGAAAGACAAGTCTCAGAACTCTCTCAACTTCAAACAGAAAACCATCAGCTTCACCAACAAATCCAGAGACTCCAGACTATTCTTGAGAATCAGGACATGAAGCATCAAGACAAAATACGACAAATACAATCCAGTTCGGAACTTTCTCTCCTATCACTTCGAAAACAACATCAAATTGAGATCTCTACTCTCAAAGAACGCTTCGAAACGCGAATCTCACAAATCTTACGAGAAAAAGAAGTCACGATCGCTGAACTGACAATTAGACGCGATAAATCCGAACAAGAAACGAAGGGCCATATGGACAAATTACTTGAGTCACATTACAACGAAATAAACAAGCTTCATCGACAACTCACGGACGAAACTCAAAAACTTGAGGCCTCTCGGAGCCGCGAGAGGAAAGCTAATGACGATCTTGAACAATGCAGACAAGCACTTGAAATGCAGCAGAATTTCAACTCGTCCGGTTATCACGAAAATGATGGAAGGCAAGATCAACTGGACAGTTTCAAAGAGAAAGAACACAACTGGCTGATTGAACGCGAAAACTACGAAAACGAAATTGCCCGCTTGAGAGCACAATTGCTCAAGACTGCAAGAGAAAACCACATGAAAGATGAACGAATGATCGCATCTCAAGCGAAGGATGGAATGTCAGACAGAAAGAGAGACATTGAGATTGGACGAGGGAGCGATCGTGTTGTGCACTGGAAAGAGGAAGAAGAGTCAGACGTTGTGACAAGAGGAAGAACTCCAACACGAGAGCTGATCGACGAAGCACGTCACTTCATCGAGACTGAAGCAACACCGGCCATTGAGAGAGCGCAGAAGGAACGGCCAGATTGGAGTCGGAGAGAAGAAAGAGGAGACGAGCCTCCACGAGACCCTCGAGCTGGACTGAGGCAGAGGGCAGGTCGCGAGGACAGTGAAACCCCTTTGATGAACGTGTCGTCAGCGCAGAGGATGACACAGCTTGATCGTCAAGCAGAAAGGCCAGAACGGATGGTTGACACTCGTTGGGACAGACAAGAACAAGAGCCCACATCAAAACATCAGGACCATTGGCACGAATGGTCGTCGCCTCTTCCAATCCATTCTTCGTCACAGTTCCCTCTCCGAACACGCTTTGATGCGCAAACCATGTCTCCGAATCGCTCATCAGATCCGTCCACATCGTTTCTTTTGTCAGACTCGTCTCTCTCACCACACAACACTCGTTCGTCTCCCTCCCATCCATTCAATCACTCCCACCGTCCAAATTCCATCTACACACATCACTCATCGACCCCCTCTGATATTCTCCTGCATTCTGAGCCGTCATTTGACCTTCCCCTCAACCCTCTCGCTGACCCCTACTTCATCCCCTCACCCTCCCTCACAACAGCCACTGTCACGCCTCTTCACTCGGAGCTTCCCCCCTCCTCCATATCGTCTTCGTCCTACATTACCCCTTCACGTCGGAAACAAGATGAAGGAAGGAAGGTACCTTCGGGCATACCTGGCCAGTCGCGCGCAAAACCAAAGACGAAACGGACGGGGCTCCCACCGAAGGGAACTGTCCGGAGGCAGTAGAAATCTTCATTAATGTCACTTCATTTTTGAATTCATTTGGTATTCTTCCTTATTCTCTCGATTCTTCTTCTCTTGAGTGGTTGAAGAAACCACACTTTTTTCTGAATCGAATCTTGTCTTCATTTTAGTTCTTTTGTGAACTGTCTGCCATGTCTACGAGTGATCAACGTTCTGTTTCTTCCACGTTGAGCGTCGAGAATAACCCAGGATTGATTTATGCACACTTCTCAAAATTGGACAGATTGTTTGTTGTCCTCTCGTTTATTTGCTTTTTTCTTCTTCTTCAGTGCATTTGACTTGATTTATGGACTGAAACAGGTATTTCCGTTGCCCTTTGTAACAAACTCTCATTCATACTCGCTAGGCAACCAAACCACCCTTGAGCCCAGCTCTTTTGATCGTTATCTGTGTTTTCCAATTCTATGAATTTACATTCCAACTTATTCGACGTCCTGATATCACTGGAATTGGAATGGATCAAGTGATGCTGAAAATTGGGTCTGAATATTTATTGTCGTTCATCAATCATAGTTCTTACTTTGATCCATCTGTGTATCTCTCACACTGGGCTGTACTTCTCGTATTCTTCCTGATTTTCTTTGCAATTGCTGTGGTACCCCACGTATTGAGCTGGATTTCATTCGCATTTATCAAAGTCGAAAAACGACTCACTACAACTATTTTGAGCATCTTCAGGATATTCGGAACACTTGGAATGTCAGTTATGCAAGTGCCGTTAATCACATACTCTGGGATGGGCATCACTTGCTTCTTCTCATCGTCGAAGACCCTTCCATCATTCTGTACGGACGCTACTCGAGTCTTCGGAATCCTATTTCCCATTCTGTATTTCGTCCTCATCTTCCTCTTCTATACGGTGGCACATTTCTTTGTTTATGATTCCGAACTGTCGTCAAAAGCCCCACTTGCTCGTCGCAGCGGTTCTTTGACTATGACGGCTTTTGTTCTTCTGTCAGTGGCTTACTTTGTGAACTCATTCCTGATTTACATTAATCCAACTGCTTCGTGTATCATTGTGACTGTAATCCATCTTCTGATCGCCCTCCTCTTCCTAACCATGCAACCCTTCTACTCTCTCATTGGAAATCAGATTATCACTGCTACTTTCGCTGCTGCATTTGGTGGTGGCGTTTCCGCCTGTCTTTTGCCAATTTTTGCCAAAATTCCAGCTGCAAATGGTGTCGTGGGAGGGCTTGTCTCGTGGATCTTCATCATCGGACTCCCACTCCTCCTTGCCTTTGGTTCTGTTTTTGCAGTAAAAGGGATTTATTCCTCAAAGTGGATCATCAAGCCATTGAAAGGAAGCGATGTCGCCTCAACCGACAACGTTCCAAACGAATTTTTGCCTCCCCTTTTCTCAAATCAACTTGTTGATGAAGAAGAAAAGAAGCGTTACTTAAATGATGTCATTGGATTTACCTTAAAAGTTGACAAAAAGGACGTTTCTTATCTATTTTCGTACAACCCAGAAAAACCTCCAGATGCCGATGACATCCATCATATATCTGCCAACATTGTGAAGCAAAATGGTGTTTCATTGCCTCTCATGCCTTTGTATCACATTCAAGACAAATCCGTTCAAAAGATTCTCGCCAAACAATTTACGAGCGTTCGTGCATGTGATGGTCAACTGCGTTTCCTCCAAAACTACAAACTTAGCCACGAAAAAGTGATTGTCGAGCTTGTCGATCAACTTTTCAAGATAATCCTCAAAAAGCAGCAGTTCTCAACGTCTCCAAAACTCCGTGTCCTCTACGCCTTGTTCTTGAGTTCATTCCGTCCAAATTCGTTTGCAATCGCCTCACAGCTTCAGCAGGTGTGCCAATTATATCCAAACTGGTCGACACGGTGGGTTACCTTCCTGAAAACAAAAGAAAGCGAAGGACGACGTCGAAACGAAGAGGAGAATGACCGTGGAAGTGTGTCGTATCAAGTTATGCTCCAACTATCGACTGCTGAAAAGTACACTGACGTTGCCCGCGCCCATCTCGAACAAATGTGGCTCCTTCTTCAACGCCGCAACATCGACGTCAACAAAATCCAAAACCAGGCCGAGCACATCGCTCTCAACAAAAAGAAGGCCGAAACCATATTCATCTCACTGCTCGACTCGAACCCGAATAACTACCAAGCAATGCGAAAGTACGGGACTCTCCTTCGCGACATCGAGTGTGAGGATGGGTACGCTTCCATTCTGTTCCATCAGGCCGACATTCTGGAGGAAGCATCAGCCAACACACAAGCCATGCAGATGGAGAAGAAGACTGAGGTCGACGAGCTCGAAGAGATCACCTCGGGTCTCCTTGGGGCAGAGACAGTAGGCACTCTCCCATCTGCCTTTGGAATCTCAACTGGCACTCAGTCGCTGGCGTCGTTGGACAAGGCCGACGCTTCACGCATCGACGAAGCCCGTAAGCAGAAAGGAGACGAAAAGTCGGTCTTGATGGTTCTTGACAAGGTGAAGGAAAAGAAGGGCGAGAAGGTCCTTCCCTTCATCGGCATCAGCATCGTCGTAGTCCTCCTCGTCATGACCCTCACCTTCCTCGGCTCCTTCATCGGCCTTGTCGTCATCTACGGCTCCTTCGCCAACAACGGAGTGTCTCTGGTCACGCTCTGTGACATCATCTGCAGCGCCACACTTTCTCTCTCACAGTGTGCGGACCTGCAGTTCACTGTCATTTTTCCGACTCCACAAGGTGACTATGTTCCACCGAACTTTACTGAACTCGTCGACAAGATCTACACCCGCTGCACAACAATCAACATGATGCAGAAAAGTCTCTGGGAAATCACATCGTCACTCTCGTTCTGGAAGAATAACAATCTGATTCTCCTCTCCCCTGACATGACCAGTGCCTTTCCAACTCATCTGATCACTCGTGTCTCACAAACTCCGACGAGCTTCCTGAAGTTGATTGGCACCACAAATGACGCCATCTCGGACTACGTCGAGGGCTTACAGCAAGGCGGGTTTCTCTGGACCTCAACACTGGAACTCGTGGCCTTCCTCGTCTACAACGTTCCTCTCTCGCTGTGCGAAGGTGTGAAGAGGGCGATGCTTGAAATCGTAGACTCGCTTGTCAAGTCTCAGATCACCCTCCTGATCATCCTCGTCATCCTGATGGTCCTGATCGTTGTGATTGTTGTCGTCGTTCTGGTCATCCCCATTTTCCGTGCGATTCTCAGAAACAACACACACCGACGCAATGAAATGCGAAAGCTGTGCATGCTTCCGTCAGAAACCATCCAAAAGCAGTTGGAGAGGCTCGACCCGAGCTACAGCGATCAGAACACCGTCAACTCGACGACGCACTCCACCTCACAACTTGCTCCTCTCGAACGGGAAGACAACGGTTTCGGCGCAACTCGCCAACCAACCATCGCAGAAGGCGTTGAGATGCACGAGATGGATGATGACGCGAAACACGAAGAAACGCCATTCATTGCCAGTGCCCAAACTGCCGTTCTGTCACACCATCAAGAGTCTGACCACGAAATGACAGAGCCACTCCTGCTGGAGAACAATCAGCCTGGTTCACCTGTCGTCGCGGAGTTAAGTCATGCGTCAGAAGATCAACCTGACTCCTCAGCACCAAAGAAGAAAAAAAAGAAGAAGAAGAAGAAACAAGTTGGCGAGGACGCAGACAACGACCAAGATGGAGAACCAAAGCAGGAACATGAACAGGAACCAGAACAGGTTCTGCTCATTCTCAACGATGAGGAGGGGGAAGACCACGCCGACGAGAACACGCCATTCAACATGCAAAACACACCTCCTCTCATCGAGTTTGATGATGATGTTGATTCAGTCAAGGCACCAGCTCCTCCCATCCAGGAAGTTCCGCCAACAGGTTCGGCGTCACTCCAGCCACCAATGACAGAACAGCAGATGATGTTCATGCGGATGATGCAGATGCAGCAACAGACTCAGAACATGGATCCGCTCCAAGCACAGCAATTCCAGATGATGCAGCAGCAGATGATGCATAACAGATCGACTCCCAACCTCCAGTTCAACAACTACGCCAGCACTCAATCGCTCTTAGCTGCAATGCAGCTCAATCCGAGTCAAGTCCCATCACCAACAATGATCCCTTCGCAATCCATGCCGCATGCCCAGTTTGTCCAGCCACCCACCCACACTCAGTCCATGACCCAATACGGTGGAATGACAGGGTCACCCACGAACGGCATGCTCCCTGCATTTACTCCTCTTCAGTCGGGACGGTCGCCAATCCGCTCTCCATTACAAACACATCCCAGTCTGTCTCATTTCACACCGCAGTACCTCGCTGGAGCAACCTCATCAACTCCCACCCCGCCATCGGAGCCTCAAGATGCATCCAAGGTCCAGTTGTCGATTTTGGAGCAAATGAAGAAGGAAGAGGATGAAGAAAAGCAAAATGCATTAATGCAGAAAGAGGAAGATGTCGAGGAGAAGCTCAGAAGCTTGAAACAGGCCACGCGGAAGCGCACACTTGCCCAGTTGGCCATCGGCACTCTTCTCGTCTTCGCTCTCACAGCCCTTTTCTTTGTTTTTGGGATCATCTCCCTGCTGCAAGTGACGTCATCCGCAGAGAAGTTGTTGATGAATGGATATCGCCGCAATGTCCTCACTCAAATCCGCCTCACTCTCGCCGTGTATGTGTCTGGACTGTGCCTCTCCGCTGCACCTGATGCTGAATACGATCTGAGCTCCAAATACACCACAGAAGTCTTCACCACAAACTCCCAATATAACACCTACCCAGGCCAAGCGAAATTTATCGAGAAACTCGTCAGCTTGTTCTCTGTCCTCAACTCCATCCTTCAACTTGGGAGTGTTGACTCGCCCATCACAGGTGACTCAGATCTTGACTCCATCATCATCTCCAGAACACAGAACTCAAATGATGAAATCGACGACCTCCTCAGTGGCAACACATCCTGTTTGATGAAAATCACGCATGTGTGTACCCCTGGGCGCATCCCTGGATTGGAGGATGAGTTTTACGGCCTCAATGCTCTTCTGATTCAGTTCACAACTCGTGTGACGTCGATCATCTCTGTTCAATTTCATGGAGCTCTTGCACACGAAACTGACTTCATTTTTGCCTGGAAAGCGGCAGAACTGGATTTAGACGAAGGGATTCAAGAATATTCAAACATTATCAGCAACGAACTCTCCACTCGCATCACTACCTTCCAGGCTATCCAGCTCATTGTGTTCATCCTCACCATCATCGGCACTCTTGTCGTCTCTCTCCTTCTCTTCCTTCCGATCCCTTCTGCCATTCGTGACACAACCTTCGTCACCCAAACAATCAGCAACTTGTCCGAGGTGAAAGAGATGGAAGCTGTGAAATGGTCCGACGAGCTGGTCACTCAGGCCGGCCGTATCGACTACGCGCATCAGGTTCTCATCGACTCCCTCGCTGTCACTGCGCGGATGCACGCGAACAAGGACGCCCGCAAGAAGATCCAGAACCGCGTGGACAACCTTGTGATGTACACCGCGACCCATTTCTCCGACGAGGAGGCCATGATGAAGAAGTACCAATACCCTCATCAGACTCAGAAGGAGCACCTCAAAGCACATGTCCGCCTCTTCCGTTCTCTCGTTGACTTCGCTAACACAGTCCCAGATGTGAGCAAGATGACGCAATCCGAAGTCGTCACTTTCTGCTCACAGTGGATTACTCGCCACATCAAAACTATGGACAAGGATCTGGGATCGTTCTTGCTCAGCAAAGCTTCTGCTCAGATTCTCAGTCAGACACCCAATTTGGACATCACAATCGTCCCACCTTCTTTTGAACTATTTCTTAATTCAGAGTCGTGCTCGATGGCGGAAAAGAATCAATGGGAACGGACTCTTGAACGAATCCTCGCCCCTAAAGACTCTTGACTTTTCTTTTTTTCCAGCTGAAACTCTTAATTTGTTCTTTTTCTCAAATTGTCGAGAATACTGCGGAATTTCCGATGCAAAGATGCTAGATTCGTTTAATTCTCCGAAATATCAAAAAACAATGGGATCCCTTAAAAAGATTCGTACAGACATTGCTGTACTTCCGGTCTTGAATAGTTGCGTATGATCAATGATTCCGCACTTGGATCCGAATTTCCTCCTGTTCCAACCATATCAGAGACAAAAACCGGTCAAACTGATGAAGTCGTGACCAATCCACAACAAGAAGGAGATTCGCTCGTCTCTGGCGTTACATCAGCCTTAGATGATGCTTTAGCAGAGAATTCACGGTTGAGGTTTGCTTTCTCCTTCTGTTTCACTCTCTACTTCATCCACTATTTCTCTAAGAAAGGAACTACAAGCTCTTCAAGAAAAGCAAGCAAAACTCCTTTTGGCGCTCTCATCAACTCGTGGTAAAGGACAGAAGCCAAGCCCTATTCAGTCTCAACTTCAAACAGACGACAACACAGAAAGTCAAGAACCATCACTTCATGAACTGAAACAAACAATACAGAAACTAGAAGGGGAACTGAAAACAGTATCCGCAGAACTTTCTCAGAAAAACGTTCTCTTGAGAGAAGTCCAGCGCAATGAGATCCAAGTATGTCAATCAATCATTCTCTCCATTCATGTCAGTACCGAGAGGACAACAACCAACTACGCAATAATTTGTCCAAACTTCAGACGAACTTGTTGGAAGTCACCGATGCCATGAAATCTACAAAGCGAATGAACGAATTGCTTCGTCAGAAGGATACTGATCAACAAAGTCGCATTTCATCCTTGAACTCTGAATTAGAAAGCGCAAACCAGAAGATTTCCGCTTTTAAATCACAAATCAGTGAAATGAAGCAACTGAATCGAACAGAAAAGGGACATATCGACGAAGCGAATCAAACCATCTCTCAACTCAAGGCACAGCTTGCTATCAGAGACGAAAGCAATGGACAACATGAAAATATCTTGTCACAGTTGAGGCAGGACCTTGAACTGACAAAATCGAACTTGGCAAAAGTGAAACACGAGAATGTTTGTCATCAACACTTTCCTCATGTTCCAGCTCTCACTTTCAAACCGACTTGGTTCTATCACACAACAATACGCAAGTCTCCAATCCTCTTCTCTTCAGAAGGAATTCGAGCTGCAACAAGAGATTCTCCAACTCCAACAACGTTCAGACGACCAAAATGACGCTGATCCAGCAGGTGATATCTTCTCTGTCCTCATTTTGTCCGATTCTTTCACATTCGCATCCTCTTTCAGACATTCGACGGAACGAGCCGGACTTCGCTGAGGATGTGGTGCGTCTCACGAACGAGATTGAGAACAAAGACGAAGAGATCAGAAAACTCCGAGAGAAGATACGCGATGACGAGCGGATGCAGGAGAAGGACAAAGCCATGTTCAGTCGGGACAGAGAAGAACAAATCCAATCTGAAGTGGAAAAGAGGGTTCGAATGGAGTTGGAGCAGCTGAGACTCGCCAACGATGCTGTCCCATCACAAACTCAATTGACAGAAGCAAAACCCAACCAGATCCAAAGTGCCCAAGAAGAGAGTGAGCCGGAAAAAGAGGCTCAGTCTGAGGAATCGGAGACGAAGGAGAACAACCAAAAGGAGACAATCGAAATTGAACAGCTGAAGGACACTGTTCAAGCTCTTCAGACTCAGTTGGTGTGATTCTTTTTGAATTATTCCGAATTCGTGCTCAGATTGCAGCTAATCAGACAATTGCAGACCTTCAACTCAAACTTGTGATTTCTGTTCCTCACGACACAATCTTCTCCTCCTCCGCCCTCGTCCCCGCCTCCTCTCCGCCACCCTCTTCCGGATTCATCTCCAATGACAGTCCAATCCTCTCGTCGGATCTCGGCGCGGCAGGCGGCTTTGCTGACCACCTTTCCAACGAAGTTCCACTCAACGTTGCCCTCCCCCACACTCCCCCTTTCTCGTCTCCATCTCGCCCAACACCGCCTGACACTCGCTTCACCCCGCTGAACACCTCCCATCAATCCCAAGTCCCTTCCACTCTCCAGTTCTACTCCGCTGTCTTCGACGATGTCTCTCTTCACACGCCTCCGTCGCCCTCTTTTCGGAAGGCGGATTCCGACGAGATCCAAGGTCTGTCGACGACAATTGTTTATTCTGTTCAGATCCAGTGATCCAATCGCATATCAATGAACTCGTTTCTGTCAGAAACGCTCTGATCGCAAAACTTCAACGAGAAGAGAAAGAGAAAGAAGAGTTGCGGAAAGAACTCGAGACACTCCAAAGTGACATTCGGAATGTCGACCAGTTCAAGACACAAATCACTCAACTGCAGGAAATCCTCCAAGAAAAAGAGGTTGGTTCTCTGATCTTCACTTCGACGCTCGCTCCTCTTCTTTTCAGACCGACCGAACCTTTCTCCTTTCCGAGCGGGACGAAATGAGAGAGTCGTTCCGCACTCAGCTTCTCCAACTGTCTGAACAAGTCGAAATTCAGAAGAAACAAATCCAGCTTTTGAAGGGAGTGAAGTATGCCACACTCTTTCTCGATCTCTTTCCTTGACAGGACGAAGCCTTCATTCACAGCTGCCCACACTGCTCCCGGACAGGATCTCCCGTTCGCTGTCCCCATCGCCGAGCACCCATCCATCCCACTGCCTTCGACAACTGATGAGGAGAAGAAAGGGCAAGGAAAGGGATGGCTTTTCTGGAAGAGGGGGTGAACAAGCGGCCACCTCTGAAGACTGACTAGGAAAACACAGGCATCAGACTCACGTGAGAGCAGTTTTTTGAGACAAGCACACCATTTTGCATTCAATAGGACTCCGTATCAGGTGAGAGGCAGACATAGCGTTCATCTCACGCGTCCGAGTCGATTCTGACCTTCGCTTCGTTCAGGGGTTTTGGAACCGGAGGCCAGCCTTAAATAAATTAATATGGTAAACGAGATATCTCATTTTGAAATGGAAAGAAGCAAAAAACCGTAAAAGTGAAGAGAAAATAGTGATTACTCAATTGTCTAGTTTTGGAGTCCGTTTTAGCTTCCAGTGCAAATGTCACCCAGATTGCTGTAGATTGTATTCACATCGGACTATTCGGAAAATGTGGCGATTTTTCATCAAACAGTGGAGATTTTCTGCCGGTAATGTGCTTGGAGATAGAATTATTGCCAGTTTTTTTCAAAGTGCAGACAGATGTAATAGGTCCTATTTTGACGGAAGAAATAGAATCAAGAACGAGTATATGTTTCAAAATGGGATATTTGGTGATTTTGTCCTTTTCCATGACTAGATCCGACCATCTGATTGAGATGACGACATTCCGAGATGGCTATCGATGATATTCCAAGTAAAAATCCAAATTTCTGTTTCAATGTCTTCCAGAAAACTTCAGTTCGGCTGCCAAAGTCGAATATCACTTCTGTGTCCCTGCTCAACAAACACTCGTTCGAGAGTGTTGATCGCTGAGGATTTCATTGACAACGGAGAAAGTTTATGGAAATGGAGGAAAAACAATGGTAGAGGTGGAGAGTTGAATATTGAATCTGATGGTTGTTTTTCCAGTTCACACTTTAAAAAATGAAGAAAATGAGCAAAAACGATCAGCTCCGCATTTGCTCAATAAGAGGTTTTCAACCTTCTCCGTGATTTTCTCGCCATTTCTCCGTATTCTCTTTTGGTGTTTTTTTTATTTTCAAAAAAGAATCACCCAGAGCGTCAGAGTGGCGAAAAGTGAACTTTCTCTGCCTCCACCAACAGTGTATTACCCATAAATTCCTCCGGTTCCAAAACCCCTGGCTTCGTTTCATGATTCACAATAATACAATTGAGAATAGTTATGAGATGCTCACAAAAGAGAGAGTTAAACTGAAATCGTCCTAATTGAGAAGTAGTTTGCAAAGGGAATGAAGAAAATTCCTGAAAGGGAGATCTAGAAAATGGTTTTGAGTACAGCGAGCCCGGCCACTCCAGCGAGGATCTAAAGTGTGAAAAGAAAGAGGGTGATACATATTTCAACAGTTTGTTGTCTTGTTTGTTTTCGCCTGTCTCTGAGGAGTCGCCAGCTTGAGCGGAGGCGTCTGCTGGAGCTGGTTGAGGATCTGCGGATGATTCCTCTCCTCTCGCACGGACAGCTTCTTCACTGGAAACGGTGATTGTTTCTGTTTCGTCTTGTTGTGCCTCTTTCACATCTGAGAATACAGGGAGTGTGATGATATTGAAATTATGGAAGAGACCTCCTTGGAGATAGAGTTTCTTTCCTTTCTCTGCTTCCGCTTCGTTAAGGAGTTTAGATGCCTCGAGAAGTTCGCCTTGGGAGAATTGAGGAGCTTGCGACTTGTCTACGAGCTGTTTGTCTGTGAGTCTGAGTGAAGATGAAGTGGAGATGAATATGAAACTGTCTCTTCTGGGCCTCTCCAATCAGTCGATACAGAATGTTGAGCATTTGGATTTTTGTCGATGCTGCCGAATTTCCAGCTTGTCGGACATCGAGGAGGTCATCTTTGGGGATTCCTAGACGACAATATGAAATGGAAAAGAGAGACCAAAATGTTCCTCACATAATTTGTTGAAGGATCTATACATAGAAAGATAGAGTTGTGCGAATTCAGAAAGAAAACTGGATATTTTCAATGTAATGATATGTCTGTCCATCTGTCCAGATCTTTGGTAGTTCTACTTCTGGCTTCAAAACTTTGATGAAATCAAAAATAGTTGTGTCCTTGGCTGAGTCCATCACATCACATTGGATTGAACGTCCAAGGACGTCTTCAACAAACTTTGTGACCTGATATTTAAGAAGGCAAAGGACTCTTGCCTAACAAAAAACATGCTGACAAAAATCTTACAAAAATACCTTCTTCGACACAATCATTGTTTCCATTCCCATTTTCTTGAGTGATGATCCAAATCAAGGGAAGGATCGGAGGTGAATCTCACATTCATCGCAGTCTCGTGTGTATTTGTTTGCATGGATTAAGTGCATCTTAATGTTGCTCCCTCAACCCAGGCCTTACAGAAAACCGACCTAAATCAGAAGATATTTTTCCAATGGTTCTGATCACGCCAAAATGTTCTTCCCACTTTGGCTCTTCGTTTGCCATACAGTTCACTCCTCCTGTGTGTTTTCACCTTTTTTGAAGTATCTCTTTTAGATTATGTTGGATCGGGAGGAGAGGACAAGCTGGAATGTGGCACACAAGAAGACCCATGCAAAACAATCACTGGCCTCCTCAAGAACACTGAACTTGTCAAAACTAATGATATTGTTATTCAGGATCTCATTACAGATTTCGAAATTGTGATAGGTGTCGATGATATCACATTGCAGGGGTTGCTCGAAGAGGCAATTGTTCCAGGCATCTCTTTCCTTCCTCCAGGAGAAGACGATGAACTGATTGGACTTACTCTCAGTGGCACTAATCTTGTGCTAAAAGATCTTACATTCAGTCCTCCACAGCAATCATCGAACAAGCTTATCCAAGTCACTCAAAATTCTATTGTAAGCTTCACAACCTGTGTTTTCAAATCGACTGGTGAATCTTTAAGCTTCACTAAACCGTTCCTCACTCTTGAAGCAAGTTCAACAACCTTTTCCAACTGTAAAATCAACAACTTAAAGACACAGAAAACAAGCATCATCCATATCACTGGTGGTCAAACATTGTTTGAGGGAACTGTGATGAAAGACATTGAAATGGTTTCAACCGAAGACGATCTTTTATCGAGTAATCTTATCAAAGCAACACTCGACAATGATGATTCCCTCTCCTTCAAGAATAAATGCGAATTTGACTATATTATCCTCATAGGTCGTGGAGGTGCTATTGCTGCTGTCACACTCTCTGGATCTGCCAAAGTCACAATCGGAGATGAAGAAGGGTCCACCAAATTCACAAATGTCGAATCTCGAACCAGAATCGCTGAAGAATCTTCATATGGCGGCGCTTTCCTTTTTACACTTCTCAAAACAGATGGCATTCTCCCTGTGGATCCAATCACAGTCAAAGACATCCTCTGCTCACTCGTTGGAACAGACGCACAATATGGCAAGTTCCTCTTCATTATGGCTGATGGAATCTTAAAACCCACGTTTGTCACAAACACTTTCGATGTTCGCTTCGATACTGACACAGATGTCATGTATATGGTTGATAACTACGAGTCAAAACTTGCTGAACATCCCGTCCCTCTCCGCGCCTACTTCCTAACTGAACCAGAGTCCCTCCATGTCAGCCCGAATGATCCAATCGATCACGAAAGGTGCGGCTACGTTTTTCTCCCTTGCGCAACGATCCAATACGCTCAAGCCCAACGCAAGACAAAAGAACTCGGAGTGTGCAAACTGAGCCTCGCAAGCAGACTCCAAATTGCCGAGCCTGTCACATTTGACGGTAAAACCCAATATTCATGGAAAGGAACAGACAACCACCCGAATCAAGTGAACATCGCTGATACTGGTGGGCCTGACTCGACTGGGTTCTTCATCGATGTCACAGCTGCAGCAGCGTTCGAACTGCTCGACTTCCGCATTGTCACATTCGAAGACTCACGCGATGGCCTCTTCAGAATCAAGGCTCCCAGCTCTTTCTTCACAAACTGCGCTGTGAGCTTCGACACAACCGTCACAAAGACTCACAAATTCATCATGTTCTCAGTTGTGGATGAGACGGCAGTGACATTCAATCAGTTTGAGGCCAAAAGTGCAGGTTTCGAGAGTGCATTGATCAGACTCAGCACTGGCGGGTCATGCGAAGCTGACAAATGGACATTCGATGACATCACAGTGACCGACGAAGCTCTGATTGCGGGCACAGCCGAAAAACCAGAAGGCGATGAGAAACCTCCCAAAGTTGTGATTTCTCTGTCGTCCTTCACCAACATCCGCACCGATTCCACCTTCATGACTCCCATCATCACCGATCTGAAAGGATACAACGTCGAAATTAACGATGTCAAGATCTTCGAGAAGGACAGCGGAGTCGTCGCCAACGAGTGGAAGGATCAGCACCTCATGAAGTTCGTTCAGTGCGAGGTCACTCTTAACAAGCTTGATCTGTCTGGCCAAATGAATGGATGCTTCCATGTGGAAGACTCCAGACTGGATGTGTCCCAGTCCCACTTCTACCAAAGTGGGCTCTTCTCCATCGTCGGTGTCGTAGCCACAACCATCGCTTCATCGAACATGACAACGCAAACAGGGCAGGATGACTCTGAAGTCGTTCAGTCCTTCGCTGAGGTGGTTGACAATGGACAGGGCGGCACACTCACCATCAACACTTTTGGCCTTAAAAACATCCGCTCCCAAAACCCCGTTTTCAAAGTCGGAAAAGCTACAAACATCAGACTCACCAAAATGGCTGTCCAGAACTATGGCACTTCAGCTGAATTCGGAGGCGTTCTCCACGCTCAGCTTGAAGGCGCGACACTGACCGTCGAGGAAAGCACATTCCAGATGGTCTCATCAGAGCACACCGTTGCTGGAGCGTGTCTCTATATCGACATGTCCCGCTCCAAGTTTGTGGTCGAGGGTGAGAGGTCGCTGTTCCAAGAAGTGAAGATGGGAGGGGATAATACGAAAGGGAGTGGAATCTTCCTTCTCATGAAAGACGAGAGCACACTCTCCATCCCTCAAAACATTCAATTCTTCGATAATTCCGCCTCTGTCGGGAACTTCCTCTATGTCGATGCTGGCGCAGACTCCCTCGCGAAAATCATCACAAAAGACACTGTTCCATTCATCACTGCCGACACAGACTTTGCTGATGTGAAGGGAACAGGAAAAGAAGGCACGGACATCCCACTTCCTCTTCTCGTTCTTCCTCCACCCGACGTCCTCGAATACGATCCAACAGGCATCGACAACGACATTTGTGGGTTCAAGCAGTATCCATGCAAGACGCTCAAGTATTCTCTCGAAAAGCAGCTAAGCTCTGACAAGACATCAATCGGGATTCAACTTCGTACGAAAGATACGCTCGATCAGGAACTCATCACAAAGAAGGCTATCAGCATCGTCAGCTCGTTGGAAGTCGCTCCGGAATTAACAATCAAGGACAGTAGCCAAACAGACAAGTCAGATTGGTTCATCTCGACGAGCGATACCCTTGTTGTGAACACAGTCTGTTTCAACCTCCCTGACACCCTCTCTCGCAATGTTTTCATTCACAGCGAGAAAGGGACAGTCAATCTTTACAAAACAAAGTTCAAGCTTTCGGAGACAGTCAAGTACAAAATGAGTCTCCTTTCGGTCGTCGATGGTGGTGACATTCTGATTGACCATCTTGAACTGAGCAGGGCCACCTTCACTCGAGACCTTATTGTCAGCTCCAACACTCGATTGACATGCGAGAAGGTGACACTGGACAAACTCACGCTCGCAAACTGTTCCGTAATTAACGCTGAAAGCAAAGAAGGAACCCACGAGATCAAACTGAACAACTTCTGCACCACATCGCTCACCAGCGAAGCTGACAAGCTGGTTCTCATCACCGCGAAGGGCGGCAGTCTCTCTATGCACAACGCTGACGTCTCGATTGGCTCTGCCGCCTCTTCACACAATTCTATCGATCAAGACGAGCCCAACATCTGTCAATGGGCCACTGGGTTGATCAAAACAGAGAAATGCCGAGTCAGTCTCACTGACAGCACATTCCGTGACACTCCCGATGGAGTGGTCTCAATGAAGGAAGGAGAGCTGATCCTCACTTCAGTCGTCTTCAAAAATACGAACGCAACGGTCGCGAACTTCCCGTCGTTCTCACGCAATGTGCATTGCAATGGTGGGAAGATCATTGTCAGCACTCATCGCCCAGAGGTGTTTAACTATGCGTGGTTTGACCTCACCAACTGTGAAGTGGAGGGGTCGCAGACTCTCAAAGACGCTCCTCTCTTTGTTCCGACCATCGAAAAGATCGAAGTCCCCAAGGGAAAGGACTTCCTCCTCTCCTTCACGGGGAAGAACATGCATCCCTGTGGTCTTCAGTTGAAAGTCTTCAAGCTCGTCAAGGGTGATCCTGTACAAGACCAGGAATTCCCGGTCACACTGTCAAGTGAGACTCAAGGCACAGCCAAGCCAGCAAAAGCATTCAAAGTGACAAAGGAGCACAGAGCAACTCTCGTCTATGGGAACCACAAAACCGCCACAGACATCCAATTCACCATTGGGAAGTCCAACAAGGGAATCATCATCACAGTCGTTGTCATAGTTGTTGTTGTCTTTGTCGGCATTGCTGTGGCAGTGTGTGTTGTGCTCTGTGTGCTCAAGTCAAGGAAGAAGAAGAGGCACGGTTACGTCTCCATCAATGAATCAGATGATGATGGTATTTAAACTGTTTTGGGAACTTTAATTTCACCTCTCACAAAAATTACATTGAGCTCGTTTTTTGTGCAAACAATTCAGCCCAAATCTCATAATTCCCGTTCTGATCGATAGCCCCATGATTTGTTTTCTTTTCAATGTCGTTTCATGAACTCCGTTGTATGTTTTGTTTCTCGCAGACGGGACTCCTTTGTGATACATTTGTGAAATCATTCATATTTCTCCCTCTATCTTCATGAAACTCTCCATTTTCTCTCATCAATAATCATTAGCTTTTATTGAGATAATGAAGCAATTGGGGTATCCCAATCTAATTTCATATGCTTCTTTTCGTCAACCAAACTTTGAGCTTGTATCTCATTCGCTTTACTGGTTGATTAAACGGTATAATTTCAGAACAACCTTCCTCTCTTATTTTCATTTGTTTTTTTATTTGATTCGCATTTATTGAAGTTCTATTGAACAATTTATCTCTTCTCAAATAAAAATTTCTTCTTTGATAGGGCGGATCCCAACTTCATGTATCCATATGAAATCGACACAGATAACGACCGCGTCGCCCTCACCAAAGCCATGGCTAACCATGCAACAACACATCTTCACATTAAAATCAATCCTAAAACTGTTTATCAGGCAGATCAAGCATCTGTTCATGAGTTATTCAAAATTTCCAAAATACTTGGAGAAGCATCACGACTCAAACCTGGGACGGCTATGTCATCAATGGATATACCACCACCTTCTGAAACCAAGGAAACGAGGACACTCGCCTCAGAGATCACTCAGGACGGAGCAAAATTGTCTGAATTTCTCTTGGCGGAAAAAGAACTGAAAGGAAGCCGACTTTCGGCACTCAGTGTTCCTATGGAACCAGAACTTGCTGAAAAGTTGCTTGAGGATAAAATTCAGCAGAATAAAGATGAAGCAAAACGACAAAAAGAACGACTTCATGAACTCGAACGAGACAAGGCATCTTTGACAGACAGGATAGTAAAGAAAAAGGAGGAACTTGAACGATGCAAAAACCGGCTTCAAGCATGGAAAGCAGTCAAGTATATTCCTATTTTCGAAATGACCAACTGTTTTTCACTTTCCCATCTCTTCTGATCCTGATCAATATTAGACCTGCCCACCTTGAAGAGTTTGATCGTGTTGAGCAAGAACTTCGAACGTTGCACCAGACATATGTTGCTCAATATGAGAATCTGATGTATCTTGAACGGGAAATGGATGCTGTCTACGCGAAAGAACGCGAAAAATATCAATCTGTCGAGAGACATCTCAGTAAAATGCAACGAAAAATGGTTGGTCCTCGGGGAAGCTACGGAGACAGAAATATGTCCGCATCGGATGATCTCACTGATGAAGAGGAAACTAACACTAGCGATGAGGTCAGTGATCATGAATCATCAGATTTCAGAGGTCCCCGAACAAACACAAACAGAAGACCTTTTAATGATACAGAAACTGAAACAGGAGATGATGATGACACAGACGTCGGATCGACTGATGATGGAGATGATTCAGATGATGGAACTGAGGAAGAGTATGAAGAGACAGAAGATGAGGAACCTGAGTATCGGAGGAGGCGGTAGTAATCTTTTTTTTTGCCAGCAAATCTCATTTCATTTTATAGCTTTCTGTTGTACATAGACATGTTCCATTCAAACCAAATGACTCAAGACATTGTTGTTGATGTGAATGAATGATCATTTTGTATACGAAAACGAAAAAAGGTCCGAAAAGAAAAAGCAAGTGATTATTGAGGAGTAGTCGAGCGAGTTGTTGTTTCCGAAGAACTACCTTCCTCCAAAATATGATTTTCAATACCGAGGTAGGAGGGCCTGGCTGTGTTGTGGTGATGTTTAGGGGAGGATGGGGTTGAAAATGAAGGTTGAGTTGGATAATCGGATTGTTGAGGAAGTAAAAGATGGTGAGGAGCAGGAGTGGCATCATTGATCGCCATATTAGTGTCTGTAGTTGGTGTTGGTGATTTTGCGGCTTGGATTGGCAGGCCAAAAGAATGAGTACTGTTGAAAGCATCTTCACCAGAACGGGCTGTGAGGACACGTTGTTGTGCCATTGAAACAGAATAATCATGGGTAGGAATGTTGTCTTCTGGCTTGCGCTCCTCCTTCGCGGTCTGCATCACAGCCTGGGAATGTGATATGCGATTTGTTGGTGGTGATGGTTCTGGTTGACGGTGGCGTTGAAATGTTGGGATTTCAAGTGTACGTGGATCAATCTTCAGTTTACTTTGTTTGTGGGGAACGATAGTGAGTGATTCAACTTGTTTGTCGATGGGTTGGGTGGGTTGTGTGGGTTGAGTAAATTGGATAGCAGACGAGACTTGGGCCGTTGTGTTGGCTTGTGTTGGTGTTGACGGCTGATCATACCTGTTTTGGCCAGAGGAATCTTGAGTGTCCTTTTGTTCGATAGTCGTCACTCCCATTTGTTGTTTTCCGATTCGAGCGTCTGAACGAGCACGAAACTGTGGAATATGGAGCTCGTGGGGATCTATCCGAGGAGTGCGCTGCGTTTGTGTAGGAACTTGATTCATTGACATGAATTGTCCTCCTCGAGCGGTTTCACTCTGTTTCTTCTTCTCCATCTCTCGAGGATCTTTTTTGGATTTATTAAATGCAGGAATGTCTGGAATTTGGTTGATATATCGGAGTGGGTTGTGTGGAGGTGGTGGATGTGGGGCCATTTTATCGTTTGTCGGAATTTCACGTTGAAAAGCTCCAAATCCCTGTGGATTGCCGTCTTTTCCTCGAATTGCATCAATTTGTTGCTGTTGTTTTTTCTGTCCGCGGGGAGGTGGGAATACAATGTCTGTCGGACGGAATCTTTTCAGATCATTTTGTTGTTGGGTTTGTGGCTGCAAATCCATTTGTTTGGCTGCATCAAGTTGTTTCTTGTGTTGTTCTTTCGTGTCATCACGGGAACTCAGGCCGAATTGATCTTGGCGGTTCTCCAGTTCATCTTTTCGCCGTTTGTCACTTTGATCCGATGGTTGTGGCTGGACCTGGCGTTGCTGTTTGCGTCGTTGGAGATCAGGAAATGATGGAATGTTTTGGAGGTCGAATGGGCCATTCCTCATCTCCCTGGAATGTGGTTTCGCATTAAGAAGCATTTGACGTGCATTCTCCCTCTCCTTTGTCAACTTCTCTTTGATAAATTTCTCTTTCTCCATTTGCAATCGTTCTTCTTCAGCACGTTGGTTCTTCTCTCGTTCTGTGGGTGTCCGGTTATCTCTTTGGAATTGTGGTTGTGGAGGAGGTTGTCCTTCAGGACGAGCTTTGCTTCCTCTGAACGGGGGAATGTCAAGATCTTGCATGTTGATTTTGAACGGTGATTCTTTTTTCCCTCGACGCTGTCCTTCACCTTTCCATCCTCGTTCATCCATCTCTTCTCGACCTTCCCTGGGATGTGGAAAAATCACACGAGTAGCATTTCGAGCTGAGAAGGAAAATGGAAAATGTTGTGATTTCAATTGAAGAATATACTTTCGTGAGCCCTTCCCTTCGGATCGAGCGGTCTGATGACGTTTTCTATCCGAGCTCCTCGATCTAAAACTCGGTCCCTGTTATCTCTATAGAAGAAGAGAAAGTGAAGAAGTGATCGAGATAAAGACAGCGTGAAAAGACGTGAACAATTGATGAGAGTTATGAGAATTTGCGCAGTGTAATCTGAGAAATCAGAACAGAATATACCTTGCATGTGGTCCATGGTGTCCCGGTTGAGAGGAAGCAAGGAGGTTCCAATCAAAAACCATGTCGAATTGGTATTCTTCTCTTTCAAAGAGAAGTCTGAAGAGACGACGAAGATGATCATAATCTGGTTTTGCATCAAAACGGAGATCTATAAGGAATGCAAAGACGGAGAAAAGAATGTTATGAGTAGGCGTATGACAGATAATGGAGAAGAGAATTGGTTGATGAGATTGTTTTGGTCCAAAATACAATGATCAATAAGAAACCAAAAATATGAGGGAGAAAAACATCAATATATGAATATTGATCTCTTGGATGAGGAAGACAAACCGCGAACGTATGAAATGTATTGTGAGAACTCTTGAGGGATGTGTCGGCAGAGATCTTCAACATGGGTACCGATTTTTATCTCACCAATTCTGTTGTACTTTGATCGTCTACTCTGTGCTTTGACGCCTTGCCAAGGTAGCTGCCCTTTCAAGAAATAGACAAACATATATCCGAGAGCTTCTAGATCGTCTCTTCGAGATTGTTCGATACCGACATGTGTGTTGATACTAGCATATCGAACAGTGCCTGTAATTCCCTTTGTTTCTCGGTATGGAATGTGTTGAAGTGTCCGAGAATCGCGATATCGTTTGGCCAGTCCAAAATCGATCATGAAGACTGTAGTAGCATTGTCGCCCCGCCCAATTAAGAAATTA
Source organism: Blattamonas nauphoetae (assembly GCA_033064195.1). NCBI lineage: Eukaryota > Preaxostyla > Oxymonadida > Blattamonas > Blattamonas nauphoetae. Next base: position 313,479 of record JARBJD010000046.1, read on the forward strand.
TCCGGTTTAATATCACGGTGAATAAAGTTTTTGGAATGAAGATACTCCACACGAGAGAGAAGTTGATCAGCGAGCATGAGTGTTGTTTTGAGTGAAAAACGGCGTCCACATTTGTTAAAAAGGTCTTCCAATGATGATCCTAGGAGGTCCATAACCATTATGTTGTATTCGCCTTCCACACCGAACCATTTGACTGAGGGGATTCCTGGTCCTCCTTGTAGCATTCTGTAGAGACGGGTTTCATAGTATAGTTGTGGTTGCCTTGTTCGAGCCTTTTCGAGTTTGATGGCTATTTCCTCGTTAGTGTTGATGATCTTACCTCGATAGATTTCTCCAAACGATCCTGCTCCAATCGGTCGATTCGTTTCAACTTTGAATGTGTTCGCAATTATCCACTCCCCTCTCTCAAAATTATCACTTCCTCTGAGAGAATGAGGGTGCATGGATTGAATATGAATAGATGATGTATCAGTGTGGAATTGTTATGTGAGAGGATCGATCGGCGAATAATTGTTCCGTTTAAACTGTGTCGACTTTTCAACTCATTGCACACGCACCTTTATGATACCAAATCTTCATTTATCTGCTTCGTTTGTATATTTTGTGACAATCACACCGACAAAAAGAGAGAATCACAATGAAGGGAAATCATCATTCCGAAAACCTTGATTACGTTGGTTTTGCTGTGGAACATACTGACCAGATCCTGAAGAGGAGTACTGTTGTTTGGGTTGGTATGATGACCTTCCCTCGTGTCCCCTTCCCTGGTAATCTTGATTGTGATGGCCTCTCCCTCTTCCTCGATCTCTCCTTTGGAAATCTCTTCCTTGTTGGCTGCCCTGTGTTTTTGGTCTGTATTCATGTTGAGACTGGCTTTCCCTTTGTGGAGGCTGATAGAGTGGATATTGAGCCTGTGACTGTGTAGGTTGTTTGATTTCTTGTGTATTCGGTGTAAAATGAGTTTGTGGAGTATAATTTGTTGTGTTTGGTCTGTAGTTCGTTGTGTTTGGAGTGTAACTTGTGTTTGGCGTGTAGCTTGTGTTTGGTGTATAACTCGTTGAACTTGGAGCAACAGTGGCTGTATTTGGGGTATATGTGGTCTGTGTTGGTGTGTAAGTTGCTGCACCTGGATTATAAGACGTCTTAAGTTGTCCTCCTCGAGTATTCTGGCTTGGCACGTGTTGTGCAGGCTGTGGTTGTTTGTTGGGTTGCCAGCTCTTTTTTGATTCTTGTTGGGGTTGCCGTGAAGGAGCAGCGCTACTTGCTGTATGAGGTCGAGATTGTGGTTGTGATTGTTGGACTGACGGTGTGTTTCCAGGGACGAAGACTTGACTGGTTGGTGACATGGTTGTAGTTGGACCTCTGACACTCTGTCCAAAAGGAATGAACTGTGGTCGTTTGAGATTTGTTTCTGTTCGTTTAACTGGTCCGGTTTTTTGCATTAGTTCAACTTTTCCTCCAAGTATACGGAAGTTAGAACGATTGATGATGAGGAGACTATTTTTAATGGTACAGTTCGTAATGACAACTTTACATCCCATGGGTGTGCGATAATCTAATCCAGGGATGACTTCCCTGTTGGCAAACGCACGGGCGTCCGTGAAACCATCAGAAACAGTTATGAGCATGAGATTGGGGCTATCGCTGTGGGAATATGATGGTTGGCAAATATTGCGGATATCAGAAATTTGGAGAACAAGTGGCCCTTCAATCACGCTCACTTTTTTCTGCCCCTTCAACATGTCCTTTAGCAAGTGTTTGTCATAACAGTCAGCAAGATCTGTGTTTAAAAGAGTATTCTGAATCTAGAATGATAGTGAATTGAAATAGGAGATAATGAGAATGAATGGAAGAAGTTAAGATGAAAAACATGATTGAGTTGAGGTGATTGAGAGAGAACTGCGAGTTTTTTTATTCCATTGGTTGTGACCATGAATCCATCCTTTTGAAGTGTTGAAAAGAGATTGTCGAGAATTGCTTGAGGAATTTCAGGAATATCTTCTTCATTTCCCAAATCTTCGATATCTGCGGACATTGAGACAATTGATGAAGGGAGGATCTGTGTTGGAGAATGCATTCATAACACACTGAGAACCCTGAAAAACCAATCGAGATACCGGCTGAACGAATTGTCTAAACTGACTGATTCTACGAATCTGTCCATACATAGAACATAAGATAAATCGCACTCAAATCTTACTGAATCTGCATTAATCCTGACTGGCCGGCACCGACTCTTCCACTGTGTTCTTTCAGATATTCAATCTCGTTGTTCGACGTAACACAAAGGCTTTCCTCGACTCAATCCGAACGATTATTGTGGACGGGGTGTCTCTGGCCGAGCGGGAGAGGATTGCGGATGAGCTGAGCAGGTCGCAGTTCGCTTGGAGGGCTAGGCGAGGGTGTGAGCCAGAGTTGCGAGACTGTCAAATACTTCTTCGACTACGCAGTGAAGAACCAACTCCTACCGACTCTGTTACCTTTTTCGCAAATGCTCAGTTTCTGTATGCGAGTGTATCTCAACATCACCGACTTGGCGCATGTGTCGCTTCCACCCTTTTCTCGTTGCGAGGACCCAAAAGGAACGCGAGACGGAAAGACTCGTCACGAACTTGGCGGTCAAGTTCATCGCCCAACAAGAAGCTTTCCATCGAAGCGAACTCGACGCGATGGCAGCTCACGTCGACACGAAGAAGGAAGAAGTGGTTGAGGCTCCTGTTGCGAAACCAAAGGCGGGTCAGAAAGCTCCGCCGAAGAAGGAAGAGGTCCCACCAACACCCACCGCGGAGACACCCAAACAGGAGAAACCTGCAGCCATCGTGTTCACATCAGGCATGTTTTCAAGTGACGAGGACGAACTATTCACTCCACACTTCCTGCCGTCTGCAGCAAACGAAGAGTTACAGTAGGAAATCGACTTCACATCGTCTTTATTCGAGAGAGTCATCGCAAACACGCATGACATCGAGAATTATTTGCATCATATGGAGAAGGAGAGGGTTAATGCAGAAATTGTGATGCGAGAGCTGGCCTTTAGGCAGTTTGAGAAGGATCGGATGATGGCGTTTAAGAATAAGATGGAGAAGGAGGAGGAAGGGGAAGATGATGAGGATTGAGGAAGAGCGGAGTTTCATCTCACAGGGTACATCTCATCCTCGATCTCATCATTTTATTCAGCTTGTCCAACCTTTTGTCGTGAGCACGGAGAAACTTGGAATGTGAACTTTCTATGATGAGATAAACTTCTCCAAGGTATATAAAAGAGTCAAAAGCATTGATAGAGGCGAGAAGAGAAAATAATTCTTGTGATTTGTGATGAAGAGAGACGTTGAAAAAAGAGATGGTCAATGGACTTTCTTAACTCATTCCTTTCCTCATTACAATCTGATAGTAAAAATGCTTCTATGCCTCTCTCTCCTGATCCATTAGTTCCCACTTTGCCATCGTATCTTGTTTGTCCATCGTTTACCAGGCATCGGTCATTTCATCTCTCCTTCCTTCTTAGACATGAGAGATATGGCACTCAATTTGATGCTCTCAGGTCTCCAGATCTCGACAGAGCCGGAGGCCTCTTTTCACCAGTACATCCTGGTCAGCAAACACCTTCAACGGAAACACACACTTTTCAAATTGATGAAACTTTTCAACCGCACGCTGTGCCTGAAGAACAGCTCACTCAAGCGTTGTCTGTTCCAGTAAGTATAGATATAGGCAGTTACGACATGCTAAGTGTCGAGTACGGATGTACATCGCTTCGTGCAGCGTTCCAAGTTCGGCACAAAGAAATTCGAGATCTAATCAAAGAGTTGGATGGAACAAACGCTGAACGAGCAAATTTTGATGTACCCAACCCTGTTTGTTCTCTTCATTTCTTTATGATGACTTTCAGGATGAAAGATGGTATTTTGGAAGAATCGTCTCAGCGTCACCAAATGTTGATAAATTGAATGTTTCTGACATTCTTCTCGAGGGAGGCAATGGAAAATGTGCCTCTTTAATCTTTTCGAATCAATTTGCTGTTTTCCCAGGACAGGTTCATCGTTCATATTTTTCATCTCTCCAGTTCGTTGCAGTGAAGGGAATTCTCGAAGCACGAAAGCAATTAATAGTTACAGAACTGATTGATGTTTCTTTTTTTTGCCTTATCATTCTCTAGGGCGTATTACCTCCACATCCCAATCATGATCTCGATCACCATCGTGCGCCTGATGGAATGGAAATCATCACAGCACAGGGGCCTTTTCTCCGTGTCGCTGAGTATTTATCGGACAATGTTCCTGATCCGTACCCGATTGACTTCTCTTCGTTTGAATCTCTCATCGCACATGTTTACTCAACGAAGCCACAAGTTGTCGTCCTCGTATGTTCCTGTCTCTCTCACTCCTTCAGTTTGGCCCGTTTGTGGATCCTCTCGACCCGATTGTCCAACGATGCAACAGCATGGGCTTCAAGACTCCAGAAGAGCTTTTCGATGAATTACTCAAAATTATAGCCGGATTAGCTCAAGATCTCACCACCCAGTTCATCCTCGTTCCACATACAAAGGATCTTGCTTATACATCTGGCCTTCCGTTCGTTCCAATGACACCATTTGATGTGAACCTCGAGAAGTTCCTTCCTGTCAATCAAAATCAACCAACCTCATATCATATCGACACATCTGTGAACTCACTCCATGTATATTCAAATCTATTTCTGTTATCATTTTCATTGTCGTCAACCTAGATCCATCTTGTCCCGAATCCTGCGTTTGTGACGATAAACAATGTGGAGTTTCTGTTGATGAGCGAAGACATACTCTTCCACATCAACAAAAGACATTGCAACAAGTTTAGCTTTTCATTGTCCCGAATCATCTCTTCATTTTTCAGAGTCGATATTTCGAATAAAAACGGTCCATCATCAGACACCTTCACCACACTCTGCTCGTATCTCCTCAAACAACGAAGGTTTGTCTTCTTCAATCATGTATCATCCTCTCCCAGCATCTTCCCACTCGCCTCTCTCCCCACTCCCCCACCTCAATCGTACAACACTAACATGCCCACCACACAAGATGAGTTCGAATCACTCCGAATGTCTGCTGCTGACCACACCCAAACAGCCATTTTCAGAATATCCGAAGCACCACACGTTGTGATTGTCCCATCCATCCTCAAACACTTTGTCAGGGTGTGCCCCGTTATATTGAATCATTGTTTGTATATTTAACCTTTAGCGCGTGGATGAGACTGTGTTTATCAACCCTGGCTCGTTCAGACAGAACAAGAAGATTGCATCCATCAGCATTGCTCCTGCTGGGCGAATAACAACAGCTGCTGCAAATGAATTCCTTTTGAAGCAGCAGAGGGAGCGGAATCGACTGATGGAGGATGAGGAATCTGAAGAAGACACTCCTCAGACGATCATCGATACCCAAGAAGCTAATCACTTCATCGATAGGATACGAGTCGATTTAATGAGCAGCTCGAGGTAGATATGGGCAATACAACATCACAACTGTTCATTTTCATCATTTTTTGTAAAAAGGTGAGCCAAAACGAAGATGAAAGAAGATGAGAATGATGTCATTCTTTAAAAGTGACCGAATCCACCAAGAAAATTTAACAGGGGCTGTAGATCAATTGGTAGATCGTTCGCTTAGCATGCGAGAGGCACTGGGATCGAAGCCCGGCAGCTCCATTTTTTACTTTTTTTGCACCTACCCAAGCTGGAAACGCTGTTTTAGAGCTTTTTGAAGCTTTTCGATCTGATCCGAAAGAAGAAACCGACAAACATGTTGATCGCTCCTTTTCTCTGGATTCGCGACTCGAACCCTTCTAATCCTCGACCAGCAGCTCAAAAGACATGCTTTCCACGATTTCAACTGTCTTTTTTTCGAAAAATCGCCCTCTATCTCCGAAACGGGACAATTTCTTTCAGACTCCCGCTCCACTCCGGTATATTCCTCATACCCCTCGTCATCCCTCTCAACACATCCGCTTCACACCTAAAGGTGACAGAAACGCTATCTTCCTCACACTCCCCCTATTTCCAATACTCCTATGACTCCCACCTATAGGGGGTGCATTAATTACGTCCCCTCAGGTTTTCTCGATATATGATGAATGAAGACAATGACCAATACCGATATGAGTCATAAACATCTGTGATGCTCAGATTAGTGAACACATTTCACAATGATACTTCTTAATTTACGATTTTCAGCAGAGTTCCTGTTTCAGACACACGAATCCCAATCAACTATCACATTATTTTAAGAGGATGTCCATTCTACGGATTCAAATACATGAAAAAGACACAAATTGTTGAAGAATAAACAAATATCTTCCCATTGGAAGGTAAGTGGAGGATCCACACCACCGTCAACAACACAGATTCCCATATGTCTATCCACATCTCCATTCCGAAAGACACTCTCAAAACATGCTTCAAAGATGATTAAAGTCAATGACAGTCGATTTCAACGAAACCATGCATCTTTTCGTTCGCTTCATCAATCGATCCTCTCGAAAGAGGTATTGCGATTTTCATTTCTCAAAATCAGTTTTCGTTTCTGGAAATAGGGGAAGAAATACACGTTTCCTCAACATATGGAATTTTCAACCATGGTTAGAGTTTTCACTGACAGGGAAGTCGGGCCCATTCAACGTACTCGATTTAACCCGCAACTCCGGATAAACCCACACCCTGGATCTTCGGCCCACGATTCGGACATTTTCCTAGTTTCATCACTACTTCGCAGTTCTTTTATCAAAGGCTGCTCTAGAGAACGCTGAAACTCATGAAATGAATTAGAAACGATGGAATATGAAGATCATCCCACGCCTTCCTCGTCTTCTCGCTCGTCCCACGCCTTCCTCGTCTTCTCGCTCGTCCCACGCCTTCCTCGTCTTCTCGCTCGTCTCACGCCTTCCTCGTCTTCTCGCTCGTCCCACGCCTTCCTCGTCTTCTCGCTCGTCTCACGCCTTCCTCGTCTTCTCGCTCGTCCCACGCCTTCCTCGTCTTCTCGCTCGTCTCACGCCTTCCTCGTCTTCTCGCTCGTCTCACGCCTTCCTCGTCTTCTCGCTCGTCCCACGCCTTCCTCGTCTTCTCTATCGACTCGATCTTCGGTCCACGTTTCTGGTATTCTTTTCGCTGACGAGCGAATTCGACAAGGTTGGTTTGGGTCGCATTCTGCGTCTTTCCGAAGCGAATTTCCATTTTGTGCTTTTTTTCGCTCGAAACCTGTCACGTTCTGATGGGCTAGTTTCGTTTCTTTGAGAGAATATTTGTGGAGGGGATCTGGATTGTCATGTGGGCGAGAATAAAACATCAATGATACAGAAAATGGTTTAAGAGGCGAAATAAAGATAGAAAAACAACATTAAAGCACGGAAGTGCATCGACTGTTCGAGTCCGAGTTCTGGCGTACCTTTTCAGGATCCTCTTCGTCTGCATTCTCCAACCCAGAGTAGAGAAGCTAAAACAGAGTCAGGAGAGAGAATATCACACTTTTGTGATGGCGTGTTCTTCCTCTGCAATTGCGATCAGCTGATGCGTGAACATGTTGTCGATCTGTTCGGCCGTCTGTGCCTTCCACTTGTCGAACTTCTTTTCTCTTCTATCCACCTTTTCTTTCATTTCGGAGGCGAGAAGAGACGGAGTGGCTTGTGGTCCGTTTTATACTGCGTTTCCCAGTTCGTGGCCTGAAGAAGAGAGATCAATCACAAAAACGATAAAAGATGAGGAAAGAGAGCAGTATCATGAAACGAAAATGAAAAGATCAAACCTGTGGATGCTCAGACGAAGAATCGGTGGCGCCCTTGGGAGCCTGGTCGAAGAGGTGACTATCCATGTCGACGACGAATGGAGGCGCGGGAAACCTCGGAATACATGCGAATCGTGGTGATGCTTGTGCAGGAAAGAGGTGAGGAGAGTCCGACAGTTACGATGGACTGCGCATTGGAGGCGAGCCTTTCGATATGAGGTGTGATTGTGTCTGAGGCGTCTTCGTTGGCGATTGAGGCGGAATAACGGAGATGTTGGTTCGTGAAGACATATTTGAGAGCATCTGGTCGATTTCTTCTTGCCTCAGCTGCTTCAGCGGTGATGCATTTCGAAACAACTCGTGAGTGGGTGATTGACTGCAGAATGGCGGCACTTTCGTGGGGACTAATAAAACACCGCAATTCCTCGCCGACGAATCGTCCTCGACGAGATCGGGGAAGAAGATCTCGAATGAGTGTGTTTGGTCGTGATCAAATGATCGGTGTCGATTCTGAGCTTTCCATCAGCATTTGACTTGTTTCCAAAGAGGAGAGGAGGATGTGAAACGGGATGGCGATGGGAAAGCGGAAGACAGTCACTGAGATCCAGAGAGTATGTCAGTCACCAGGGCTTCGAAAGTGTGGCGTTTGTCTGAAGAAATGACGATAAACCAGGTGATAGAAAAGATACAATACTTCAGAGTAGAAGAAATTGGATCGACAGGGGATGAAAATTCGAGCATACCGTCTCGTTTCCTCATCGAAACGTCAAGAGGTTGAGATGTCGAAATCTAATTTATCATCAGTTAGTGTAGGTTGTGAGGTGGATGGAGAGGGGTGGAAGGGAGTGGATGGGAATGGAAGCTGATGGCTGGGAGGGGATAGGAGAGAAGATGATCTGCGACAAAACAGATCGTGAAAAGATTGAAAGACAACAACGAAAGACAACGAGTTGCGAAATAAAAATCCGAATACCCGTTCTAATTGCGAGTCCATGGTGTCGAATCTTCAATTCCCATTCTCTTTCCGCGATTTCCTGCGTGCATGCTTGACGGAATTCAACTGCATGACGAGAAAGGGTCGAGGATAGACGGGAGGTGAGGTACTCAGTGATGAGAGGAAGGAATGTTTGGAGGCAACTTGACCCGTGGAGTAACGTCCCAACCTGGTTGATACACTTTCTTTTTTAAAATCGTCCCACAATGAGAATGATCGAAATGAAGAAAACATAATTTAGAAGAAATCATGTGGATTTTGGATTCAATAGATGTCCACAGTGGATACCGAAGAGGTGAACACTTGAGGTGACTTCGGTTGTTTGAAAGCTGAGTTGCGGGTTTTCCCGAAGTTGCGTGTTTATCCGATGATGTTCAAATGACTTAAGTCATGACAAAATGACTTCGTTCCAAGTCATGACTTCGTTTGATTTCGAATGACTTCGTTTCAAGTCATCTTTCCAAACACCACGATTTTGAGCAAAATCTTGTGCGCCTCTCAACGAAATGAAGTGATCACGACGAAAACTACCACTTCCAAGAACATTATCGACTTTATGCATGAGAAAACAACTTATAACGATCGTAGTGTGGTGTTCATGTGCGATGTGGAACCTCTCGACTTCTACGCTTTGGAGGAAGAGAATCCAATGAATTGCGACATATATGATCGAGACAGACAAGATGTTCCCATCACAAGGCCAACAGAAGATGACACCCCCGAATATGGTGAGAGGGATTCAAAAGAACAATGTGGGAGTGTGTTTGGAAGGACGTTCAGAGGAAGAGGACTTGTTCAATGAGATCACCGATCTCCATCTTCGGTTGACAGCAACAGAACTCACAGTAGTTGAAAAGCGAGTCAGGGGGAGTTCTCTGCGAGTTAAAACTGGATTTGGAGTGAAACCGTGACACTGTTCATCCCAATCCAGCTTCAAAGATTGTGTCGGCAATGAGTCCAGATGTTGAAGGTCTGAACTCCATGAAACTCATATTCAACGCACATGACGAGCAATCACTGAAGAGCTGATTTCGGTCATCAACTTCTGCGATGTTGTTTTCGAGTTGATTGGATAACGAATCCAGATCATACGTAGAAGATCTCAATTCTAAACCAGAAACAGACAGAAGAAAAGGAATCAATCGAGATGGATGTGTGGCACACGATGGTGAAGAGCTCCGTGTTTATTCAATGAGAGAGCAGAATGAGCATATAAAGCTTCCCGTATCGTCAAAAACAGTGAAGTGAATGTGGAAGAATCAGAGATTGAACCTCCCAAGAGTTATATTTATCAGGAACATCAAGATCAAACCCAAATTGTTTTGGAACCAATCTCGACCACACCCTACTTGAACTGAACAGAGACTCATCCATTGGAGATTGGAGTCAAACCGGAGCGAAAGGGATTTTTCTACAAGTGATGAAGTTCCGGATGAGCATTTTACATAGAGTTAATGATCAAGACCACAACATGGGGATAGATCTCTCAAATGACTTCGTTTTGGAAAAAAATGACTTGGTCTTAAGTCATGAGAAAAAAAGTGAAAAGTAAGTTGGCCTGTTAAGCTGTGTCCAGTCGAGGTGGCAATGTCCAGTCCAATGTCCAGTCTCCTATTTAGGAGCCGAGGGAGTTCATAAAACCGGGCAATGGGTGAAATCCAAGTCATTGCAACAAAATGACTCGAAACGACAAGGGAAGGTGTTCTGTGGGCAGATTAGAGATATTTCTGCAGATTGAGGTCAATTGTGTCCGGAGAACTGAATTATCGGATGGAAATGGGATGATCATTCCAAACCACATCCTTTTCTCCTCGAATTATCAATTCTACAAACATATTCTTGCAGCAATGATCTTAAAGATGGAATAATTGATATGGCGAGGGTGGATATCAGAACCTGGCTGGTAAAAATGACACAAGGCAAAACAGTGTGATTAGTGACGAATTAAGTGAAAAGAAGACAAAAGATACGGCAGCCGACCTTCAGCTTGTTGTGATTCTTCTGAATTTCCTTCGACGATTGGCTCAGTCTATTTTAGGGCTGGTTGAGATCTTACAAACATCAACAGCGCGTCTATGTTCGTTCTTCCTCGCATCCCCTTCCTTGTTTGCTTTTCATTCACCGTCACTCCCTGTTCAGATCGAAGCGAGCGTCCAAGAATCTTTGATTCCCTCCTTTCCGATTTTCGCAAGTGTGATCATCAGGGCCATGCACAAGTAGAAATACGCCGAGTTCGAAGAGACCAGAACACAAATTCAGTCCAGGGTGTCTGTGTATGACCAAAAAGAGTAGGTGAGACCGTTAACAAGTGTGATCATGATTTAGAGGAAGGCCTTGATGAAAGCGATTGTGAAGAATACCCGGTTGAAGAAGCTGTGTTCAACGACGTTGACTTCGTTGGAGCATTGTCGTGTGGGGGGAAATGTTGAATTCTGGAGGTTAAGGAGAAAAGAGAAGAAGGATCAATGTGGAGAATGTGAAAGATTATGAAGAACGGAGATATCTCTTGAGAGGACAATGAAGATGAGATGAAATTTCTGGGAATTCATTCTGACAAACCTTGTATCGATGATACATTCTTCTCTTCCATTGTTTTCGCAAAGTATTTCATTGTCCTGAACTTTCGGTTCTTCTTTCTTCTCGACTTGTTTTGTTGATTCCTTATTTTCTTCACCGATTGATTCGGCCATCGTTTGATCAGTTAGAGTTGCAACAAGTGCAACAGTGTGTTCTTGTTCAATCTTGTTCTGGCTGGGTTCTGGAGACTTCACTTCCTTTGGAATCACAACTGTCTTCGAATCTTTCTTCTCATCATCTGATTCCATATTCCTAGCTACCATCTCCTCTGATTCTTGCCTCTTCGCCTCGGCCTGTTTTGCTATCTGCTCAAATCTCCCTTAACTCCCGATCTATATGTCGAATGTGAAGATATGAATGAGGAGGGTCAAAGATGATGAAAAATGTCAAAAAAAATGAATAAGCAAGAGATGCAAACCGATGGCAACAGATCTCCCATCCTAGTGTATATTGGGGAACAATATGCCCGTCGTCTTGGAGGTTCCCTTTGAAAATACTCTGAGTCCATTTTCTACCAATTCGATGACAGTTGTTCATTTCTTCTCAGAGGAGAAGAAGACTGAAATTGCGGTTGTGCAGCTTTCTCGCTTGTGGATGAATGAGCACCCTGTTCCTGCAAGAGATGGAGAGAAAAGTGAAGGAAGTGGCTAGAAATTGAAAATAAGGAGAGAAAACACGATCAACGGCGACTCAAACTGTTCTGAGTTTGGTCACATCCAGGGGAAGCAAAATGCAGAGATGAAGGCACTACCTCGCTCAAACAAAGTGATGAGGTCTAAGACTAATCAAAAAAGTGAGAGATGGGTGGTAATATCACACCAACATCGAAATGGAGAAGCAACTGTGACCCTATATAGATGTCGATTGGACGTCCAGGACTGGATGTCCAATCGGACAGTCCAATTTTGCCGACTCTTTGAAAACTTCAAAACGGTATGCACTAATTGAGAAGACATCAGAACAAAAGTATCAGCGAAATGTCCAATGACATCCAATGACGTCCAATGGTGGGTGGATCAAGCAACTCGTCACTAGAAGAAGAGTATCATCGGATTCTCACCATTTCGCTGATTTTCAACAGACTCTTCTCATTTTCAAGTGAAAGGAAACAAATATATGGAATGAGAGTAAAATGAACAGGATCAAAATTGAATTTCCAATCGAAGTCAATTGTCCAGTCCAACGCTGGCACCGTCCAATCCAATTAACATGCCAAAAAGTAAGTCATATGACTTCAAACCAAGTCGTTCCGACTACACTGTTCACTGACTTCTTCGTGGATCTTGAAAGCAAGGCAGATCCAACCACTGTCCTGACCATATTTCGTGTTTTTTCGATCGATTCTCCAAGATCTAATCTTCATCTTGTTCTTTCTAACCAAGCTCCTAAATCGTTCACAGAGATCATAAACGGCCTCTCATTGACTTACAAGGTGTGATGATCTCCATTCATTCCACCTTTCGTTTTCACTTTTTTACCTGATTTCAATCTCCGTTTGTTCGCTTCATTCACCTTTGCCATTATGATTTTCTTCAATCACTGTCCATTTTTCCCTCAATTTTCAATTTTCATTCTTAAATTCTCATTTTTCATTAATTGCCAACAAGTCATCTTTGATGCGGTTCTCTCTCCTCAATATGACTTCCCTTGCCATCCTCACGCTTTCCCTGATTACCAACATAACATCCCGTTCTATCAAACTCTTCTTTCCGTCTATATCCTCAGATACATTTCAGCAATCTGGACCACATCTCGACCGATCACATCCATTTGTCATAGTCTCCTTAAAAACTCTTGAGTGCTTTCTAACCATTTTGTGAGGACGCTTGGCGATCTTTAGATGTAATTTCTGTTTTTTAATCGAAGAAGAGCACTCATTGACAAACTTACTCTAAAAGAGAGAATTCAAGAATGAAAATTGAAAATTGAGGGAAAAATGGACAGTGATTGAAGAAAATCATAATGGCAAAGGTGAATGAAGCGAACAAACGGAGATTGAAATCAGGTAAAAAAGTGAAAACGAAAGGTGGAATGAATGGAGATCATCACACCTTGTAAGTCAATGAGAGGCCGTTTATGATCTCTGTGAACGATTTAGGAGCTTGGTTAGAAAGAACAAGATGAAGATTAGATCTTGGAGAATCGATCGAAAAAACACGAAATATGGTCAGGACAGTGGTTGGATCTGCCCTGCTTGAAAGTGATTCGATTCAAGTCTCATTTTGAACATTTTTACGTCTTTCTAAGATTATAAGAAGATGACATAAGTGATATCGGTGATAAAACTCAACTTTCATACCTTCCAATGAAAAACGAATGACTTTTCATTTTTCCACCACACATGTGAATGAGGCTCTTATTTTACATTTTTAGAACACTGCACGATAAAAGAGTTGAAAAGAACTCTGATAATGAAATGATTTCTGGAAGTGTTTCTCATAGCTGAAAATATTCGTCAATCACCATCAGAAATGAGTGAATTGAGAGATCTATCACACAAAATATCGAAAATTTGAACAGAAACATGACTTACCAATGTTTAAGACATTCACGAAAAATCCAGTAAGGTTAACTTAACAGATATTGAAAAAACCTGAGGGGACGTAATTAATGCACCCCCTATAAATCCATCAACCTCACCCCGACTCCAAAAGATATCCTCTGGACAACACAGACAAAATAGCCCCACAGCTATAATCAAACACATCAGCCCCTCGATTAAGCCTTCACATTCCACTCTCCAAAGCAGAACTGTGTCAGCGAACAAAGAAAAACCAAACGGGTAAAGTGATGACGCTGAGGTCCGAAGGAACAGCACTGCCCATCGCTGATTGTCAGGTGGTCTTTAAACACAACGCCAACCTCGAGGAGATGACACTGACGATCCCTTTCACGTCCAACCATTTCACATTCCAGATACACCTCACGGAACAGGTCCTCTTCGTGTTTGACACGACGTATCAAGTTATCACAGTTTCATCTTCGGACGGAAATGTCAGATTCAAACAACCAACATTCGAATTCGTTCTCACAGGTCCACCCGAGCTGGTCTCAGTGCATGCATCGCTGGACGAAACGAAAGAGAGTCTGATTTTGGTTCTGACAGGAATGCGTCTGCCTCACGGGACGTGTAATATGACACTCATCCGTATAGACAACAATCAACCGCTCAGTCTCCAATTTAACTGCTTCTCCGACCAGATTTCACCCACATTCACCATGTCCGATCACCCTCAACTGGAATACGGCAAAGAATATCGGATTATGAACATGACCGTGTCTTCCGTCAATGTCATCTTATTCTCATCCCTCTCGTTCGTCATTCCCGCCCTCCCAAGGCAAGGAGTGATCGAGGAACTGTACGCGACATTGAGTCCAGATGGGCAGAAAGGAAGGATCAGAATTCGAGGGAGGGGGTTGGAGCCAGGTCCCATTCAATTCACTCTCACCGACACACCAACACACTTCCACTCGGCGGTGTTTGTGTCTGAGGGGTTGTTTCAAGTGGAACTCCCTTTCGGCACAAGTGCTGGGGAATTGCAGAGTGGAGCGGAGTACACAGTCGCCGTGCTTGAAGTTGATTTCTGTGTAGTGTCGTGGAATGTTAATAAAACGTTCACTGTCCCTTTCCCGCCAAACGTTGTCGCTGTTGTCGCAGAATCGAACGAAATTGGTATCGGAGTGACAATTGATCTGATGGGCGATTATTTACGAATGGAAGAGGATTACATTGTCACGTTGCTTCCATCTGGTTCCTTTGTGGTTCATTTCAACGATTCAATCAGTGCCTCAGTCGAACTTTGTTTTGATGGAGATGACTTTGATTATTCCACAACCTACACAATCGACTCAATCGCGCACGTGGACAATCCTGATCACAAAATGGAAGTTTCAGCAGGTGTGACGTTCACAACGACACCGAAGCCAGAACATGTCGTGCTTTATGTATCATCTGTGTGGGGAGAGGTGAGCAAACTGTGTGGAGAGGGGAGTCGACCGTGCAAATCTGTGGATTGGGCGTGGGGGTTGTGGAGCCACTCTCAATCGAAATTGTGTCGATTGCCCTTCTGGATGAATCTGAGCTGACAACACCGATGGAACAGAAGGATGGAAGACTGACACATTATTATATCGGACCAAACGCGTTCGACACTCTGACCATCCCATCAACAGCATCGCTGGGAGAGAATGAAGCGATGATCGTCGTTCGAACTTCTTTCGAAATGAGTCAGACTGAAGTTCTGATCGAAGCATCCTTATCCAAGTTTGTCTTCCTCTCCGCCATCAACGCCACTGTGACTCTGAAGCAAGGATCGATCATCGGAACTCCATCTTCCTCAACAATGAACGGGGATGCTCACAGCCAACTGTGCGGATGGACGTCGGGGTTTGTCCAGTTTCTCAACACCTCCGCATCCATCTCGTCCATGTCATTCAGTCACCTCTCAATCGGCGCCTTTGTCGTTCAAGGTGGTCGTGTGATGATTGATGCAAGCAAATTCTCGTCCAACTCGCCTCACTTTGCTTCGTTCCCATCGGTCTCACGCAACGTTCAGTGTTCAGACGATGGATTTCTTGACATTCAGGGTCTGACGGGAAGCGATGGCACAGAAGAGAGCATCTCGTCTTGGATTGTGCCTTCGGATTGTGTTCTCTCCTCCCCCATCGTCAAACTCGACTCACCATTCTTCATTCCCAAACCTCGAACCGACGACTCTAAAAGCACGTGGGATGAAGGCACCGACACGTACCATGTTGAAATCCAGGGAACAACGCTGATCCCGTGTGGACTGTTCCTGAAACTTGACGGACAAAGCGAGACGGGAGAACCAACATCAACCAAAATCGAACTCATTCCAAGCATCGCAACATTGTTCAACGAGACACTCATCTCACTCGATCCCCCAGCATCTGCCGTCTCTGACATGTCCACAACAATGGAAATTCGTGCTCGGCTTGTTTTTGGGAATTCTGTGGCGACTGAAGAACTCTTCGCATTCCCTGTGAGGAAGGTCTCGTCGTCAGGATTGGGAATACCGACGTGGCTGATCCCTGTGATTGTTGCGGTGGTTGTGTTTCTGATTTTGGTGGTGTTGATCGTTGTGTGTGGTGTGTCGGAAACAGAGAAGGAAGGAAAAGCAGAATGTGGGAAAAGAGGGGAAAGAGCAATCCATTCACCAAGTGGAAGAAGAGAAGTCAGATCACATTCCTTTCAAACACGACGACGAATCAATCCTCGATGACACACGCCCTGCCCTCGTCCTCGAGCCAGAGGAGACGGACCAATTTGATCTGAAGATTGATGAATCAGAACAAGAACGACCTCACTCAATCAAACCATTGGAAGAACCGAAGCAAGATCCTTCGTTTGAAATGATGGTTGATATTTCGAAACCGTCACCTGAACAGGATGGCCACGACCAGCTCCTCGATTTGGATGAGAAACCAAAGCAGAAAAAGGAAAAGAAGAAGAGAGGTGTGGAGTCACTGGACGAAGCTGTGGCACCGAACAGCGAAGGGGTGATGAAAGAACCTGACGAGGAAGGAAAAACAAACTAATTTGATGAGATTGTAGAAAGAGAGAAAGAAGAGAGTTGGGGAAGAAGAAGAGATTCTGCCTGACCCGGAAGACTTGGGAGAGCAGCCAAAGAAGAAGAAAAAGAAGAGTCAAGCAGACGACAGTGATGAACAGCAGAAAGAGGCCGAGGAACCGATCACTACTGAACAGGAAGTCCCACTCACGCATCCTCCTTCCATCGAAACTGGTTCTCCGTTTTCGTTCCATTTCACAACTCCCCCGTTCGTGACAACTTGCGGCCACTTCCTCCTCTGCTTCCCTTCATTTTCTTCATTCCATGTCTTCCCAATCTGGCCAGTCCTTGTGAGATCATCACATCCCCAATCAGAACATGCTAGCTGCAATTAGAAACAGTTGTAAACCACCGGACATTCACCAAACAGTCAGATCCACCAGTGACGAGGTAAGGGTATTGTTGAGGATTCGAGAATGTCCGAAAGAAGAAGCATTGCTGCCAACCCGATCCGTTTTCCATCAAACTACTTGCCAGACAAGCAACGACTAAGGAAATGTTGGCCAGAGTGTGTGTGGGATGCAGTACTCCAAGAGACGAGCAAGGAAGAATGAGAAAAGGATGAAATACAAAGGCAGGCTCAGAATGTAGAGTGAGCGCGGAAGGAAAACAGGAGAGATGAATTAAACAAGAATTAGAGATTATTGTTTCTAATAGAGTCATTTTATCGCCTTATCCCGGGTTGGTAGGACGATCCAGGTCAAACACACTTCGAAGTCGTAGCCACAGACCAGAGTTTTCATCATCCTGAGATCGAGCTTTTCACTTCACCAGACTCTTTTTCTTTTCTATGATTAAAAAAGTGTAGTAATTCATTGCTGTGAAGTGTTTTGGTTAAAATCAGACAAAATCGACAGTTCATATACTCGATTTCCGGATGGTGCAAACTTGTGTCCATGACTGCAGTATCAAAAAACAAGAACTTTTCATAAATCCATAACATGGGGCTTGAAAAATATGGATTGGTTTCACTAAGAAGAATCAACATTGGTTCCGCGCCGAAACGCAGGTGTCGGGTGAAAACCTCAAAATACTGTGAAAGCCTGAAATGAACACATTTTTCTCAACTTTTTTCCCTCTTTTCTCCACAACCAGCAAACCGTTTTGAATCAGATAAAATGCATTGTGATCGTATAGCACCTCGAGAACGATCAAGGACACCTTGTGGATTCCCTTTGAGCAAGAAACAGGTTTTTAAATGGCTTACAGTACTATCATTCATCAATTCGCATCCTTCTCAAGCCCACAACATTTTGGGAATGGGCCTGATTTTATTCTCTCGTTGTCTGCTATATGTTTTCTCATTTCAATATGTTCGTTCTCTCATCTCGTCTTCTCACATTCTTAATCAGGATTGAGTCAATTAAATGGAAGAAAAATAGAAAGACTTCCCTGAACGATGTGATCTACCCTTCTAATCATTTATCAGCCTACTCCTGATTACGGCCTGACATGACTTTGGTTTTTATTTTATTGCATTCATTGTTGATTTTTAGAGTTGGTTGAGCTTGTTTTTTTCGTTGTCTTTTTTTCTTCTTAATGTTTTTGGTGTGCATTTTTGTTTCCCCACTTCACAATTGGATCATTCCTGATTTCACACTTGGTTGCCCGCTGTTTTATCTCATTTTCTTTCCTCCTCTTCTCAGCAATATACTCCAATGTTGTCAAGAGTACTCCGGATTTCAACACTCGTTGAAATTATGAGAATGAAGCCTCTGCGAACTTTTGAACTGGTGTAAGCAATTGATTCTCCGTCTCTCTATCTGGTTTCGGAAGTCTGTCCAGAAGAGGTATCAAATCCAATGAAGGAAGTCGAAATCGTCTTTATGCAGCTTCGATGATCTGTCTTCGGAAGGCGGTTTGAACTGATATTGGGAGAGTTCGTGCTATCTCTTTACGATGTCCAACTTGTGAGAAAGGTTGTGGAATGGTGTACGACGATGAGTAGCTTCTTTTGAGATTTTGTTAAATTCGATCTTCGGGTGGCTGAGTGAGGTTGGTGGTACTCGGTGGCAGCGTGACTATGTGGATGTGATTTTGGAGAGCTAGTTCAGAGACTGAAGAGAAAAGTTGGACCGAACAAGTGCTCATGATGAACAATACCCACCGACTTGTTTGATTTGTGTTCTTTTTCTTCTTCATGAATGCTTGGTGGAACCATGTGGTCCACTGTTCATGAAACTGTTCTGAAAGGACACCGCTGTCTCCTTGACAAATCACCTTGATTCCAAATGTCTCCAACTCGACAAATTCAACAGGGATGGTTTTCACTGGATAAATCAGTCTTGGCTTGAAAAATGACCCATCCCCCCACACACATGCAACAAGAGTAAAGTTGGCTACTCTTGTGTTTTTCTGAAGGAGGGGAGAAGAAGTAGCAAACCTTTCACTGTCTCTCAGAAGTTTTTTATCATTGCTGCTGCAGTCTTTACAGATTCCATCCTTTACGAAACCTAGTTGTCAAGGTTGTGGTGATTGGACACATGGTTATGTGTCCAGTTCGGAGCTATCTGCATCTGCCGTGTCACCTCGTTTGGTGATGAGGCAAGCATATCTTCGAGCTATGTTGATTCAACGAATGATAAAAATGTAAGAAACATTTGACTGAGCGTCTTTGACGGTGATGGATCGACTCATTTCACTGTTTTTTCCGACATATCACTTTCCTTTTCTAAAACAATTCCTTAACTACAAAAAATAGGTTTGAGCAATGGAGGTCTGAACGATTTTTGATGTCGCATCAGTGTTTCAGCTCCCGACTATTGAATGAACAGACCTCGACGCAATCACGATCACGAACAGCTCATTTTCCAACATCACAGTCCTTGAAGAAACTCCTCCGCCACTTGAGCATGCTTATAGAGTTCCATCTCGCTGAATCTAGATTCATAGAACCACACTGCATTATATTGCCGGACTAAATGGTATCGTCAGAATGTGCCATTGCCAGGGACCTAAGACGGATCAGATCGTTCATACCTCCATTGCTCAAACCAATTTTTTGTAGTTAAGGAATTGTTTTAGTAAAATAGAGTGATATGTCGGAAAAAACAGTGAAATGAGTCGAATTGACCGATGTGATATAGAATCTACAGACCTGATATTGTCTCTGTCCATTACAGCCCCATTTTTGGAGAATCCTGTCTTTCCGAATCTCAGCCTTCACTCTCTAATAATCAGTGACTCTCGTGATTTTCACATTCTTCTTGTTCTGTGTTGGCATATTGAGGGGATTGACTCGATTAATGACTGGAGGGTTCGCTCTCACACATTGTGTTGCTTCCGATATCATGTTGATCGTGTTGACATGATGAATGGAGCATTGGCCCATTTTAAACCCGTAGGAGTGGTTTTTTGGATGGCTTGCTAGATGTCGGAGGATGATAGATTCGAACATGACAGCATCAACTTTGCCTTGTAAACATTCTGCATGATGAATCCCATCTTCTGAAATTGCACAAATCACGCTTATTTGGATATTGTTGGGCGGAGCTTCGATTAACATTGTCTGTCCTTGAACTCCCCATCCCCAGCGTCGGATACATCGGGCATTCCATCCAATCTCATCGATGTATATCATTCTGTTTTCTGCGCATGAAAAGCCAAATCAGGACTGGACAAACAGGATGGTTTCCTGTTTCAGGATGAGTTTCAGATAGCAGGCGGCGGACCGAGTAGTGGCTGAACGGATGGCCTTGCTCTTTTCGTTTTGCTGCGATGAGCACGGAGCTGTTGGATCAGACGTTCGGTGGTCCTTTCCGTGACGACACATTCCCAGGCGTACCAAGTGTGGTGTTTTTCAGGTCAATTCGCCTCGTGTAAACTGGTATAATTGGCTCTTTTGGGATTTGTGGCTGATGTCATGATTCGAGGAGTTCTAGCTTGAACCGCTGTACTTTTCGGTTCTCCCAGTTGTCGTGAGAATCTTTGATGAAAATTAGAGATATGTCAGTATGGTGGAGTCACCAAGTAGTTCCGTGTCAACAATTTATCCAATTATCCTGAAGAAGGATCTTTCTTCTCTCTTCTCCTTCCAGCGGCAGAGGCGCAGCCCGAATCAAATCAGCCTGGAATTCAGGTCGAAAACAGCCAACCAACTCAACCAGTACCAAACGAGACCACCATCGAGGTCTCACCAATCCGTAGAAGGGCTTGCTGATTCTGTGGCAAGCCCTTCGCAACGTACTATCGCGTGCACAGGCACGAAAAGACCTGACGCTTCAACCCGGCAAAACGAGCTCAAACGGCGCCAGAGCCAAGGCGCCAACTTAAGCCAGTGCAATTCTTCATAGTAGCGTCAATAAAGCACGAAAATCAATAATTCACGATTATGATGTGGGTCATTATTTTTGACATCATAGAAAAGTTCGAGATCACCCCTTCAAAACCTCCTCTCCGCATTCTTTTTTTCAAATTTGCTGTTAAATCTCACATAGCTCTTTCTCACCTCAATGAACTGATTGCATGTGTTTTTTTCGATCTATTCATACCAGTAGACAAATTGGATGTGGATTTCAAAACAATATGGGTTGATCGTCATTTGGTGGACTTTGTACTTTCAACCATCTTCCTCACTGCACTGGATGTGGTGTACTGGGTGAATGTCTCCTTCACCACCATATAACCTCTTCTCTCATTCTCTCTCTCCTCTGTTCTCCCCCTCTTCGCATGACATTGAAGCTTGGATGAATGAATTCACTTTTATTCACTTCTAGTGGTGCAGTCGTTCAAACAAGTGATACTGCTTTGGTTGGTTTTCGAAAGAAAGTGATAATTGTGAGTTGAAAACAACAAAATGCATGGAAGACACAACTAAGATGGAAAGTGTTGATGAGAGAAAGAGTGGAGGGAGGCGGAGGCCCGAGGAGGGGAGTTTGGATGTCGCAGAAGGAAAAAGGGGGTCTATCGGAGGGAGGTGAGTGGAGGACGAGCGAGGCAAGCAGAGGTGAGAGGAGGACGAGGGAGGCAAGCAGAGGTGAGAGGAGGACGAGGGAGGCAAGCAGAGGTGAGTGGAGGACGAGGGAGGCAAGCAGAGGAGAGTGGAGGACGAGGGAGGCAAGCAGAGGTGAGTGGAGGACGAGGGAGGCAAGCAGAGGTGAGTGGAAGACGAGGGAGGCAAGCAGAGGTGAGAGGAGGACGAGGGAGGCAAGCAGAGGAGAGTGGAGGACGAGGAAGGCAAGCAGAGGCAAGCAGAGGTGAGTGGAGGACTAGGGAGGCAAGCAGAGGTGAGAGGAGGACGAGGAAGGCAAGCAGAGGTGAGTGGAGGACGAGGGAGGCAAGCAGAGAAGAGAGGAGGACGAGGGAGGCGAGCAGAGGTGAGAGGAGGACGAGGAAGGCAAGCAGAGGCAAGCAGAGGTGAGTGGAGGACGAGGGAGGCAAGCAGAGGTGAGAGGAGGACGAGGGAGGCGAGCAGAGGTGAGAGGAGGACGAGGGAGGCAAGCAGAGGAGAGTGGAGGACGAGGAAGGCAAGCAGAGGCAAGCAGAGGTGAGTGGAGGACTAGGGAGGCAAGCAGAGGTGAGAGGAGGACGAGGAAGGCAAGCAGAGGTGAGTGGAGGACGAGGGAGGCAAGCAGAAGAGAGGAGGACGAGGGAGGCGAGCGGTGAGGGAGGACGAGGAAGGCAAGCAGAGGCAAGCAGAGGTGAGTGGAGGACGAGGGAGGCAAGCAGAGGTGAGAGGAGGACGAGGGAGGCGAGCAGAGGTGAGAGGAGGACGAGGGAGGCAAGCAGACGTGAGTGGAGAACAGGAAGGCAAGCAGAGAGGCAAGCAGAGGTGAGAGGAGGACGAGGGAGGCAAGCTGAGGAGAGTGGAGGACGAGGGAGGCAAGCAGAGGTGATTGGAGGACGAGGAGAGGCAAGCAGAGAGGCAAGCAGAGGTGAGAGGAGGACGAGGGGAGGCAAGCTGAGGGAGGTGGAGGACGAGGAGGCAAGCAGAGGTGATTGGAGGACGAGGAAGGCAAGCAGAGGCAAGAGGGTGAGAGGAGGACAGGGAGGCAAGCAGAGGTGAGAGGAGGACGGGGAGGCGAGCAGAGGTGAGAGAGGACAGGGAGGCAAGCAGAGGGTGAGGAGGACGAGAAGGCAAGCAGAGGCAAGCAGAGGTGGGGAGGACGAGGGAGGCAAGCTGAGGAGAGTGGAGGACGAGGGAGGCAAGCAGAGGTGATTGGAGGACGAGGAAGGCAAGCAGAAGCAGAGGTGAGTGGAGGCGGGGAGGCAAGCTGAGAGAGAGGACAAGGAGGCAAGCGAGGTGAGTGGAGGACGAGGGAGGCAAGCAGAGTGAGAGAGGAGGACCAGGGAGGCAAGCAGAGGTGAGTGGAGGACGAGGAGGCAAGCAGAAGCAAGCAGAGGTGAGTGGAGGACGAGGGAGGCAAGCTGAGAGACAAGGGAGGCAAGCAGAGGTGGAGTGGAGGACGAGGGAGGCAAGCAGAGGTGAGAGGAGGACAGGGAGGCAAGCTGAGGTGAGTGGAAGACGAGGGAGGCAAGCAGAGGTGATGGAGGGTGAGCTACGAGGGGAGGACTCGGTGGTTGAGGAGGGAAGGAGGGCTGTGTGCATGGTTGATGAGGGAGGAGGAGCTGTGTGTTTGGTTGAGGAGGGAGGAGGGAGCTGTGCATGGTTGAAGAGGGAGGAGCTGTGTGCATGGTTGAGGAGGAGGAGGGAGCTGTGCATGGTTGAGGGAGGGAGGAGGAGCTGTGTGTTGGTTGAGGAGGGGAGGAGGAGCTGTGTGCATGGTTGAGGAGGAGGGAGGGGAGCTGTGTGCATGGTTGAGGAGGGAAGGAGGGAGCTGTGTATGGTTGAGGAGGGAGGAGGAGCTGTGTGTATGGTTGAGGAGGAGGAGGGAGCTGTGGGAGGCAACCTACAAGAGAAGAAATGACAAGAGGAATAAATGATGCTTGATATTGTTGAAAAGTTTGATAAAATGAAAAGTAATCAAGTTAAGAAAGGAAAGGTACTGAAAACTAAGAGTTTCGGTGTTGTCCTCACGCATTCCAAGTCCTGCTGTGAACCTAGTACCGGACACAGGGCCATAAAAGGTACTAGGCTAGCCCTGTTCGGCCAAAAGGCCTGGCAGGATAAGCCAGGTATGGAATGAGTGAGGTGGTAGTTATTTTAGAATGATGAAAAAGGTGAGGTGAAAAATGAATCAGAATGAAAAAGAATAGGAGAGCTTGGAGGAGAAATAAGAATGGGAGAATTAGGAGAATCGTAATGGAAAGGAACAGTAGGAGTTGAAGGAATAACAGAAGAATGATTAGAGGAGTTTGTCACTGAATCCAAATATGAAAAACGAAAAGATGTCTTCTCACCCAACTCTGCACTCAATCCGCGCTCCTCCTCTCTTTCCACCTCTTCCTTCTCAAAAATCTTCCTCACCCTGTTGTCTCTGCCCCTCTTCTGAGAATAGGAAAGAAGAAATGAAAATGATGAGAAATCAATAATAACAGGTGCTCCGGTGAGCGAAGTGCCATCGCGTAAAATCCCAAATAATCCTTCATCCTAGTAATGGTGACCCTAAAATAACTATGGTCTTCTGGAAAGACCTCATGTCTAAAAATAGAGAGAATAATGATTTAAGAAAAATGGCAGACTTGTGAAAAGAATGGAAAGTATTCCTTTCGGATGAATTAAGAGAGCCAGTTTGGCTGTCAAAGAAATTGAAAAGGTCATCCGAGGAGCGGATGGGTGTTGTGAGGTGAGTGGAAACTAAATTTGTAAGAACTCCGAACTCGGAGTCGCAACAATTCTTGCCGTGTTGCTCGGCGAAGAAGAGTAACACACCCTCTTCTCTGAAAAGAGGGTTTAAGGAAGACAAAAGAAACCAAGGACGAACTGGTTCCGAAAATGTGGACCAGTGTCCGAAAATACAGTGACATGTGATTTGGAATGATATGAAGGAAGTGCAAATAAATCGGAAAGACATTCTTGAACGAAACGGTGGTCGTGCGAAAGCACTGGTGAAATAAAGTTGTGATGTGTTTTGAAATAACAGAATTTTGTGAAGTGAAACACGTAATGCACAAATGAGAAACTGAAACTTGTGAATAGAAATCATGACCTATTTGGGTGTTTGAGATTGGCAAGTGCCAATTTTCTTTAAAATCCATCACGATAACTAAAGAGTTATCGTCGATGGATGAAGTGGAAGTATTGTAAAACTTTCTTTGTGTTTCTGCTATTTTTTTGTGTTGTTCAATTGTTTTTAATTCATTTTCTTCTTTTTGTGTGAGTTTTTTGTTTTGTGATTTTAATGTTTCTTGTTTTTTGCAGATATTTCCCTCGCTCACAAATCGAGCAAAGGTCTGTTCTTTTTTTGGTTTTTGTAGAATTTTTTTGTTTTGTTGCAAAATGAAGAATATGACATGTTTGTTTTCCCCTGTTCAACGAGTTTGCGGTGTAAATCCTTCTTCGTTGATTCGAGAAGCCAGTTTCAGAATTTTTGTTTTGAGTTGGGACACTATCAGTGGGTTAACGACCAAACGCAAACCACAATTTGTGTTGGATTGATCTCATTGTGACATGAAAAAGATTTGTTTGTTTAATTTTCAGAAACTTGTACTAGGAATGAAGACAGAGACGATGATGAGTGAAGACAACGGATACTGTCCTTTCCAGTGATCACCCCTTTTCAATTTATGTCTTCAGGGTTGTACGAAAGTGGTGGCAGAATCACCAATTTACTGGGACGAATATACAACCAAAAACATTTAAGGATTACGTAATTGTCTTCTTCGATATACAGAGCTCTCTTAACAATTGTTTTTTTTTATTTTCCGGAACCATGAAAGATCAATCCATTCTAATTTCGAAATTGTGGTTTGCGTTTGGTCGTTAACCCACTGATTGGTTGAAGGTGTATTCGGAATGGAAGCGAATGATGCTTGTGAAGGAGTGAGGAGGAAAGTGATGTCCTCTTCGTTGATTGAATCAAGGATTGATGGTTCTATGAGATTAGGAAAAGAGAGAAATAAGAGAAAAGAGAGTTGGACTGTTTTTTTTCTCCTTTCGTGACTGTCTGGCTTGATTTTCGCAGCTTGGCGATGTGTTTTCGTGAATTGCTTTCATTAATTCAGTATCTTCTTGTATGTTGATTTTCTATGAAAAAAAAGTGAAAAAAATGAGCGGTAACCTGTTTTGACGCTGGTCGACGTCGAGTGGGATTTCGAGGTCTCCCACCGATTCTGTCGAATCGGGAGCGGGCATAATTGTATGCCCCCTCCTCGACGTCGAACCCGGCAGCCTGGGTCTCGCCAAGTGACAACACTTGGGAGACACACTGCATTAGTTTCACCTTATCGTCTTTATTTCTCATTTCACGATGTAAATGAGACAAAGACGAACAAAGTGAAGTGAATTTATCTAAAGAGAGAAAGATTGAGAGAAAAGAGAGACAAACTATTGTAATAAGCCAGAACTATCTCCTTGATTGGTATGAGTTCATGACGACTATCCAGAGCTTTGATGAGAGGTGCTGCTGGATAGTCGCTATATTGTTTGACGAGAAGGTCGTAAATCTCCTTCCCGTGCGTGCTGATAGTCGATTTTGGTTTCGTGGTATAAGTTTCCATGATTAAGAGAAGATATGATGGGGTTGAAAATGGATGAGTTTTGCAAGAATGTATATTGGGGGACGAAAGGATTACTGAGAAATCTGCCTTCCATGGCCCACAAGTCTGTGTCATCACCTGGAAAGACATTCAACCAACCTGATTCGCTCCTCACATCACTCAACTTGTTGACATTTCACCTCTCCTTCCCACACTCATCAGCAAATGACCTGATTTTTCCCCTCTCGCCCTCCATTCGACCTGATTATACCCTCACTCTCCCTCCACCCATCGCAAATTCACCTCCTTCCTCCCTCCACCCATCACAAATTCACTTCCTTCCGCCCTCCACTCATCACAAATTGACCTCCTTCCGCCCTCCACTTATCACAAATTCACCTCCTTCCGCCCTCCACCCATCGCAAATTGACCTCTTTCCGCCCTCCACCCATCGCAAATTGACCTCCTTCCGCCCTCCACCCATCGCAAATTGACCTCTTTCCGCCCTCCACCCATCGCAAATTGACCTCTTTCCGCCCTCCACCCATCGCAAATTGACCTCCTTCCGCCCTCCACCCATCGCAAATTGACCTCTTTCCGCCCTCCACCCATCGCAAATTGACCTCTTTCCTCCCTCCACCCATCGCAAATTGACCTCTTTCCTCCCTCCACTCATCACAAATTGACCTCCTTCCGCCCTCCACCCATCGCAAATTGACCTCTTTCCGCCCTCCACTCATCACAAATTCACCTCCTTCCGCCTTCCACCCATCGCAAATTGACCTCTTTCCGCCCTCCACCCATCGCAAATTGACCTCCTTCCGCCCTCCACCCATCGCAAATTGACCTCCTTCCGCCCTCCACCCATCGCAAATTGACCTCTTTCCGCCCTCCACCCATCGCAAATTCACCTCTTTCCGCCTCCACCCATCACAAATTCACCTCCTTCCGCCCACCCATCGCAAATTGACCTCCTTCCGCCCTCCACCCATCGCAAATTGACCTCTTTCCGCCCTCCACCCATCGCAAATTGACCTCTTTCCGCCCTCCACCCATCACAAATTCACCTCCTTCCGCCCTCCACCCATCGCAAATTGACCTCCTTCCGCCCTCCACCCATCGCAAATTGACCTCTTTCCGCCCTCCACCCATCGCAAATTGACCTCTTTCCGCCCTCCACTCATCACAAATTCACCTCCTTCCGCCTTCCAGACCTCTTTCCGCCCTCCACCCATCGCAAATTGACCTCCTTCCGCCCTCCACCCATCGCAAATTGACCTCCTTCCGCCCTCCACCCATCGCAAATTGACCTCCTTCCGCCCTCCACCCATCGCAAATTGACCTCTTCCGCCCTCCACCTAATGCGTTGACCTCTTTCCGCCCTCCACTCATCACAAATTCACCTCCTTCCGCCTTCCACCCATCGCAAATTGACCTCTTTCCGCCCTCCACCCATCGCAAATTGACCTCCTTCCGCCTACCCATCGCAAATTGACCTCCTTCCGCCCTCCACCCATCGCAAATTGACCTCTTCCTCCCTCCACTCATCGCAAATTGACCTCTTTCCGCCCTCCACTCATCACAAATTCACCTCCTTCCGCCTTCCACCCATCCCATTCCTCCAAAACTCATCTCATCCGAGTTGAATTCAGTTCTGTCTCCGCTTCTACTGCTCCTCTACATCATCTCGTCATCTGGACACAAATCGGAGAATTCGCTGGCGTGGATGCAAGGATTCCTTTTCAACCTGTCAAAGCGATGAACTCGTTTGGTATCGTCCTGTTGGAGGGAGGCCGGTGAGGCGAATTGACATCAGTGCAGGCAGTGAATTTTCAGCATTTGAAGGAATACCAAGTGATGTGGGATCAAAGAACGAAACAACCCACAGCCTCAAATCCAGCCAGCAGCAATTCAATCTTGTCCACACTTGCCGCTGTTTTGTGGATAACATTGACACATGGACATGTTTGTCTTGCCAAACTATCTTCAGAAGCAGGGAAGACGTCACTGTCCAAAACTCCATCGTCTTTCCCTCATTATCATTCCAACGAATTGATATGAACTCCAAATGTCTTGTTGTCGATAACACCGCTTCCATAGTCTCTTCATTCTCTCCACCTTTGGAATCGTCTCCTTTCTCCCTCTCTTCCCCACCCACGGAACTGAAGTCACGAAGTCTGAAATGGGTTTCGAAAACGACATGGGGATGATTAACGAATGCGACTTTGCAAATCACGAGCTGAAGAAACTTGTGATCACTGGGAAGACCCGTGCACACTGCTTCGTTGGCGAGCAACAATTTGTCGAGTCTGACAAGGATTCAGACAGTCACTCTCAACGGAATTCACTCTCGCTGTGACATAGGGTTTTGTCGATGTTTAATTTCTATTCACTAAATTTGGGATGCTTCTGCATCCTCATTCATCGTCATCCAACTCGTTCTAATTGACACCATGACGCTATTATCGTCCTTGCCATCATTTTTCGTCTCTCTCTCTCATATCTCCTGCCCCCTCTCTCATCAACTTCGATGGCGAAGCACACTTACCATGTTCATGATCCGACTTCCCAGCTCCAACAAGTCCTCTCAACTGTCTTCCCACAGTGTGAATGTCATTATAACAGCACAGAGTCGTTTTTGTTCCGTCTGAATCAGTTTCTCTTCACCGTACATGACTTTCCGGCCATTCTTTTCCTTTCATATTTTCGTCGATTTCTCTTCAATTCTTGCTTTTCTGAATGTTCATCTCGAAATAATGAAAAGATGGAAAAAATATCGGACAAGAGATTGTCTTGGATAAAACGAAAAGTTGTTAGGGTTAGAACACCAACAGTGGTGAAATTGGCGAGAGGTATTCACCAAGCAATGTAAACGTGATTGTTGAGTGTGTTTCGTCTGATATAATGGATCTTGGGAGACGAATTGAAGTGAAAAGCCTGACTGAGTCACAGTGACAGAAACGGCGTGGTGAGGCTTGGGGTGGGTGAGGATAAACAGGAGTGGTGTTTGGTCAACAAAGAAGTATGGAGTTCGCTTGATTAGAACCTCTCCTTTGATTACACACCACCAGTCTGTGGTGGAGGCAAGTTGGAAGCGAGGGTCGGATGTGGTGCGAGTAGAGTGGATTTGAATGAGTAGGTGGAAATGCGGAAGAGTTCGAGGAGGGAAGGATAGTGTGATGAGGGATGATTGTTTGTTGGGTGAGTGTGCTCGTGTGACACAATCGCGAACACGAACGATGAAGGGCGAGAGGTGGCGCAGGTGCGGGGAGGTTGAAGAGGAGCGGTGAGGAGGGCTTGCTGTGAGAACTGGATGGATGAAGGGAAAAATAGTACAAACAAACAACAACGATAAAACAGCGAGTGGAAAGAAAAATCAAAAAACTCCAAATTGTTCGCACACCTCTTCAAATTATTCCATGGCCCATAATCTGTGAAGACCGGTCTTCAGAAACCCACACAACAGCAAATTTGTCCGATTCGACGGCGCAGTCTCACCATCGAATTCTCAAGTTTCGTCACTTGTTTTGTTCAAATGTGCATCATCAAGCAGAATGAATGTTGATATCTACCTTAATTCCGCCAAGTCGCTTCTCATAAGTGCAATCAATGTTGTACCCACATTCGACGAGAGAAACAACAAAGAGTCGCCGGGATGCTTCATTTGCACAAGAGGCGCTAAATACGTCCAATATCGGCTCAGGTTCGCTGGACATCTGCATTTCACCTAAAACACGCTCAAACGAGACAAGTGACACACCAGGCGGCTTGTACTTCGAGATCATCACTAAAGCCTGCGATGAATGCTCGTTCAGCAGCTGTGAACGGTTGAGTGTGATGAATTCTGTAATATTCTCAATTGCCTTCGCGCATTCGAACTCAACGTACAACTGTTTCCGCATTTGTCTTCTCACAACTTTTTCCTTCGCCACGTAAGTTCCTGGAAGCACACAATTATAAGAAGAGCATCTGCTTGATATGTCGTCAGGAGCAGAGGCCAAGGCAGAGGAACAAGAATCGCGTTTAAGATGTGTGCGAACTGTTCATACGAAATGAGGTCCGGTGACGACTTGAGCAGAACAGGCAGCGCCGCCAAGGTGGAGAAGGCGATACAGAACAATGTTAGGTATTCGTCAGTTTCTGTGTGAGGAAGAAGCACTGCGGTTTCGCCACAGAATCGTTGAATCGTGTTTCCATCAGAGACTCAAACGCGTGACAGTGTTCCAAGTATCCCGATAAGCGTGCCGAATACTTCATGATCCTGAATCATACGATGATGGTGCGGGTCCACCAGGTTCATCGACGCTTGAATGGTCGAGATCGTTTTGATAATCCCGAACACCTGTGTCAGCTCCCGACGATCAGTCATCGTCCCATTCACTGCCAGACCCAATGTGTTGTGCAGATTGTCTGAGAGTAATCCAAGAAAACGAGCAAAAGACAAACTGACGTTCCTCCACTGATAATCCAGGTCCACACATATATGTCACAAACTCCTTCATCAGATTCACTACAATTGAGTCGTGCAGAAGGTCATCCGTTCTTGGCCTGACATTCGAATTCTGCCAAGATGACGAACCAATGACAACAAACAATGTCCAGGATATTTACATCTAAATCGCTCATCACAGCACAGTCTTGGGCAGGCAGCGCATCAACTCCCCATCGTTGATCCTCTGCAGCAGTTGCGGGATGTTTGTTGGGTTGACAGGAATTTGAAGCATCTCCAGCTCGTACCACAGAACTCCCAATGACCAGATGTCGCTTTTCGAGTTGTATCTGAACTAACGAACAATGAATCAAAGCCAAGGATACACACAATTGGCCTGTCAGAGCTCAGGGCTCATGTAGAAAAGTGTGCCTGTTTTTGTGGTTGCCATTTTGAACGAGTGCCGTAGATTCTGCAACTCACCAGTCACCTAGACACACACCCACATTGAGAGAACCATCCATACCAAGTTTCGCCACTCCAGGGCTCGTCAAATCCACGATTTCTGATTTGATGTCGCGATGAAAACTTATCTGCTTGTGCAGTTCTCGTAATGTTAAAGAAATGTGTGATGATATCCAAAATTCGCTGAAGAGTGACGATATCAGAGACATACCGATTCAACGAGTATGTAGTTCTCTTTCCGGTGCTTCCTAATCAGCTGGCCCGCATCCCCGAGTTGCTAAACTCAATCACAACAAACACGCTCTCTTATTCCAACTGAGCACGTCGGAGAAGCGAATGTTTGCGTGGGAGCCATGGAGGATGGATCTGCCCCTGAGATCTTTCTCTCAATTAACAACACGACTATTCACGATATCGCATTTTTCCATTACCATCTCGAAGTTTGATCGTCTTCAATCATCGCTGGCTGAATGTGTTTTTCTTATCAAGAATTGGACTTATCTGTTTTAGTTGTTCTCCTTCACGATAAATCCCAGACACTGGTTCGTCTCCGAATTCACATCGCTGGATGGAGCCTCGCGAACTCGGACATTTCAAGCAGCTGATTCTATTACCTTCATTCAAGTCTTCAACAGCCAGTTCTCCGATCAGACATTGTCTGGGGCGGTATTGTTTTAGCAATAGTGGAACGTTTCACGTCCTCCGTGTCTTCGACTCGCTTTTCGAAACAACAAGGCAGGGACGAAGGGAGGTGCATCTCAACGCATTATTCCGACCACAGTTTCCACCGATGCATCTTTCGGAAGAACACAGCCGCTGAAAGAGGCGGCTCTCTTTCAATCAACCAAACCTGATTTTCTTTGAAGACACACATTTCGGTGAGAACAAGACTCTAGAGTATTTGGACAATGCGAAGGACTTCGCCTTTAATCTGAACTCACTCATCCAATCACCGCGAGCAACAACGTCCACACAAAATGGATTTCGACTCGATTATCCTCCACTCCTTGTCGAACGTCCCAAGCGGCGCAGAATCCGAGCCAGCGACGACAAAACCTCATCTGTGAACAGCACCGAGTGATGATAGAAACGAAGCGAGGGACTTCAGGCAGAGCGGCTGAGGCTGCGAGTGGTGGATGGGAGTGATGGGGAAGAAGGGCTGAGCAGCGACGGGATCTTCAATTTGGACAGCTCGTTCAGTTCGCGCTCTCAACTTCATTCCCACAAACCGTTCACCACCTCCCCAACACCACAATCCAATCCACACTTTCCACCACTTAAGTCCTGTGCCGTTGGATGTGATTAATCTACGAAGTGGTCCAGTCCAACAACGAGAGAATCGCAAAGTCGCACGCCTCTCTC